>CM037778.1:75294903-75344903 GCA_021229015.1 Solen grandis
AGCACCCGAGGATGACCCAAGGGTCGGAGTAGAGGCCCTAAAACAGGTTTTTTATCTGTTCATTTGAAGGCTGTCGGTCTTTATTTCTACCCATCAGTATCTTTATTATTGTTTAAAGATTTAAAGAATAATAATTTCTCAGATTTCCATTTATGAGGTGCGCGCAAGGAAGCCGAATTAAAAACTTACTACTAATCATTTGCGATAATTGTATATGACATGTTCTGTTTGGTGTCTTTTCGTAAAAATACCAAAAAAAAAGATATTCATGAATTAAAGTTTATGTAACAAAAAGACACTACCTGAACTCTGAAAAAAATAAACTTATATTACTCTGTTAATTCCGCGGTTATTAACAGAAGCAAAACTATTTTCTCATATAACATTACTTATCATTAATGTTTGAACCTCATCCATTTTTTGTTTAATTGTGTAGTATATTTTCAGTTTATCAGCTTCCTAACTGCAGCATGGTTATTCGTGATGAAATACGTATGAAATATTACATTGAAATAATTTGTCCAATGAAAGCGATGGCTCTTCAGCATATAAAAAAGAAAAGGCTGATTAGCCCTTCTGGCTTTCAGTGGACGATATTCAATTTTGAAGATAGTTGCATATTTATTTTTCTCAAAGCTCTCTGCCGGGAAGCAAAAGGTGGTGTTTGTGGGCATCACGTGCGGTCTGTCTGCCCCTTACGTTGCGGGACAGCTGGACTTTTGTCTCCAACATCCGGACACCTATACCCCAGTATTACTAGGTTTCAATCCCGTCAGCCTTGCCAGGTATGCCAATTATAACCTAAATGTTACTTTTATTGGAAAGTGTCGTCATTGGTGCTTGATCCGAATCTTAAAAATAATTCAAAAGTCCGCTTTCAGACTAAAAACTTTTTGTCCAATGATTCAATTGATAAAGTATCTGAAGGTAATTTTTAAGTTTCAGAATAAAAATAATGCATTTTTATACATTTTGTTCTTTCAGAAATATGGGACTTGTCGATACTGGTATCAAGATAAAAATTTTCAACTGCATTATTTAACTTATTAAAAGCGGAGAAAATATATTTCTTTTAAATCGTAATCTAATGATTTAACATTAGTGCTTTATACCAAATAGTTATGTAAACAGGCATAAACTGATTGCTCGTTTTATGAACTTTTTAAATATCGTTCAATGTTTCTCTAAATGGTCTTTTTAATATGATATTAATAATTATTATTAATACCACCCTAAATGCTGTTTCTTCTTATTTTAAAATACATTGATTTGTTTTTGTTGTTTAATCTTAGTATTGTTAAAACAGTATCCCATTTAAATAGTTTCTTGCTTGTATTTAATGTTACTTATATGTACGAATATGTGTATATGACGTCATATGTGTAAATGATTCCAGGAATATGAAAATAGAGTCCTGGGACAAAACGTTTCGGCAAGGTAAAACTTGATATATCATTTCATACAAATTATTTCCTAAATTCTAGGTATCATTGTAAACTCTTTGAAAAAATTTGAATAAAAGCAATTGAAAGAGTTGTTAAAACACTTTGTATGTTAATTTGAAAATGAAACCTAGTTAAATCCAATACTCACATTTTTATACAAACTTTATGAAGTTCGGATAATGATTTTTTTTATAGAAAATTAAATACTTTTATGGATACTGATATAATACAATATAAGAATAATGACTATGACGTCATCATTACATTTAACAAGAACTGAGAGAATTTGTCGAGATCTGTCACGAACGACTGGCAAATCGCGCAGAAAATAATTGCTGAACGAATCATAGTTTTCCTGCAGACCAAGGGGTTCCAGATATTGTTTGAACGTCGTGTTGATATCTATTTTTAATAGTGGCCAGTCAACTAGAAGAGGTTTCCAAAACCATTGGACAAGGCTATATTTTAAACCCAGTTGTCGGAGCAAGTTTCTTTCTTATTTTCAAACATTTTTTTTATGTATTGGAATATTAACTACCGGTAGTCATATGTTAAATATGATTTTAAACATAAAATATAATCTATGCTCGTATGTAAAACAATAACATGATAAAACCTGGCAGTGCGGTTATTCACGTTGCACAGTTGTTTCATTTTCTTTCTTGTTTTCTGCCAAATAATTTCTATTATCACACATAATCTGCTTCATCATGTTGAATGCGTTTGTCTACTGCTCTACATTTCGTGCGTTTATAAACGCCATTGCAATGGCTGCATTTCTATCACTTTGACCAATTTATGCGTTTCTTTGCTACACCTCCACTTGCAGCCCAATCCACTTGCCTAACTCAGTTGAATACTTCTATTCCATTATTTTCAATTTGTTTATACAACCCATTTCATTTTGTTTCATTTCTTCATCCCAATTAACCCCTAAAATTATCCATTCTAGATCATGCGTTTATGTATCTGCCTCACTCAACTGAATGCGCTTATATGCTCAAATCGTTTTAGTACTTATTGCGTTCTTCTTCCTAAATATAAAACTAGTAAGTGTGTTTCTAACCACTCTGATTAATCCATTTTAGTCTATTTGTGAGGGAAGAAAGTAGCAACGAGCCATCTAATAACTTCACTCCATCGCATCTTTAGTTTAAAAGCATCTCTTGTTTATAAGTACGATGACTGCATTTTGCATCCATTGTGATATTTATGCCGTATAAGAGTAAACAGTGCCGTAAATCGGCGATGACGTAAAATATTGATGCCGTAATGCGTTATTGTGTATGTATAAAAGATAAGACGATTTATTTACTTTATATTTATTATAAACTGTACATGCATAAAACAATCAAAAGCTGAAAAATAAATTGGAATCTACAACGTACATTGTATTACATTCAGATTCAGGTTTAAAAAAATGGGCAATCTACTTAAATTAATGTGCTGCCAATTTATGTACATGCGTTTCTCTATCTCCGTCCCCATCAGTCCGGACCAATATCCGGATGTAGTCCACATTATACAATACACATAATTTTATGTTTTCCAAAACCGAAGAGCAAAACAAATATACATGAAGCAATTAAAACAATTTAATTATAAATAATCACAAATACAAATATACTCCATTATTACGTGTGTTGATTTTTATCAAAAGAAAAGAAAACTCATCTATTAAATGATACATCTCATCAGCCCGAGACAATTACCGGATCAAGTCGGATGAAGAGTGGGTCAGCGACGAAGATATTACTGGAGACTCTCTGTATGAAGGCGCTGGTAGACTCCCGTCCTCAGACTCTAAAGAAATGGTATGTCTATTCTATAAACACCCTTCACACCAGGCCCTCGATCTCAATTTTTCAACTGCTTCAGACGGTTCAATATCAGCAGCGCTTTCGATTGATAGATTATCACAACCTGCTTTGATCTTGACAACTTGGAGTATTCAGGGCAAGTTTCCAGAGACTTCACTCGGTTGACTTTGATGAAGATTACACTGATGTCATTCATTATATTTACTTTTTCTCTTCCTCCTATCTTCCTTTATTATACTCTTTAGCTTAAAAAGAGGTCATTTTTCTATTAATAAGTATTTTTGAATTGTTCCCACTCGTTCTGTACAGTACGCCATTATAACGACAACGTTGAAAGGGGAAACACGCTTTAAAAGCTTTAGGTAGCTTTCGCTATATGTATTCGCTTACATGTATTAATATTTTTATAACATCGATTCCTGAGTACAAATACATTACAGTTCCTAATTGCAATTATATGCTGTACCGATGTTATTCTTTGTAAACTATATTTGGGTGGGGCCGCCGTGGCCGAGCGGTTACAGTCGTGGACTACAAATCTCTCAGCCCCTTACCGCTGTGGGTTCGAATCCCGGTAGGGACTTCGGATTTTTCATGTGAGGAAGCCTTCCAGCTGGCTTGCGGTAGGTCGGTGGTTCTACCCGGGTACCTCTGTGTAGTCGGGGTCTTCCTCCACCTGTAATTAGCTGGACGTCGCTATATGATTGAAATACTATCGCAGCGACGGTAAACAACAACAACAACAACAACAACAACAATATTTGGGACATAAATATGTTTAAACCAATAGTTTAGTGCGTGAGCGTAGCTCTGTAGTGGTAGGCCTGATGGGGGCCGTAGGTTTCAAGAGTGATATTTTACTTATTTTCTTTAGATAAATGACACCGTCCCCAGTGGCCGAGTGGTAAGAGCTTTCGCCTCGGGAGCGGGAAGTCGGGGGCTCGATCCCCGAAGTCGTCAAAATGGTAGTGGTAGCTGCCGTCTTGGCGCTCAGCATATAAGGGGGGTGTCAGGATAATGTGACTAGGTGTGGTATCATGCCACATGTTTACGGCGTGATACTGCAGTGTGGCAGCACTATTTCTGTCTCAAGCAGACATAATCTCCAAGTCGGTGGAACCTTAACCCCAACAAACAAGCATGTTCGTAAATAATTTAAAAAATCATCGCAACTTTGCTTTTCCATATGTAATAATAATTCTAGAGGCTGTTTTTACAGGCCAGTTCGTGACTATATCACGTGTTACCGACTGGTTTGTGACGCAGTCTACGCACAGACAGGACCCCTCAGTCAGGCCTTGAAGTTTGCCGGATCCAGGTTCGAGTATTAGTTCTCATCATTTGTAATTTATGTGAAATTTCTGCATTATGTGTATTATGTGTAAGATACTCGAAACTGTTTTAAGTAAATCTCTCTGGAAAGTTAATTGTTTTTAAAGTATATATTTTCTTGAAGAGTTTTATAAAAATAAAGATTTGAGGAGGATATTAAGATTTGAGGAGGATATTATTTAAGGTAAAGGTAATAGTTTAAAATATAGGTTTTTAATATTCTATATAAAGATATCTATAATGCACGTATCTGTTTCGCACAGTCTCTTCTTTCCAATTGTCTCTGACGATGACATGTTTATAAATATTCTTTATAACACCAGTCTAAGCAGAGGGGGGCGACTGTATTACTATGGCAACGACAGTCTGGCCCTGATGGGGTTAATAGACTCATCGGAATGTCCCCCGACTTACGGTGCAAGTACGTGTCTTTTTTATAAATACATAGCGCGGAATCGAAATTAACGAATGGATACGTTTCTCTGCTAAGTTAATGGCAATCTACTGACTCAGCCATCTCTTGTATACTCCGAATGATTATTTGTTATAAAAACACTAGACGAAGAAAAGCAAGAATGATTAGCTAAGACGTCAGAGCGTCCGTCTTGGGAGCGGGGTGTCGTGGGTTCGGTCCCAATCTGAGACATACCAAAGTCGTCAAAATGTTACTGGTATAGGTCCCTTGCTTGGCGCTCAGTATATAAGGGTAGTTCCAGGTCTGGTTGGCCCGGTGTCAGGATAATGTGACTAGGTGTGGTATCATGCCACATATGTCTACGGCGTGATACTGCAACGCGGCAGCACTATATCTGTCTCAAGTAGACATCGTCTTCAAATGACTGAAATACTTTCGTTGGGACGTTAAACCAACAATCATGCACTTAATCACTGTTTACATGAAATAAAAAAAAATGTATTATTGCTGTTTATCTATTAATTTTTGAGTTGTTAAATATAAACAAGGTATCTCATGCTTTTCAACCCAATTTTATGACAGATTGATGTTACACGTGGCTATTTTCGCAGAACATAAGTATAAAAGAAAAATGTTTTTCACGATATTTCAGCATTAGATGATGTCCGTGGATTCGTAAAATCTGGATACAAGACAATGCAAAACAAGGAAGGAGATCTCACAGATTTGGTAAGAACTACTGACAGGTGTCTGTTCTCTTGATTTCAATAATTGTTATTCGGCATTTATCCCAAGATCCTGTTCCTGCTGAGTGACCCAGTACTAAAGAGGAAGCTTATTTCAGCCACTGACACTTTTCTGTTGAAGCTAAGAACATCGTCGGATACGGTCATACCCACCTCCGATCGATCGATATCACGTCTTGGCCCGCGGCCTCCGGCCCCCGGCAGCAACATACCAAAGTCGTAAAAAATCGCACTTGAATAGTTCCCTTGCTTGACACTCAATATATAAGGGTTGTTCCATGACTGGTTGGCCCGGTTTTAGGAAAATGTGACTTGGTGTGGTATCATGCCACTTGTCTACGGCGTGCTAGTGCATTGCGGCAGCACTGTGTCTGTCTCAGTTTAAAATAAATCACATCTACTCGCTGTATGATTACATTACGCGTCAAACAGCTAGCAATGTGCCATATTTAATCAGTAATAGTATTTCTTAGCATTCATTCTTCATAAACATTTCAATTATTTGTAGTAAACAACATTTAATGAAACCTCTTTTATTGTACGATATTGCCCAGAGCGAGAGAGAGCAGACACCAATCACATGATTAGATAAGCCATAACATGATGACGTCAGGAAACCTATAGACGAACACTCAGGTCAAATTACATCAGTGCGGTTTATTAGAGAACGTTGGCACAAATTATGTATTGATTGATTTAACGAGTTGCTTCTATTTTCTTCTTAGGGAAAGCATTTCCGTATCTCAGATGAAGATTTTATCAACGACATTGAACTGACTGACAAAGACACTGTAGTTATTCTAGACAGAGGTAAAGTTCATTAATTATTTTGGTGTACATCTCACTAACTGCTGCAAAAATACCGAAAATAAAAAAAAATATGAATTGTACCATTTAAAACGGATGACATAAACAATGAACTCCTTTCATGATAAACCGATTAAAATATCTCTTGAAAACGCAATGTTGATTGGACAAATTAGTCAAATTGTAGGCAAAGAAAACATTGAAGGTATATACATGTATGATCAATTGATTTTAACCAATTACAATAAACTTAGTCTGAACGTTTACAATCCCAATAATCTTGTACCTATTCCTTGTACCGTCCCCGGTGGCAAGTGGTTACTTTGTCCGCCTTGGTAGCGGGAGGTCGTGCGTTCGACTATACTATTTTAGTTTACCGTCGCTTCGACAGTATTTCAGTCAGCGACGTCCAGCTAATCACAGGTGGAGGAAGACCCCGAATGCACGGAGGCATCCGGGTAGAACCAACGACCTACCAAAAGCCAGCTGGAAGGCTTCCTCACATGAAAATCCGGCTGACCTTGCTGGGTTTCGAACCCACGCGGCGAGGGGCTGAGTGAATGCTACAGTCGGCGACTTTACCCTCTCGGCCACGGAGGCCCCGTTGTGCGTTCGATCCCCGGTCGCGACATACCAGAGTCGTAAAAATGGTACTGTTATAGCTCCCTTGCTTTGGCGTCAGCATTTAAGGGTAGTTGCAGGACTGGTTGGCCCGATGTCAGGATAATGTGACTGGGTGTGGTATCATGCCACATGTCTACGGCGTGATACTGCAATGTGGCAGCACTATATCCGTCTCAAGTAGACATCGTCTCCAAATGACTGAAATACTGTCGGTGGGACGTTAAACCCAACAAACAAACAAACCTATTCCTTGTACATGAGTGAAACATATATTTTCCTTCTCAGAGATCAGACTTCGCGAAAGGTGTATGACCGACAGACGTGTCTCGGTCTGATAATTAACGTTTACTCAGTCCAGATGACTGGCAGGTATTTTTCAGTGAAATCAAACTGTAAATATAAGGGGGAACAACTTTCCTTGCTATTCTAACTTGTTATAAACTCATCTTACTTGATTCTTGTATTTTAAATATTTAAATGTCTAAAACTATATAAATCAATATATGTCAATTAAATATACTTAAAGAAAGACAAAAACAAGATATTTTATATATTTTCTCATTTGTTTTTCAGATTTTCTTTCGGTCTGACAAAATTTTCATACTTGTCAGACCGAATGTCTGACAGATTATTTTGCCTTTCGCGAAGTCTGGGAGATTAATGTCCATTAAATCACCACTTGGCAATGATTCATATATTTCCTTCTTCCTAGATGGATCAGTCCTGATGCCGAGCAATGTTCCAAGTGCTCCTTGCAAGAAGGTTTTCATTACGTTTAACGAGGTACAGTAAAATAAACTTAAACTTTTTCTCTGTATTTTCAATTAATCACATGCGTTGATATTCTTTGGTTTCTAGGATGACAATGAGTGTTGATATATTTATATATTTAACATATAGACACATGTTTTGGAGGTAAAGTGAAAAAATAAAACTATCTGAGCTTATCTTTCATTAGCTCGACTGTTTTTCAAAGAAAAAAGTCAAGGTATTGTCGTCGTCCTCGTTGGCGGCGTAAACGTTGCGAAATAATTTACCATTGGTCATAGCTTCTGAGCTATTAAACCTTGTCATCAAACTTCACATACTTTTTCACCATCAAAAGGACTACAGAGTACATTCCCATCAAGGGCCATATCTCTTGGGTAAAGTTTGACCATTTTTTCCCCTTTTTAAAAAAGAAAAAGAAAGACAAACGTTGGCATCCGCATGGGGTGTTCTTGTTTTCATTACAATGTATATAGTATTTAGGAGATTGAACTATATTTAGAATAGCACATTGTAATTGTGCCTATGTTTATACTTAAATTTTGCAAACATTTGAAGTTTTCTAGCAAACTTAGGCCCTAGCAACAAATGACCATTTTGATGAATTATAGGATTTTAGTCCATGTCTATGATATCGTTTACGATAATAAATAATTTCCTTATTTAGGGTCTGAATCCTGAGGGTTATGACGCAGTCATCCGGCTTGGACTTCCGGTGTCTCATATCGATGATCTGATTGGACAAGACAGCAGAGAGGTAGCCAATCAGATGTTCAATGAGATGGCCATAAAGTGGTGCCTGAATGCAATATCTACCGGTGCCCATGTCCTGAAAGGCAAAGTATATCGAAACATCATGATCGATGTAAAAGTCAGGTAAAATATCGTATATCAAAGCATTTTGTCACTAAGTAAAAGTTGCCTTTATTAGAAATCGTAATTTTTAAATGTCATGAAATGACAATGGTTTTGAGTCTGAAAAGTATCACTTTCCGAGATTACTAGACATTCGTCTGAGCTTAAAGAAATATATTAGAAAGAAATTACACGTAATTACGTCTCCGAAATAAAAGAGTGCAAACGCACACCCGACCTGAACGAGCGTGGTTAGATTGATTAATTTTTAATGGATAATTGTGAACTGCTTAATTAAAGAAAAAGAAATTAGGGCGCCGTGGTAGGGTGCATGGTTGTGGATCCGCAGGTTGTTGGTTCGAATACCGTTGGTCAAAAATCTTTTATGATCTTATCAGGCGCAAAAGTACTGGTCCAACCTAGGAACCGTTGATATGGATAAGATCAGTTTGTATGAAAGTGTTTTCCAAATGACGTAAAAAAGAAACGAGTTCAAAACTAAAACTGATCTTTTTTTATTCTTTCTAGCAACAATAAGCTGTATCACCGGGCAGTTGGGATTCTAGAGGTGAGGATTTTTGTATGTTCAATTTAATACAATAATTGATTGATTGGAACTGGTGTACTTTTATTGCCGTATACACTGACACGAGATGGTGTTCGCTGACAATAGTTTAATTCGGCATCCAAGGTGTGTCTGGCAAGGTCGACCCGGAGGTAGTTTGTAGAGGTATCTAACAAGGTCTTTCTGACAACTTCAGCTGGACAGTTTTTTTATACTGTCCGTAGCTATGTGCCTAGTAAACCACGTGATGTGTGAAAACGACCATCCCCGATGACCTTCAAGATATCATATTCTCATCGGATGCGAGCACTCAGTTGATTTGTTCAACAGTCGATAATGTTATATACCTACACTTCTGGCTGCTCAACATGAATATAAATTTCATGACTGGTTTGATCGGTGTCAGTACTAGTTGGGTATCATCCATCGTGAACGAATGAGTTTAAAACTCTCGCTGCCACAGTGTTTCAGACATATAGACGTCCAGCTAATTACAGACAAGGAAGGCCTCGAGCTAAAGATCTCTGATGTTAAATACCAGCATTGTATTAATAATTGTGTGTATTAAAACAAAAAATATATCTTAATGCTTAAATACTTTTCAAATCCGGTTTATAACCACTTTTTCCCTATAACTCTTTATTGCAAATCATGGATTGCTATTTTTTTTACTCTTCAGCGCGTAGGTAACTTGTCAAGGGAGACTGCTACTGACTTCTTACTTCGGTCCATCTATGACGCTGACAGCGTGACTGATGCTATAAGAAACGCCCCGGTCTGGCAACATATTCAAACAGCGACACCAAAAGACTTGGTAGGCATACCACCGTCTTGGTAATATTCCTTATGTAATACAAATACCCATCGTCGGATACCCCCAGCTGACTTATTTCGTTTCACTATATAACATCATGCCGTGGCCAATATATATGATCTATCGATCGGCCGTGGATATTCGACGATGACAAATACCATGATTGGAATACGACGAAAGCATTATGGGGAAGAAAAACTGTGAATATGGTTTATGTCAAATTTACAATATTCCTCTTCCCGTAGTTTATATATTCATTAGAATAGTTTCGCTTTTTTTCTGTATCTAGATTTGCAGCAACCATTAGGAACACCTCGCCCATTTCTAAGAGATTTTTATTCGCCAGGAAAAGTTCAATGTGCTCAAAATGAGTGAATAACGTGCAGATCTTAATATTTGACATGGACTTATGCTGTTTAAGATGTCATCTATCTATTTCCAGTACTTTAGAAATGTCTAGGTATTATCCTTCTCGTATGTTTCAGGTTGTTCCGTCTGCCTTGTTAGCCGCCGTTTCGAAATCCTCTGTTCGAGATGCAAAGCTAGCGTTATCTAAACAGCCCGTGATACGAACTGCTGTCGTTGATATGTTGAAAAGTGTTCAGAAATAATTGTTCCACAATTCAGAAAATAAGAAGTTATGGAATGAGTGTCACCATTGATCACTGGTTCATACAAAACATAATGAAATACATATCATAATGCTGTACATGTGTATTAATGATGAAAGCATGATCTTTTGTCTCAAAAAATCACTATATTTCATTGACTTTAGATTTCGTCGAATTCCTATTAAAGGCAGTTTCGTGGGTACATTTATTCGTGGTTTCATGTGCTAGAAATTGTGAGGTCTCCTTTACAACATCACACATTTAAGGCAGATTGGTCCAAACTGGATTTTTTTTTTTGTATTCTGATGTTAACAAGTAAATATTTCCACTGCATCGTTTAGACTTTTTTATCCAGTAATTGAAATATAGATTTTATTTTTCTATTATTATTATTATTATTATTTTGAAGCCGTCAAGGATATGATTGAAGATGTTGATCGGGGCCGCCGTGGCCGAGTGGTTACAGTCGTGGACTACAAATCTCTCGGCCCCTCACCGCTGTGGGTTCGAATCCCGGTAGGGACTTCGGATTTTTCATGTGAGGAAGCCTTCCAGCTGGCTTGCGGTAGGTCGGTGGTTCTACCCGGGTACCTCTGTGTACTCGGGGTCTTCCTCCACCTGTAATTAGCTGGACGTCGCTATATGATTGAAATACTATCGCAGCGACGGTAAACCCCAGTACAACAAGATGTTGATGCTGCATCAGGACTTACACCACAGTTAATTTTTCCATATAATTATGTTCTTTAGGCATACACAAATGGCGATTTCTTTAAAAAGAAATGGACATCCAAACATACTCTCATTAGTTAGAGCTATTCAAGAGAAATAATTCTGAACATTCAAAACATAGAATTATATGTCTACATTTTAACCTATATAAGGCCAAATAACATACGTATGAATTTAGTGCAAAGATCGGCCATTTCACACAAATTTTCTAAAAAAAAAAGCACCCTTCAGCAATGCTCAACTTTTGAGGTTGTCACGCAAAAGGGCCCCAAAATTAGATATTTTATGACTATTTCTATAGGATCTAATCATTCATTGCATGTCTTTCAGTCAAAAATTCACAATAGCAATAAACAGTGTCACTATTTTCTGTTTAAGAACATCCGGATGCAGGGGTAAACCAAGGACAAGTATTGACGAATCGATTCAATTCATTCGTTTTTTAGATGCTTTACATTAGTATTCATTGACAAATATTAAGAAGCTATATTCCGCTGGTGTTTATTTGTTGACATTTGGTCACCCCTGAACGAATCTAAGGCCAAAATCATTGAGCATCTTGTGTTTATTGAAGTATCATGCCTCATCCTTTTTTCCATGATAAACGCGTCAATAACCCGATCTTTCCGAGTAAATTGTTGTGTGTACCATATTTAGCTATTTCTAGAATATATAGTAATATAAAAAAAATGACACACACACACACACACACACACATCTGTAAAAAAAAATATTCGGCGGCATGCTTTGTAACTAGTTGTAACGTAAGATCGTATTTAATTCTGGTACAGTCAACTCTCTTTACAACGGCGGTGTTTGTTTCAGTGTATTTTGCTGTTATAAAGAAGTTGCCGTTGTAAAGAATAAAGACATAGAAGGATTATGCACTTTAGTATTCAAGACTACCTTAAAGGTTAAGCAAACAGTCTGTAGGACTACAACTGATTTTGTACACAGTTTTGATTCTGATTCTAATTATGATTAGCCGAAATCCTGTGAAAAAAATCTTGGTCAATAGCAAAAGCATACAGCTGCCAGTTCGTTTTCCATTTTGATAAAAAAGTGACATAAGCAGGGCAACGTCTAAATGCTGGTGGAATTCAGTTGGATCAACATTCATTTCAACCAGTTTGATTTGGTCAGCTCAAATCTGCGAATTATACCGAGTTTCGCTGAACCCCTGGTGAAATGGTCTAAAGAACGATAAACTTCGAACATATTTATGATAATGTTATACCAGAATTGTGTCCCCTTCAATCCTCAACAAGCGTTTCATACTAAAACTTCTTGTGATGTAATATCCATATGAATGAAGTACGCATGTGCAAACTCCCATGCGGAGGGGTTGAATCCGGGTTAATTTTGGTTGCTGTAAGGGTAAGGCATTTTCTAAACACACACACACACAACACACACACAGAGAAAACAAGTCCAAGGTTACTTTTGTTACGTGGTAACTTTCATAACGTGACACCGGTGAGGAAAATTTTCGTGATTTAACCAGGAGCAGAATTCAACTGGTACCCTCATAGCAGATGCCTGAAGTGCTTTAACATTCCGAGCCAATCAAATGAACTTATAGTAAATTATTACGCTGCTCTATTCAAATAATTCAATACAAACGCTCAAAATAGATGTTATATTTAGCAAAATAATTTACAAAATTACAAGACTTGTTGCCAGAAAAAAAGATACAAACCACTTATGTGCGAAATTAAAAAGAAATCTGAAAAGAGATGGAGAACCAAGTCTCTCTCAACAGACTGGTGCTGTCGGTAATAATATGTGAATGATAATTACATTAGAGAGCGACATACACGTTCTGCTTCTATGTTTGGTATATCAAAATACACGACAGTTATTATATAGACGATATTTGTTCGTTGAAGCAAAAGATGCATTTCTTCATCAAATGAACTTTTAAATTGTATACAAGGTCTCGAGATGAAATTTAAAAATGTACATAAAAAAATATGTTAGAAAGGATGAAAACTGTCACTGTGACATTATCAAATATAACTTCTAAGTAATCCACTCATATGCATAAAATAGATACATTTAATCTTTTTTGGCAAAAAGGAAAAAATTACAAAATATTAAATGATGTAAGTACGTGATCTATATTCTAATGTCAGATCGGGTGCGTTTACATAATTTCTTAATTATGTTAATAGAAACGTTTGCAACCTCCACATATATAGCGTTTTCTTTGTGGTTAATCAAAAATAATAGATAAAGTTGGTAAAGCTACGGCTGTTTCATTACGAGTTTGAATATCATTTTGTAAATCTTTGAAATAATGAATGAGAACGTAGTGCATTTCTTATCTCGTCATTATTTTATTGATGTTTAATTCAAAAACTTGTAAGCAAGACGTATGTCAACGCTCATTTCATTTCGGGATGGATTTGATCAATTTGATAAATTCTCAAATTTTAAATTATGGTAGTCAGGTAAGAGTAATATTGTCCTAAAAGTTTGAAGTTTTAAATCTAATATATCGATCATATCTTTCTAATTAAAAAGTTAGCAGAGCGTAATCATACGAAACCTTGGTATCCATTACTTCAGATTTTAAATTAAAATTTAACCGGTCCCGGTGGCCGAGAGGTTAGAGCGTCCGCCCCGGATTCAGGAGGTCGTGGGTTCGATCCCGAACCGCGACATACCAAAGTCGTAAAAATGATACTGGTATAGCTCCCTTGCTTGGTAGTTCCAGGACTTGTTGGCCCGGTGTCAGGATAATGTAACTGGGTATCGTATCATGCCACATGTCTACGGTATGATACTGCAGTGTGGCAGCACTATATCTGTCTCAAGAAGACACAGTTTCCAAATAAATGAAATACTGTCGGTGGGACCCCATCCGAGAAGGTCAGATACAAAATTAACGATGTCAATAAAAGGACTTCCTTTGTGGAGTAATATCAAGCTTTATCTTATTTGATATGTGTAATTTTCTGGAAAAAAATATATAGTTATAATTCTTGTCACTGCACTTCATGTGTAAGTTAAGCTTTAAGTCAATACACCTTAGTTTTCAACTTATGGCTAAGGTTAAAGTTGTCCATAGGCAGAAGAACAGACAGAAAGACGAACAGACAGACAGACAAACAAACAGACAGACATGTCCCCCGATCTATCGATCTGGGTATATAAAGACAACAGACTGGCATTGTAAATACAACGTAAACATTGTAAGAACATCGACTAATCGTGTTATGGGATCCATCCAGCACTTGGTTAATGCACTACATTGTATTTGAACTATTAAACCTACTTCTTTCAGTCCATTAATTTTGATTTAATGTGAAGTGGTAGGATTGGCAATCTCCTTAGTGTTTGTCATATTGTATATGCATTTTTCTTTTCAAAAAATAACCTGCATTGTATAATGATTGTATAAAGAAAATTTGAAATCCAGGACAGAAACAACTCGAAATTTACATGAGACAAAACGAAAAGCGAACGAAAATATATTGATAGCATGGGTGGCATGATATCATTACGTTTACATCTAATAAAGCAAAGCGTTTTTGGAACATTTCTTTTAAGGTATTAGCACCCTAATAGCCATATTCAATATCTTGCCATTGGATGGTAATATTTCTATGAAACTTTGACACTTTGAAGACATTCAAGCAGATCATAAAGCAAATATACTATATAACAATATGGTATAGTTTACTCGTACAAAATTGTAGCTCAGTTTCTACACTGTCATCTGTGGCATAAACGATCTCGATGAAATCAGGTTCAGTATCGGTAACTGAATCTGACAACATCGTATAGAGGGTTGTCTCAGATTGACCTTTGTATAAGCCAATCAAATCGGCGCCTACCACATCGTAAGGTATTACCGAGAAAGTAACCGCATCAATCTCGCGATAGGGTAGAAAGATGTGTAAGCGGCCGGGTAGCTTATTTGATAGAGCATCCGCCCTATCAGGTCCGGGTTCGAGTCCCTGTCATGTTGCACATTTTTCTCACCCTGTGACAAATGTTTTACCGAAGTCAGTTAGAAACGCGCTATTTAACTGGCTTAAAATCGAGGACTTGTATACATATAAATTACTTCATAGATCAATCTGACGTGACCCCTAATGTCATGTTTACGGATCCTAATCACGTATAGTAGAGGAGCGCAAATTAGAATATGATTTTAATGAGATTGTGGCATAAACATTTTAGAGATTAGTCAATTTATATTTATCAAGTCATAAATTTCACGTGAATATTCATAAGGTTAAGGTTAAATAAATCATTGTTATATAGTATATTTACTTTATTATCTGCTTGTACATATAATTTGTATGTTTGTTTGGATTTAACGTCCCACCAAAAGTATTTCAGCCATTCAGGAAATTGTGTATATGAGATGTATCTATAGTGCTTCCTAGAAAACTACATGTAGCATTTACCATACCCAGTTACAATATCCTGACCTGGAAGTCAGAATAAAAAAGTATACCAATGTAGAACGGATCATAGATTCAAAGTTTAGAGCTAATTAGATTTGGACGTGTGTGAACTCTTAATATCATAATAACACAATATTAAAGATAAGAAGAATTGTTTCTTTAACGAAATTAATGGCTATGAATGCAAAAATAATAGAGGAAACGGAGTTTGAATTTTTAAATGAAAATGTGTCAAGTATTAATTTCCAGCTTTATGGATTACGTATACGGTTGCAAGATTCGAAATGCAACTCGGTCGCTCGTCATTTTGTATTAAACGTAAAGCGAATAAATACCGTAAGTGCTTAGAGTCTCGATCCGCCCCGAAACGGTAGGTAATAGGTTCGATCATCGGCCACGACAAACCAAAGTCGTGAAAATAGTCTTGGGATGCGTTTCGATTTTGTCGTTTTCATAATCAGTATCCCACCAGATTAAAAAATATGTCTGTAAGTCTGGCGCGTCAACAATGGAGTGTATCCGGGAGGACAATCGTTCTTCGGACTCTCTTTCTTTTCAGCTATATTCATGTTTGGTAATATGCTATGAAAGTTATTCTTTTGAACTGACTTCTGCACTTTTCCCTAGTATGTATGTTTCCTTCTTTATATGTCTGTATAGGGTTCCACGTAAAGCTCTGTGGGGTTAACATGTTGCTCCTGATACGGGCACTCTCGAGTATTGTCATTTTTTTATTAGTTATCAGATGTATAATTTATAAAATTTCCTAACAGGTTTTATAGCAGAAATTGCGATTTAAGACGAGCAAAATAGAGATAGACCTGTGCAAATACTGAAACTGATAGGTTTTTCAGTTCAGTGAACTGGCAAAACCTCTATCTATATTGTCATTAATCAGTCATATTTAGAGCAGAAGTAATGGGCACAAATGAAATATTCATACATACGTAAAGTTACTACCAATGCTATTTTATCTAATCATCTTTTAAGGGCGCAGTGGTTTAATAAATCGCTCATAACTGGAGATCCGGTGGTGGTAAAAAATATATAAAACTTTTTTGTCAGTCCCGCGTGTATTTTAAAGCCCCAAAACACGACGCAGAATATGACTAAGTGCTTGAATAACAAAAACTTCCCCACGGGCCCTTACCCTAGGTAGGCTAGTTTCGCTTACACTCCAGCTTAGGTACAAGCATACGGGCCCTGCACCAATGAGCATATTTCTAATAACAACTGAAACCTCCATTCAACCCCGTATAAGATGTTTAATAACCCGGAAACCCCTATTTTTATATTGGTGTAATATACAAATATCGTACAAATAAAAATGTTCACATTGCAAATTCTCGATGGCAAGCCACGACCCTGTTGTGCTGAGCTCCCATTTACCTGGTGCTGGATTTCTATATAGAAAAAAGAAGGGCAAAAATCACTGGCCGACACCATTTGCAACCATTTTGTCGGTGTCGTAAATAAAAATTACTCTAACGCGCACATAACGAAATGGAGAATGCACATAACAAAATGATCTGTACACATAACATAATGAAGTGCGCACATAACGAAATGGAGAATGCACATAACAAAATGATCTGTACACATAACATAATGAAGTGCGCACATAACGAAATGGAGAATGCACATAACAAAAGTAGTACATAATATGAAATGCGCCATAACAAATGGAATGACACAAAATATTTACACATACATATGAAGTGCGCACATAACGAATATGGAGAATGCACATAACAAAATGATCTGTACACATAACATAATGAAGTGCGTACATAAAGAAATGGAGAATGCATACCACAAAATGATCAGTATACAGAGCACAAAGAAGTGTGCACATAACGAAAAAGAAAATCCAACTAGCACATTGATCAGAAAACAGATAGCATAATGGCGTATGCACATGATAGTAAAAAGACCAGTATATTGAGGCAGCAAAGGCGCCTGTATTTTCAATCGTCAGATGACGGTTATGAATGCAAAATTTTAAACATGTGCAGCTGGTAAAAATGGAACTATCAGTCTGAAGAAATGAAAGTTCTATTTTTCACGGCTTCTTTCTAAATGAAATAGTCGTTTCCATTTCGATCACACTATGACAACTTATTGAAAAAAAACAACAACAAAAAACAAAACCAAAAAAACAAAAACAAAGAGGCAACATCTAAGTGGAAGAATGAATTATTTTTTAAAAAACACCTAGTAATCGCCATGCAAATATTTTGCTTAGAACTTTGAAAGGTAAATGTCCATGCAATGGGATTACATCGGGTGATACCGTCATTCTTCATTCACCGAGTGGTTTGGTTGGGTAAATGACGTTAAGGTGGAATCATACCTTTAAAATGACGTCATTTTTGACGTCAAAACAGACGTTTTTGTGAAATTTAGGATGTGCACAAAAATCGTTGTTTCTTTCTTGTTTCGATTTATATAGAAATAAATTTCTGGTAACTTAAAGAGGATGAATTTGCCTTTCAGAGGATGTAAATTTCGTACATTAGTTTTAACTCAATTTCCCGTAATTCGGATTTAATCTGGAAAATTAGCATTGGAAAAAATATACTCTTAATTTTCTTTTTTGATTTAAGGAAAAATTACCCGATAGATTTTTATTTAAAAATAATTTTGTATAGCATAACCCTTATTAAAACATTTATGAATTTCAAAGGAAATCTATCGAATTCAAAGAAATGGTTCTTTTAATGATCGCAAATACTTTAAGAATTTTATGAATAATTCGTTTCTCATGGGTAAAGTTCAGTTATTTTCAAAATATTAAATAAACTCAGATCGAAACGTTTTAATTGCACCAATCTTGTGAAATTAATAGATAACAAACATTAACATCGTTTTATCATTCTATTCACTGCACCGTCCCATTTTATTACTAACAAAATCAACATAATAAAGTATGCGAAAGAATAATGTCAAACAGCTCCTTTAGATTTAGCAATATCAACTATATATAATAATGCAAGGAGATTTTAGTTTGCAGTAAACTGCCGACGACACACAGGGAAGAACTTATTGCATTCACAAAATATTTTCGAAACAACAATATACTCAGTTTTGATCATTAGGTGAACGTTGGTGATAACTTGACATTCATATACCTGCAAGACGACATCTCTCCAACTAAACAAAAGACAATTAGGTAAGTTCTTTCTAAGTCATACAAACTACAAATAATTTAACATATTTTTTATACAGAAGGTCTTACACTCATGTATTCTAACAGATAATAATGAAAATGAAATCTTTGTGGTTGACTGTTTTACCTCAATTCGTACTATGACTTTTTTCTGGTGGTGGTGGGTAGGGGACCCGTTCGGTTCTATTTTTTTTTTTAATCTGTCCAACTAAGATTTGTACAAACTTGATATGCTTAATCACATGAAATTCATGTTTTCCCTTTTTCGACCAGTTCAACTAAGTTCTGCTCGATCTTAAAATTCTAAATCACACGAAAGTCATGATTTTGGACCCGTTTAACTCAGTTCTTCACAAACTTAATGTTCTTAATCACATGACACCCTTACTATCCTTAATCGCCTCGGGAGCGGGAGGTCGTGGGTTCGATCCCCGGCCGCGACATCCCAAAGTCCTAAAAAAACGGTACTGGTATAGCTCCCTTGCTTGACGCCCAGGATATAAGGGTAGTTGCAGGACTGGTTGGCCTGGTGTCAGGAGATGTGACTGGGTGTGGTATCATGCCACATGTCTACGGCGTGATGCTGCAGTGTGGCAGCACCATATCTGTCTCAAGTAGACATCGTCTCCAAATGACTGAAATACTCTCGTTGGGACGTTAAACCCAACAAACAAACTATATTTAATGATAAATTGAGATTTATGAACTTTTCTTTTCAACAAGTAAGTTTTGTACGAACTTTATGTTCCTAATCACACGAAAGCCGTACTATGTGTTTTCAGAGAAACCGTTATTAAACTTTAAAGAGTGTCGATGAGGAAATGTTGATTTTAGATATCTATTTTACGGTATTTTGCCAGAGATGTGAAAACCTATTTATTTAATGTACCTCCGTGATTGTGCTAATGAATTCTAGATATTTTTTCAGCTGTAATAACCAGTAGCACAATATAAAGATACTTAAAAAAGTCCTAGACGAAGGTATAATATCGGCTGCATGTAGGCCCTCAGACCACGGAGAGCAACCGTATTATGTACAAAATATACAAATAAGATATGTGATTGTGATGAGAAATTTTACTCAAATCAGGGGTTTTCACGAAATAAAAAAGAAACACGAATTTATACGACACAAGGCACGCGAGAACTGACATGTAGGTCAAACCTTGAAATGAAACAAAGTAGGTTGAACTGCTACTGATCACTAAGCTTCATACTGTGTCCGAAAAGTTCGAATTCCAGATCTATTTTTATTTTTCAGAAAAATACCCCCAACTACTTTTGACTTGACTTGACTATTTGAGTTTACCGTCGCTTCGACAGTATTTCAGTCATATAGCGACGTCCAGCTCATTACAGGTGGAGGAAGACCCCAAATGCACGGAGGCATCCGGGTAGAACAACTACTTTTGATCACTGTATTCAGTAATCACAGAGTTCATTTCAAATCTTCACCTGATATAGACTCATTTTGATGCACTGGAAAACAGAGCAAACTCATGAGATGTCTGACAAGGGTCTCCTCTGTTAACTCTTATAAAACTGTAGCTCAGATTTTTGCTCAGTTTTCGCAGCAAAGAAACATCCATTGTTTCATAAAAAGGGTCATCCACAAATATTTCATTTTCATTATTTTCTGTTAGAATACATCAGTGTAAGACCTTCTGTACAAAAAATATGTTAAAATTATTTGTAGTTTGTATGAAATTTGGCTATTGAAAGTTGCAAAAATGTCCCACGTGAGAAAAGTTTGACTGACTTCTCTCCCTTTGCTATGACGTCATCAATAGGCAAAACTCTGCCAGCACTAACGCAAGTATCTATTTGTAGAAAATTAGAATATTATGTTAGATTTAAAAGATATTTTGAATTTGAACCATATCTATATAACATTAAGAATGATTTGATGAGAATATCACTTACACGTTTTCGATTAAGTTCCCATAATTTAGCTATTGAGTCTGGTAGATTTACCAATACGAATAGGGAAGATAGAATTTGTTTATTATGTAATCAAAGACAGTTAGAGTCAGAATATCATTTCTTATTAGTCTGTCCTAAATATAAGGATATAAGAAATTCATTTTTAGCTAGAAACAGATCTTTCCCAACAGTCCAATGTTTTATCAATATTATGTCAAGTAAGTCTAGAAAAAAGTGTCTAAATCTTGCAAAATATGTTAAAAAAGCAATGGATTTGAGAGTATCTCTCTTAACCCTTTCCCTCATAGAGGACACCATGAAAAGACCTATGCGAACAACATAAAACCAGATCAGCCTGCGAGTAACTCGCAGGCTGATCAGGTTTTATGTTGTTCGCTGCTCCTCAGTGGTCTGGAAATGAAGATTTTGTAATTAAATTTGGTAAGGTTTAACTGTGGTTTTCTGCAGATCAGACTTTATGTGGTACCTTTTGAGGGCGTCAAAATGAGTATATATGAGGGAAAGGGTTAAAATAATTATTTTTCAGATTAACAGTATATTTTATTATATGTTTTGCAAAATTTCTTTATAATATGTATGAGTTTGGGTGAATGGCATTGTTATTTGCCGATATGCCAAATAAATTGAGTTTGAGTTTTATATATCTTATTGAACAATTCACAGTTACTGTAACTAATTTCAAGCTAAACCCAAGATGACAATGAACGAATAAGGGTGAAAATGTGTACCTCAATTAATTACTTTACATTCCTAAAAAAATATATTAAGATATATTCTTCATTCGGACTTTATAAAACTGGTGCTGTGCTGGACGCTGTGGTCCAATGGTTACGGATCCAAAGGTGGTGGGTTCGATCCCCGTTGGTGGAAAGAACTCTTCATGACCTTCCCGGGCGCAAAGTACTGGTCCAACCCAGGAACCGTCCAGGGGGATTAGTATAAGCTGTAAGAACTTGTTTCCCAATAGACGTAAAATAAATAAGTTTCAACTAACTAATAAAACTGGTCGCTTTATGTACTGAATATAGTGTGGGGGGGGGGGGGGCATAATGGAAAAAAAATGTCATATCAGGATGTATTCTACAAACAATATTTGATAATATTGACATAGAGGTCCTGAATATGAGTAACGTTAGTAAACGTTTTATGCCTTCATATCAAAGTCCCTCTTATTTTCCGTTAAAATCTTGTATCTGAGTTGGGTTTCCACAAGGGTGTAGGACAAAAGCCCACTAGGACATAAGCCCACTAGGACAAAAGCCCATAGGACATAAGCCCACTAGGACATAACCCCACTAGGACATAAGCCCATTAGGACATAAGCCCACTTTTAATAATAATTCAGTATATAATTAAACATTTAAAGTTTTTAGAGATATTAATCATCTTCTCTCTCTCTCTCTCTCTCTCTCTCTCTCACGGAAATGCAAGAAGGCAGATATAATTATAAATGTTTAATAATTCCAGTAGTATTAACACTAATGAGCACATATATAGTTTTGCACATGATAATGGAGCACATGCTGAAGGCAGGTGTAATTATAAATATTTAATAATTCCAATAATATTAACACTAATAGGCACATTGTTTTGCACATGGTAATGGAGCACATTAAGGTAATTTAATTAAAAAAACATTTACATTTTTCATAATGAACAGAACATTACAATAATAAATATACATTGCAAGTCTGTCTGCAATGTTTATCAAATCTTTGTACTTACAATGTTGTAAGAGTTCATTTACATTTCTGTCAGGATCTGCAATCACAATCAATCAATTAACATTTGAACCTAATGCAGTGACCAACACTGTGCAAAAACTCTTGAAGATTCTTCCTGCCTTCAACATAGTCTAAGCACAGGTTGCGAAGACGTTCCTGCAAATTCTTTGTCACAGTTTTCACTCTCTTCTTTGGTGGCTGACCTTGGGTATTCAGATAAAACTGTAGCTCAACTTCAGCTTGATCCTTCCTGAAGGCATCTATGGCAGTCCATACTGATGGGTGACTGTGACCAATGAGGCTTTGGAACTTTCGGTTCCATGCCTCGCAGATGTTGTTTGTACGAGCCTCGCCATCTAATGTAGTTTGATGAACATTCCACAGTGATGCAGCAAACAAAGGTGGGATCCTGCGGACTCTCACTGGCACAATGTTGTCATCCCCCTCTGCGCGAACTGGTTGTATTCTTCTGTATGTTCCAGTGACATAGGTTTTGTCGAAGTAGTCTACCAACAATTCACAACCTTCCAGTGTGTTGTCCTTCAGGTAGTCCATACCGTCACAAACATCTTCAACTGGCAGGAATGCCAAGCCGTCAACCATGCCACAGAAGAGCTTCACGTCATCGTCACTCCTGTACCGGTCCACAAGTGATAGATCTTGAATCTTCCTCCACGTACTCTGAGTTAGGTGATAGAAACATCCACGATGAGTTACATGTTCACCGAAGATGGCTCTCACAGCACGAATCGATGCCTGCTCAAAGTCCGTTACAATGTGCAGAGGATCAACATCAAATCCAAGATTCTGGGCCTTAACCTGAATTGCACTGAACAACTCCTCATAAACTTCCTGGCTCTTTCCAGACAGAAGGGCATACACACATGTCACTGCACTCTCTCCAAGAGGGGCACGGATTATGTAAATCTGCTGGAAAATCCCAGGTGCTGAATCATGGGTCCCATCCATGAACCATGTGTTAGATGAGGCAAGGTGTCTCAGTCCTTGTTCCGTTCCAAACACTAGCATCCGTCTGCCAGAGTCAGGACCACTGTCATGGAAGAGAAATGGGTGTCTGTATGGTTCTGCTGTTGTTGTCCACTCTTCAGGAATAACAAGATCACGAAGTGAAGCTGGTTCCTTTGGAACTGCACCTTTCTTCTGTCTACGTATAGTGCGTTTCACAGAATCCATCTTTCCGACAGCAGCACGCACCTCCACAGTGGTGTTTTTCAGAGTGTCTGCAAGGATCTGGCATGGCTGTCCCTGTTGGTGGTGATATTGTCCTTCATTCTCATGCGCAGTTTAGCTGCTTCGGTTGCTGTATTGTCCTTTTCATGTGTGTGTGTCGTCGTTGATATCACATGTTGCATCTACAAACAAGATAAAAACTTTTTATCCACATTTTCCTAGATTTGTCTTCAATGACTACCTTACAAATAATTTATAAAATGACAGTAAAAAACTTTTTTTTATTTACGGACATTTCGGTAAATGACCAGTGCGGTAAAGTGCGGTAAAAAGACTTTACATAGTAATGCTTAATAATTCAATGTTAATGATTTTATCATATTTTTAACTATTTCAATCACACAATCCACTTTTTAACAAAGGGTATCAAACTGGTAATAAATGGATAGATCGACGAAATATAAGATGGACCTATTTCTAGATAATGAAGTAACTTGTTATAAAAAGTTTAAAAAGAAATAAAGTTTCAGGTTCAGATGTCTTGATAAATGAATATTTTATTGAACTATTGATATTTTAGCTTCACACGAATAAATTTTGGAACTTTTCTAAGATGTAAAGCTCACAAACACACACAAAGACCATGTTTCTAAATGAGTAAAATCCTTAACAAATTAATTGTTTCGTTTGGTATGATTATGTAATTTCCTGTTTGGGGTCAATCAGGGGGTAATAAAAGGGTTACCCGGGTTAATTGATACGGATGTGTGTGTCGGAGAGATGCCTAATTGGCGGGTATGATTTATGGCCCTGGATGTGACATATTGTCAGGCCAATCACTTTGAGATGTGATGTTCTTAGATGGTGAAACATTGTCAATTAGTCAATAATGACACAAATTAAGTCATAATTAACGCATTTAAGATCGGCAAGTTTCATTCAAGATAATGTAAAGGGAATTATTAGTGCAAATATATAAGATATAGCACAGACATATGCAGGTTGGTGAATATGTCTATGGATATAGGTAGGTTCTGTTGGCCCATTATTAATCAAATCAAATCGATTTTATAAGTTATGTCTTTGTGGGGTATAGAAAAAAATGTAAATATGATTCTGATTATCTGAAAATTACATGAGAAAATATTTTACTTAAAACTTTATTTATTGACTAATGAATAGTTATGGACTGACGATAAAAAGCTTTTTATAAATAGAATTATGATATAAAGGAAGACAGGAATAAATGCTTGAAAGAAAGGTAAGTACTACTGATTCTATATTTTTATTTCTTCCTGTGTTTCAAAAGGTAAAATATATGGTTTATTGCTTCCTTTTCGTAATGTGCATTACTAACAAGCGTCAGTTCATTGATGTTCGGGAAGGAGAGAATTAAAATAAAATAGCCAAGGTTGCACTACTAACACCAACGTATAGGAATACATCATGTCATAGTGGTGAAAACGTATTCAAATTATGAAAATTTTAACTGCTATTCACTTGAAAACTTCTGTTTATCTCTGAATTTAACTTTTTATCTCACAGTCTATCTGATTTGCTTAATTACAAATATATCATTTATTTTGGTCAAATTCGTGGATTATTCTCACAGAAACAACTCGATAAAACCTTTAACTTTATACTAGACCAAAAACAAATATGACATGTTTGATTAAAACGTTTTAAATATGATAAATGATTACATACATTTATATGAAATTAAGAAGGCAAATGACACTTGGTCTATCGATGACGTCATGGGGGTCACGTGACACTTAAATGTAAATACTGTCCAGCAGCTAACAAAATCGGCATTTAACATACTTTAAGAGATTTTCTTTTCGCAAAGAATGTTTGTTCGTGGGTTCCCTTATGTAAATGGACAAAATAGGAAAGGTTTTAGTAAAATTTTCTTTGTGTTTGACCTTTAAGTTCCGTAAGTTAATGCTGTGTGTGTGTGTGTGTGTGTGTGTGTGTGTGTGTGTGTTGGATTGAACGTCCCACCAACAGTATTTCAATTATTTGGAGACTATGTCTACTTGAGACAATTATAGTGCTGCCATTCTGGCAGTATCATGCCGTAGACATGTGGCATGATACCACAGTCAGTCAAATAATTCTGACACCGGGCCAACCAGTCGAATCCATCACCTCCAGCGCCCGGGACGGACGCTCTAATCAGTAAATTAATACCTATTTTGTATCTATCAAGTCAGAAATACGTATATGATTAGTAATGAGGTACTTATTAAAGTCCCTGTAATGGTTCCGCTACGTCTTGGACCACTAAACCTCTACCAAGGTACCCTTATGAAACATTAGGAAAACATGGTTATCTCCATAAAGCCCATGAGGTCCGAAATGTAACGGAACCATTACCGGTTAGATATAGCACAAAATTTGATGCATTTTTTTTTTCTTTTTGGTCTCAGACTTTTGAGGGGGAAATTTTTTAAAGTAAGAGTAATGAAGTTCAATTCAAAGCCACAAAGCGTATATTTCAAATATTCTTAGTGTGCAATATTAACGCTCGTAACACTTCGTGGGTTCTGATTGGCGGAGATAAATGACTGTTTTTATTTTTTAATTTTGCAACATCTACTGCATTACCATTACCCGTATTCAGTAAAACCTGTCTTAAGCGGTCAGTCAAGGGAACAATAAAAAATGACCGCCTAACAGAAATGGTCGCTTAAAAGATGAAACGTGAAACATATACGAAAATAAAAAAAAAATCCATCCATCCATCCAAACTCATATACATTTCAAATAATCGCACCTACTGATTTTTTTTAAGATTTATCTTATAATTCGCTTCGCTTCGCTTAGAATAGATAAATAATTGTCAATATATAAAGATAAAAAAACTCATACCGAATCACAAATGTGTTTTAAATTCACCAACCTTTTGCAATAAAAAGATAAAATCCGATACTCACATTCTTGCACCGTCCCTTTAAGCTCACCTGGCATAAAGTGCACAAGGTGAGCTATTGGTCAGTCAATGTCCATCATTCGTCCGTCAGGTCGTCCGTCAACTTATTCTTGTGTACACTCTATCATCTTCATTTCTTAAGCAAACTTCTTAAAACTTATGACAATGTTTATAGCCATATTCTATCGGTTAAGTTCGCTTATGGCTGATATCTTCCCCTTAGGTCTGGAGTTATGGCCCTTGAATGATAACAAGAAAAGATTAAAATAAAATGTTTTAATGGACGGCTTATAATAAGCATACTGTCAGCTCTCTTTTTCTTTTCTACTGTTTTGACCTTATAATTTTACCTGTCTATGCACAGGACCTTCATATTAAAAAAATGACCTCTTTTTATATTTTGCCTATTTATATATAGAGAGGCAGTTATTATGTTATAGATTTCTCTGCACGAGCCCCGGGTCTCACAATAGTTAAAAAATATGACAATTATAGTTAATATCGTCCCATGAGGAGTTATGTCTCTTGAATGATAAAAAAAATATGCCAGATTCCAGTGTATGTACATTTGTATGTACATTTGTGTACACTTTGTGAAGTTTTGTCAAATGTTTTTTGTGAACATTATCTAGGTCAAGTTTGAATATGGGTTATGTTGGTTAAAAAATAGGTCAAATCATTGCAAAAAAAAAAAAAGATACCGTGTACACTATAGAGGCTTCTATTTTTGTTGATTTTTCACAAGACGTTTGCAGATGTTTCATTGATTAATAGGGCAAGTATGGATATGGGTCATGTCTGTTCAAAACTAGGTCACTATGTGAAGTTATTGAAATTAAGCCTTTTGTGAGCACACAAGATTTTCCTTTTCTTTAATCAGTGTATGCTTGTAAGACTTTGTCAGAATGTTTTTGATTTATTTTTGACAATGCCTGGACCAAGTTCAATTACTGGCCAGGTTGGGTAAAGGGTTAGGTATTTTGGTCTAATTTTAGAAAAAAAACCTGGTGAACCCTTCATTTTTAAATAAATATTTGTGAAATAACATGGCAATAATTTAGTCTGTAAGTTAGAAACATACACTATATTGACTCAGGTGAGCGACCGTGTGTCCATCATGGCCCTCTTGTTTTGTTACCAATCTCATTTATATATTAAACTTGTGAATAAATCATGACGATCTAATTTATATAGATTGAGCCATTACATTTAATCAAAGGGACCTTCGTCAGCATTACACTATCGGCAATAAATATCGAACTAATTATTGGTGTCACGAAATACTTTCGAAATAACTGTTACAACAGTTTAGATAATTAGCTGAACGTTGGTGATAAACTGACATTCATATCAAGTACACATCTCTTCTACTAAACAACAGAGAAGGTAAGTTCTGTTTTAAAATTTAGTTGTTTAAGCGAATGTTTGCCTGTTGCACTTTTTTTGCTATTACAATGAATAGTCATAATCTCACGAAAGTCATAAAGTCATTTTTTTTCTCTCTCTCTCGGTTGGGGCCGTTCAGCTTATTCAAATCACACGAAAGTCATGGACCCCTTCAACTAAGTTTTGTACGAACTTAATTTTCTTTATCACACGAAAATTTATTATATTTTTCCCGTTCAGCTATGTTTTGTATGAATTAGATTTTCTTAATCACACGAAATTTATGTTGTTGTTTGTAACCCGTTCAACTATGTTTTTTACGGAATTAATTTTCTTTATCACACGAAATTCATTTTTTTTTTTCGGTTCAATTAAGTTTTGTACGAACTTTATATTCTTTACGAAAGTGATGTTTTTTAACACTTTCGAATAAGTTTGTACGAATTTATTATTCCTAATTACAAGAACATCATGTTTTTGGAACCCGTTCAACTATGTTTTGGAACCCCCCGTTCACCTAATATTGGACGAACTTTATGTTAGCCAGTTCCGTTCAACTCAGTTATTCACAAACTTAATGTATTTCATCACACGACATTCATATTGTGTTTAACCCTTTCCCTCGTAGAGGAAACCATGAAAAGACCTATGCGAACAGCATAAAACCAGATCAGCCTGCGAGTAACTCGCAGGCTGATCAGAGTTTATGCTGTTCGCTGCTCCTCAGTTGTCTGGAAATGAGGACTTTATAATTAAATTTGGTAAGGTTTAACTGTGGTTTTCTGCAGATCAGGCTTTATGTGATACCTATTGAGTGCGTCAAAATGAGTCTGTATGAGGGAAAGGGTTAATGATATACAGAAATGTATGAACTGTTTCTAGAGAATACTTTATACTGATGAAGATTCATTTTAATAAAGTTTGTGATTTTTTTTTTTTTTTGCATGTAAATAATTTCCCTCTACATGACTGAGTTCTGCCAGATGATTCCCCCCATTCAACCCTTGTGATTTTGCGAAGTGTGTGTATATTTTACAATAATAATAATATTTTTATTTTTAGAGGGTAACATATTTGGCAATGGCATTCTTCCATATGGTCCTCTTAACAATAATATAATATAAATTGTAGGTAATAAATGTTGAAAAAAAAATCACTAACATATGATAATGATAATGAAAAGAAAAAATCGTTTCACATCAAAACATTGGATAGTACCAGACTCCAAAACTCTTTTTTTACGTGTGTAGGTTTCTGTCCAGCATTTTCCTGAAATACCTAGCAAAAGTTTGTTTTATTTTTCAGCTACATAACTGAACGATGACGCAACCAATAACAGAAGCTGTCAACGCCTTGAGCGAAGAAATTGACGTTTCGTCACCACGAGGTTGACAAGTCGTATTTGTTTTATTCACTGTTAAGGGAACATCTAACAGTTCTTTTTTCTTCAATAGAATTTTCTGATTTTCATATTTGTTAGGTAAAAAAAAAAGAAATGCGCTGAATATGATAGTGTTAAAAAATTGATAGGTCACCGTGCTTGTTTTTTATGCGACGTTTGTATATCCATGATAACTGTTTCTTATAAATAGCTAAAATATATATCTCTCAATAAAAAGAAAAAAAGTAAAATAATACAAATAGAAGATATACATACTAACAATAAATGTATGATAATTCAATTTATCCGAATAAATGGTGTATATATCCTTAGGTATACTTCAACTTTACAGAAATTGACAAAAACCCATATACATTTTTTGACGTTGATTTGTATGACGTTGACGCAGTTCATAGCAATAACAATATGGCGACTGTAAAAACGTCAATCATGGAGGTGCTAATTTTGTATCTTTTTTTTTTTTCTTTTTTTTTTTTGATGAAAGAATTTTTTGCTGATATACCAAAAATAAGGACACTTTTTCGCGAACATTTTGAAATACATTAACTGCATATTTGAAACTGATGCTTTAAATGCAAGATCATGATACTTATACATGTTTTATTATTGTCGTCCATAGTTATCTTATACTTTTCTTTCAGGAATTGTAACCATTCTTCAAAAATGTGACCAAGAAATTTTCGATGGCTATAAAAGCTATAAGGTAGTATAGATATTTCACTTCTTGTATATTCCTTTTTAAACAATATTTCTAAGTATAAGAGTTTTATATTTAGAGCTGCATTTCTAATTGGAGCACAATCTGAATTGGAGTGTACATTCGGAACACCTCGTACATTTCTATCTAACGGGTTAGGCCGGGGGTTGCCGAGTTGATTCGATTGAGCCTGGAATTGAATTTGAAAATAATTCCATCTGGCAAAATCAACTCTCCTTTAAATTTTTATTGAAAGGTTTAGGATGATAAAATGTTAAATAATTCAGAATTCTCAAAGCGTGTATATATCGGCGACTACAAAACAAAAAACAAAAAATAATAAAAAAAAAAATAAAAAAAAATAGCTGTACGTCTTTCTACTCGTACCAACAGCAACTGTTTATGGACAAGAAATAGGCTGTTTCGCCCATGTCGGATGTCCCTTTTGTACGCAAATACATAACCGTTTTTTTTTTTTTTTTTTTTTTTTTTTTTTTTTGTTTTGATTTTTCATAAGGTTATAATGTAATATCACGTGAGCTATCTGTTATGTTGATAAGCATAGTAATGTGACATAATCATTCTTTTAAAAATGTTTTGAATCTAATCGATATATATTTTTATTTATAAATTAACATTCTTATCCGTGTTTCTTTATCATGTTACTATTTTTAATATTCATTTTCATATTTCTATACCTTTACCCAATATTCCTCAGACATGCATTACATGTGCTTATTAATGGATAAATTCTCTTTTCAAGTCGCTGTTCCACGAAGACACTATACAAACTATTGATGCCGTGGCTCTCCATATTGCGGACGTCTTAAAGGTTTATTTGAGTATTATATTTTTATGCCCGTCGAATGACGGCTGTTCGTCCGTCTGTCTGTCTGTTCATCAGTCTGTCTGTCTGTCTGTCCGTCCGTCTGTCTGTTCGTAGACATCTCGTTTCCGCGCATGACTTTTGATAGTATAAAATATCAAAATACAGGTCCAATTTTGGTAACAAGCGACTGATTTAATATAGAGTCATACGCCCTTTATATGCATTTTATTATGTGAACTGGCCGTTTCCGCGCAAGAACTTGTGATCGTCTTCAGGAGTTAAAGTCATATTTGGTATGTAATGAAAATACAGGTCAAGTCTGATTTTGGAAAGGGTGGCTCAGAGTGGATTTAGTTAAGTCAAGGTCAAGGTCGCTGTTGCTTAAAATGGCCATATGGGAGTCCGTGGTGTTAAATCGAATTTGCTGTAAAACACCACTAACTCCCATCCGGCCGCGACATACCAAAGTCGTAAAAAACAGTACTGTTATAGCTCCCCTGCTTGGCGTTCAGCATATAAGGGTAGTTGCAGGACTGACTGGCCCGGTGTTAGGATAATATGTCTGAGTGATGTATCATGCCACATGTCTACGGCGTGATACTGCAGTGTGACAGCACTATATTTGTCTCAAGTAGACATCGTCTCCAAATGACTGAAATACTGTCGGTGGGACGTATACCAATGAAACAAACAAACCAACTGACTCCCATATCCACTCTGAGCTACATTTTCCAAAATCAGACTGACCTGTTCATTTAAATAAATAAATAAATAAATAAATAAATAAATAAATAAATAAATAAATAAATAAATAAACGATGATAGCCATCTTCAATAATAGCTTAATTTGTAAACATAGACCTTGCACCCCAAAAGGGACAAAGTAAACGCTAGTGTGATAGACATGTCAAATGTTTTCAAAGACAAACATGATCAATCAGTGAAAAGATAAATAAAGAATGGTCTCAGATATTTTAGAAGTATCTTTGTATTTTTTTTTCTTTGACACTTATGCTTTAGGAACCAGCCAATGGAATCGTTGTATTCAGTGGGTGTGGCACATCCGGGCGCCTTGGATACATTGTGGCGGTAGGGAAGAATTTCAAAATTATTAATAGAATCAACCCCTTTTTGTTTGTAAGAAAGTATATGTCATTTTGAAAATACTTCATTCATGGTCATGCAATAAAACAATGTTCTATTGATTTCACCGGCATTTTCATCTTTATAACTATATTTTATGTACAGTTCAGTGTACCGTAATCTAAATTTGGAAAAATCTAAGAACTCAACCGCCATTAAAAATGTCAGAAAATGTTTTGTAGAAGTTTAAAATTAAAACCAGTAACATGCATAGCAATTTTGTTTTCTTGCTTTAATTAGAGGACGTTTAACGAACTCCAAGCGTTTGAGGGGTCACCGGAAGTATTTCATTACCTGTTAGCAGGGGGAGATAAGTATGTTTTGTTTTTCATGAATTTTGTCCCGTTACATTCATCAATGTATTGTTTTAAAGGTCATACATAAGAAGTAAGATAAACATAATGTTATAGCGTTTTAGAACCGATGTAGGAAAATATGGTGAAAACTGGATTTTATTTCTCGATTCTCTCAGTCAGTCGGATTCCATTTTCTTCCCCATTTCCATGTGTTTATTCAGAATCTTAGTTGTTTTTCTTATTTTCTCAAACTTATTCGAATCTTTTATACGACTTAGTGAGTTTCAAGTGTACCATACCGTATAACTTTCAACTATGATTATAGTGAAAGATGACCAAACTTTCGTGCCGACCCTTTGCTATGCAGTACTGTTGTCTACATCATACCGTATAGTAATGTCGATTAGACCGTGATGATCAATCGTCGGCAATGATTTCTTATTCATGTAAGGATCCAGAGGGTTATAATCCCCCATCCCACACCCACCCGCCCCTGGATTTGGTTATTATGTTAAGAGTAAGAAGAAAATAACACCGTGACCCACAGCCTGGAAAACCTGAACAGAACATAAAAGTATGTAAGCAGCCCCCCCCCCCCCACACACACACACACATACACACACGTACGGTAATATTCCTAAGAAGACCCTCCGACAACTTACATAGCCTGATCTGGTCGCCACACTCCCACAACCCCACCCACGTACGGTGAATTTTAGAGTTTGCCAGGTATAGGTGACTAACATATGTCCTTTTTGGACCCCACCCCTAGACTTAAATTGCTGGATCCACGTATGTTATCGTCAGCGAATTAGCATTTTATGATGCAGTTTTTGTAACATCGTAACTGTTCGATGTATCCCAACACTACCGGTTAATTATTCGGGAAAAATGTGCTTTGGTGGTTAAAAATATGTCTGCTTTTTGTTTATACGCAACAGGGCCCAATTTATATCGCAGGAAGTCACTGAGGATGACCCCAGGACGGGAGTTGAAGCTCTGAAAAAGGTAGTTGTTTTTACCGTTGTTCTGTAAGACTGTCGGTGTTTTATGCTCATTGTAGCGACGTTAACTGTCGTATTAACGCTAAATGTCGCACTTTAGGTTGACGTCGCTAGGCTGACGCTAAATGTCGCAACCAACGCTAAATATCGTAACACCTCCTTGTCAAAGGAATCGCGCTACAACAGTTCACGAAGTCGAAAACGTGTTTTCTGAAGAGATCTGATCGACGGAATCTCGCCAGTCTCTCCCGTGTAAAACTAGAGAAAAACAAATGCTACAATATCAGCATTGAATTGTATGGACAGATGCTGATAAAAGAAACAAATAAAATAAAAAAAATGAAACCTAGTTATTTCATTTTTCATCTTATTCAGCCTTTTTTCTGCCTTTTTAAAAATTCATCTGACTCGACCTTGACCGATAATCAGCTACGTTGCTACGCTGATTCTCTACAGTTTCTATCGAGCATCCCGGTGACATTGCTGGTGTACGTTTATTTTTCGATTTAGTCACAAAATATTCTCAAAACAACGGGTTTCAAGTCAGCACAAGTGTTCATTTCAGGTATATTTGTTTCTTTCATCAGTATCCGTCCATACAAAACACTGATATTGCGACTATTTTTTCTATAGTTTTACACGGGAGAAATTGGCGAAATTATGTCGGTCAGATCTCTTCCGACCAAACACGTTTTCGACTTGGTGAACTGTTGTAGCGCGATTCCTTTGACAAGGGTGGTGTTTTTTTATACCTGATTGTCTTTATTCATCCCCTCCACACAAAATAAGACCAATTTTATGAAAATCCACCAAATTTCACAGGGGTTACGGCAATTGAAACGACATGATGTACGTTTTCAGTGGAAGAAGTTACCTAACTTCTTATTATATAAGGTCAATGATTTTATTTAATGGGCGGCAACGTAACGGGTACCTTTGATCGGTAAAGGCCGATTCGTTAGGGAAAATCTGCATTGTGCAGAAACGTACTTGGGGCCTGACTTCTGTCTCTCATTATCCACACTTTATATACCTCCCTTGTAATATCTTCCGAACGGGTATTAAATTGGTTCTACATTCAAAAGTTTTTGTTTTTCATGGAAACAAATATATTTCTTTAAGCATTTATTATTTCGTTAAATTATGTTATATACAGAGTTATTTTACCTTCCAGAAGCTCAACAAAAAACAATTAGCTTACTAAGTTATAACAAAATGGAGCTTATTTTGGTATTTATTTTTTTCAAACGAAATGGAATCGCTTTATTACACAGCCCAAGGACAATGTTATAGGTGTTCTAATTCCACTTACAATAAGGCTCTAGAGTGGCGCAATGGTAGCGGCACTGTGAAAGAGCCCTCGCAAATGTGGAACGTGAAACATGAAGGAATCTGATTGAACAAATATTCTAAACATTTCATGAAAGTAAGTCTTTATTAATTTATGCAATTTAGTCTATACATAAATATTAATCGGTATAATTCCACAATATTAGCACTTATTGAATGATGGTGCCGGCTCCATCACATTTGCGAGGGCTCTCTCACATTACCGATGGCTCCAGCACCTTGTCAATGGCTCGATCACATTTGAAATAATGTGAGTATTTTGTTTTTAACCGAGCTCTGTGAGCTATTTTTTGTGTTGAGCAAAAGGATAGGTTGGGACAAGGTAACAGGTACGATTAAGAGGGCCAACATCTACTTCACGGTAGAGAAATCACTCAAGATGTGTCTCCTCGTATAAGAAAACAAATGAGTTGATAATTGGTAAAAGTTCACGCAACGTCATTTTGGGGTATTTCTTATCAAAACTGCATCCAAAGTGATGGGAAAATGTTCTATGTGGCATGACATTCTTCGAGTTTTGAAAACCAATCATGTTCTTGAAAAACGGATATTTTTATAAATTGTGCTTACCTTTTTCAGCCTTGTTTTGGTCGAGGGCTCTATAACAGAAGTGCCGATGGCTCTCATTTAAACAGATCACCAAAATGTATTTAGTAGGGGTGTATTTTAATCGTTCATTTATTTATGTTTTGTAAAGGACCTACATTTCATCCACTGAGCTGCATAATCATTTGTACTTCTAACTTGTAAAATGTACATATACAACACCCATTTCTCATTCAAAATTGTTTCAGGGATAAAAAGAAACAAATGAAGTGAAGATAGAGTGTAAAAAATCATTTTTTTACGCGTGAATTTGCCCAATCTGTCCCACGTGATCTTGCCCAAACTGTTCCGTGTGAATTTGCTCTAAATGTTCCGTGTACTTGCCCTAACTATTCCGTGTGAACTTGCCCTTAGTGCTCCGTGTGTTTGTACTGTTGACTCTAGTCTCCGTGAGATTCCACTCTTACCTATTCAAAAGGGAAACAACTCGAAATGAATATTAACGATTGTCTGGCCTTGCGATTCTGTAGTATGTTGTTTGTTCTGTGGGATTATTAATTTCCACTTATAAAGGAGTGCAACATTTAGTGTTGATGTTGCGACATATAGCGGCAGTGCAATTTTTTGCGACATTTGGGCTTACAGATGCGACATATAACGTCAGGAGGTTTTGCGACATTTAGCGTTGGTTGTGACATTTAGCGTCAGCCATGCGACATATATCGTCAAATGCGACATTTAGCGTTGGTGCGACATTTAACGTTGCTACACTCATCAGTCTTTATAAGGGTTTTATTTCAGGTTCCCAATCTGTATATCTATTCCCGACGTGTCGAAATAACGGCTAATCAGGGATACCACACTAAACCTCTTTCTTCTCATTTATTCTAAAATAAGTTTTTTTTAGCGGGTAAAGTTTCTTTCCTTTTTCATTATTTTTATGAAGCTCATTCGTAATATACTGCACAAATGTATGGTATATAAAATACCGCATTACACATCTTATTTATTTTCCCCACCGTTTATTTTATAGTACATTGCAATCAGACTAATGTCATTTCTATTCATGATAAGCATTAAATGACATTATTACGTTATTTAATTTTTTGGTCTGATTGCGAGTTTCGAATAATAAATGGAAATAGCTTAGTGTTTGAGTATCCGCTTTGCGTTCGAGAGGTCTGGGGTTCGAATCTCCGCCGGGGCACTTTCCTCCGGTGACCGCGTCAAACCAAAGGCGTATACAATTGGTACCAGATGCACCCTTGCCTGGCACTCCGCAAAATGGGGTTTCTATGGGAACTCGCAGTATTCAGTATTGATTCTACCCAGGAACTTGTCTCTCGTGTATCGGTGTTATACACCAGACACTCAAAAGAACCAAAGGGTCTATTTGCACCCGGACTTCAACCACTATGTCTTCTGAAAAAAAAAAGTCATACGATTTTCGAAGCTGTGTACATGTCCGATAATTTATCCGTATTGTACAGACATTATAATATATCAATTATCTCTATGAAGTGTCCATATTGTTATAACGACTATTAAGAAATTACAATACGTGTATAAAACTTGAGTAAAATATACAATACGATAAAGTACATATTTCTTTTCCCTAGCTCTCTATCGGGAAGCAGAAAGTTGTATTTGTGGGTATTACTTGCGGTCTGTCTGCCCCTTATGTTGCGGGACAGCTGGACTTTTGTCTCCAACATCCGGACACCTACATCCCAGTGTTACTAGGTTTCAATCCCGTCAGTCTGGCCAGGTATGTTTATCATTCGGACTGAAAAAAAATGGCATCACTTGCGAAAGGTAATCCATTCATAATTAATTGTAATCATAATTAATTGTAATCATGGTCCATCAAATGATCGTGGGAATTTTATAGTAAATGTAAAATTTTATAGACTTTGAGCAATAACTCCAGGTTAATGGATGCTTGCATCTGCACTGAAGTTTTTTTTTAAACATTTGAAGGACCATGATTATAATTTAATGATGGATGGATTACCTTAAAATATTTCGATTTTAGAATCAACACTCAGATATATTCTAGTCAACACCGAATCATAGGACAATATTTTAATCAGTACATATGTGTACATTATGTGCTGTCGAGGTACGGATCAGGAAATTTAAAAAAGCTTTCAACAGTGTTCAATGATCAGTTATTTTGAATATGAAAAGATAAAAAAATGAACATGATTTAATCGAATCTTAATTAAACTTGACCACAGCCCCCTTATTTAAATGACTTAAATTTAATGATTGTATGTACATGTATATACATATATGATGCCATGCGTACTAATTTTTCCAGAAATATAAAAATAGAGTCCTGGAACAAAACAGTTCGTCAAGGTAAAATTTTATTTTCCCACACATTATGCCTTTACTTCTATTTTTTTATATTAAATATACTCAACAACTTTTCTAATTGGTCACCTGATAATTTCATCAAAATATCACAAGGAAAATATGTGTATGAAAATCTAATGTATTTAAATTAAAGAACTGTTTATTACAAAATAAAAATCATAGGTTTAATTCATTGACTTTTTGTTGGCAAAATCCATGTATACCTCAAGGTTATGTTCATGGTAACTCAATTGTGATGGTTTACCATCAATATATTCACCAGTATTGAAAAATATCAAAATCAAAGGGTGACCAATTAGAAAAGTTGTTGAGTATAGTTTGCATGCTTTTGAAATAAGCACTTATTATTATTAAAATGAAATTACATTCAACACTCTTTACAACAGCAGCGTTTGTTTCAGCGAATTTTGCTGTAATAAAGAAATTGTCATTGTAAAGAATAGACATAGAGGTTTTCAAGACTTCTGCTGTTATAAAGAGTATGCTGTTAGAATGAATGCCGTTGTAAAGAAATTTCACTGTAGTTTCGTTGATCATTTAAAAGTGAAGGAGGTAAACGTTTCTTTTCTTAATTAAGGATACATCACTGGTATATTTTACTAAATTAGTAAATGAAAGTGATGTCATCATTCCTGCTACGAGTTTAGAAAATTTTATTGATGTATCTCGTGTTTGATTAAAAAACAAAAACAAAACATGTCCCACTGTGTCGAAAATAACTGTTGAACTTTGCTGAAAATTCGTGCAGACTAAGGATCTAACGACATTTTGATATCGTTTTCTTTTCCATCAGTTGCCAGGCAACTGGAAGAGATTTCTAAAACCAATGGACAAGGCTATATTTTAAATCCTGTTGTCGGGGTAAGTTTCTTCTCTTTTTTTTACAGTAATATTTATTTTTATGTAGGAAGACAACCGTGACATGAACATGTGTTATACATCATTTAAAGCATTAAACGTTACATTTAAAAACCGAAGGTGGAATATTAAATTACTCTAAATTATCTTTCATTCAAATATTTTGTGTAAAAGATTATTTTTCTTTTTGTCCTTTCCCCCGCCCATTTGTTATCTACTCCACTCTATTTAACGCGTTCATCTTCTTTCACTCCAATCAGGTTCTTACTCCACTCATCATATTTTATCGCTTTCCTTTACTGGCATATCACTCGTTCATCTACTCCACCCCAATCAATGCGTCCCGTTTTACGTTTATCTGCAACTGCGCATGCCTATCTGATCCACTCTGTTTAGTACCTTCATCTCGACTCAAAGCGCCTATTGCTCCACTCGGTTTTTCACTATACTAACTGTGCATATCTGATTCACTCTCTTTAGTGCCTTCATCTTCTCCACATCAATCAAGGCGTTCCATTACTCCACTCAATCCATATGTTTATCCGCTTCACTCTACTTACTGCACATACCTGCTTCCCTCTGTTTAATTAGTGTATGCGTTTGTCTGCGTCTATCATTTGCAACCAATGGTTGCCATGCCTCAATTTTAATACGTTAAGAATTCTTTTTTTTCCACCTCACCAGCCCGAGACAATTACCGGATCAAGTCGGATGAAGAGTGGGACAGCCACGAAAATAATACTGGAGACTCTCTGTATGAAGGCGCTGGTAGACTCCCGCCCTCAGACTGTGAAGAAATGGTATACATGTATTTATCATTTTTTTTGTTTCTTAAACTGTTTTATGAGTGGCAAAGTTGGAAAAACGACATACCGTTGTATAATTTAAAAAAATTATCTTGCAACAATTGGTTTTCTATATTTAATAATGATTTTAGTGTTGTTCTTTTTTTTCTACAGGCTAATAAGTGACTTCATCACGTGTTACCGACTGGTTTGTGACACAGTCTACGCACAGTCAGGACCACTCAGTCAGGCATTGGAGTCTGCCGGATCCAGGTTCGAGTCTTACTTCTCATTATTTACAGTTTAGTTTAAACATATTTTATTTCTCATATTTAACATACAAGTTATCATATACAAATCAGGTAAACAGTTTGAGAAAAAGTGTTGGACTGGAAGCTTACAGCTTATATAAAGTCTTCTCCAATTTTCAGTTCCAGTATTATCAAAGACGAATGCTAGATTACGATTTAACAGAGAGATCTTTACCAAAATCTGGTAGAGATGTTATATATGGTATGAGAAAAAAAATATGATTAAAAAGTATGGATCACCATGCTTGTTTTTAGACTAAATCTTTATTTAATTGCCCATTGAAAGCCAGAAGGGGCTGTCAGCCTTCTTTTTACATATGCTGATAGCTCCTTCTGTCTTTCAATGGACGTTTTTATTCCTAGTAGTTTGGCCATTATCAATGAAATTAATTAATACGCCCATTCACCATTAAGCAATCATAATTGAAGGAAATAAACCATAAAAAGTAGAAATTCTTTTATTTAAAAGTTTATTAGATACAACAACACTATTACAAGTACAGTCAAACCTGTCTTAAGCTGTCAGTCAAGGGAACAAGAGAAAGTGACAGCAGGGGTCGCTAAATAAGAATTAATTATGTAACAAAATGCTATAGATTGGTCATGTAAAAGCTGGCCGCTAAATGGAGGTTGGTCGCTTAATGCAGGTTCAACTGTATATAGTTTAGCCACATCACAAACTTTATATCACCAGCCTATCCAGAGGAGGAAAGCTGTATTACTATGGTAACGACAGTTTGGCCCTTGTCGGATTGGTCGATTCTTCGGAGTGTCAGTTGACGTATGGCGTAGGTACGTGACTATTTAGAACACACTTGTTCCAGTTTGATTTATCTTTCATGTTTCTGGCTGTCCTAAGCAAATATCAGTTGTTCCTACTCAGTCGTCTCGTGTAAGCCCCGTTTGAATTTTCGTAGATTATTTCTGATGTGTTCTGGTTTGAGAGCTAGAATTAAATGTTCATTAACTATTTTATGCAATGAATATTAATTTATAACAAATTTTATACTTAATACTAAATACATTTTGGTGTGGCCGTTTATTTGTTATTAACTACAAGGATTAGAATTTACTTATTCTTTTAATTGAATAATATAAATATATAAAAAAATGATTCAGGTTTTCTGTTTATTACTTGCACATATATAGAGAATTAATTTTAAGCTAAGATACCTGTAATGGTTCCGCAACGTCTTGGACCATTTAACCTCTACCAAGGTAACCAAGATACCCTAATGAAAAATTAGGAAACCTTGGTTATCTCTGTGAAAGGCCATGAGGCCCGAAATGTAGTAAAACCATTAGAGGGACTTTTAACGATATTTCAGCCTTAGATGACGTTCGTGGATTTGTCAAATCTGGGTACAGGACAGCGCGATACACAGATGGCGATCTATCTCATTTGGTAACCGCTTTTTTGATAGTTTTTCATACCAAAAGTGTTGTATTTTTGCTAAATTAAAGTTTTACATTGTTTCCCATGTCTGTGGCTCTTTTATATTGGTCATGCATCATATCCTATTATTTCTTGTGTCAACCAGAACTTGAGAGGAAGTAGTGATATCAACTCACAATTTTCTCAAATAAATTATATTTGAGATATCTTGGGAGCATGAAAATGCATAGATTAGACTATAGCCAAAACTGTCCAGGAGGCTGTGGAACAAATGTTGGTCACCGTTTCACATTCGCACTTGTCCATTGTTTAAGTATTGATGTACTTGTGTGTAATTATAATCTATTGATACCAACACTGATATGAATTTTAAGAACATCGAATTTGACAATAAAATCACAGCATAGTTTGAGAAAATGAAATAATAAAATAGACTTGACTATTTGAGTTTACTGTCGCTTCGACAGTATTTCAGTCATATAGCGACGTCCAGCTAATTACAGGTGGAGGAAGACCCTGAATGCACGGAGACATCCAGGCAGAACCACCGACCTACCGCAAGCCAGCTGGAGGGCTTCCTCACATGAAAATCCGAATTACCCTGCCGGGATTCGAACCCACGCGGTGAGGGGCTGAGTGAGTGTAAAGTCAGCGACTTTACCCTCTCGGCCACGGAGGCCCTAATTAAATAGAGACTAAACAGCAGTGTCCAAGATATTTCTCAAGAATATATCTGCAGAGAGTCTAATCAAGTGGTAATGTGGTTCCATGCTTCTTGTACACGGCGCTAGACATTCTGTTTACACTACCACATCTCTCTTTAATAAATCCCTCAATCCCCCTGTATTGCAAACTCCACGCAGTGATCTCCCTTGCACGTTCACTGTAAGGGGTGGTTAGTACTGTGTGGAGTTTGGGAGTTAGGCTTTATTGATCCAAGGGTTTTACATTCCCATAGAAGCGTTTGCACTGCAGTCCATGATTATAAGGGTTATCAAAAGAATCAACAAAATTTGTTCCAAAAGACTGGAGTCCATCTAGGAGCTACCGGAGAACTCAGAGAACGCGCGACTGGTATACTGCTTTTTCATAACAATACTCCTATGCACAAGTCGTGACTTGCACGAGTGTAAGTTAGAATTAAAAATATAAAATCTTACTTGCTTGGAACCAGGGTTTGTAATGACAAGTAACTCAATGCTACTACAGAAGCATGGAACCAACCACTCTTCTTTTGAGATGTCTGAGGAAGAATAGGCTCACGTGCATTGAAAGAAAAATAGAGGGAATTAATACATATCAAAATATTTAAGCTGTTTTTAAGAGCTTAGAAGTCTAATCAGGTAGTGAAACTGCATGGTTATGTGCCTTATATGATTTAATGAATTCAGCGAAGTTTGTTTTATATTTTCTTCTCAGGGCAAGTATTTCCGTATCTCGGATGAAGATTTTGTCAGCGATATTGAGCTGACTGACAAAGACACTGTGGTTATACTAGACAGAGGTAAAGTAAAAATCCATCACACCAGCATTGTTCTCAATTACACTGAAATTGTCGGCAAATAATGTAAATAAGATTAATGAAAAAAAAATGACATAAAATACTCTCCGTTTTGCAACCGCCACACTTATTAAAATTATACCGCCGCTCGCACTAGGGTCAAACAGATGATAAAAATTATAAGATTACATAAAATCAGTTCAGGCTGGTACTTGTTCATTGTAATAAGGAATCCGGAAGCGAGTAAAGATAATTTTCATACTTGGAGTCCAGCTTTAAAGTCATTCATTGTTAATCTATGACATAGCTTTTGAAGTGTTATTTTTTTTTCTAGACGGTTCACGATCAGTGCCGAACAATGTTCCAGCGGCTTATTGCAAGAAGGTGCTCATTACCTTTAACGAGGTACAAAAGAAATAACTTATTCAACTTTCTGTCGTACAGCCAATATTATAAACCAATGATATGCAACAGTTTTTTTATATCTATAACCACCTTATTTTGCAAGCAGGTGACATTTTGACTAGTTTTACTTGTAACTTGTTCGGTCCCAGCAACAAAATTCCAATCGTCAAAACATTTTTTTTCGTCTTGTCTGTAATATCAATTTCAATTTATTAGTTTCAGTTAGAAATTAGTTTCAATTTTATTTACAAATTTTCTCTAGAATATGGATCCTGAAGGTTTTGACACAGTAATTCGACTTGAACTTCCGGTGTCACGTATCGATTATCTGATTGGACAAGACAGCAGGGTGTTAGCCAATCAGATGTTCTCTGAGACTGCCATAAAGTTGTGCCTGAATGCAATATCTGTCGGCGCCCATGTTCTGAAAGGCAAAGTGTATCGAAACACCATGATCGATTTGAAAATCTGGTAAAGTACATTTTATATCAGTTATATAGTGGTGTTAGAAAAATTTTCAGAGGAAGTCACCGAGTACACAGATGCAAAGGGTAGAGCAAAGACCTAATAACCTAACAGAGATCAGCAACTCTGATATAGGTTAAGAAGCTGTCGTGAAGTTACGTGTACGATCATGAGACCGTGAGATAACGTGTGATGCAAAAATATTTGCGTCCCAGCGAGATCTCGATCAGATCCCGTTCACTTGTGGTTGGTTTTATTTTCGTCCCCAGAAAAAAAAGGAAAAGAAAATTTTTTTTTTGACTGTTTCATATCTTGGTTGAATAGGGCTTTGGGTAGAGTAGAAACAGCGACCTATAGCAAGTCAGTTGAAAGGCTTCATCAAAGAGGCAAATTCAACCAATATAATAACACTCAACACACTGATAAATTTAATCTATGTATATTTAAACATTTTAGACAGGAGAGTGCGTCAATTGAATAAATTTTAAGCTATATTTGCCTTCGTTAATAATATGGTGTAAACATATTGAACGGACATGGTGCGTGCAAATTCAACTTGTGTGCATGGATAAGAGATTTCATGTTGCAGGGATCCAAGGAAATTTCCAGATCTAAAAGTATTTTTTGTTCCAGGAACAATAAGCTGTTCCACCGGGCCGTTGGAATTCTGGAGGTGAGTAAATCTTGGTCTTAAGTTACTCACATGCATGATTGGCCAATCTGGGTTTGATTCCTGGTAGGTACATACCAAAATCGTTAAAATGATGTTGATAGCTCCTAGCGTCGTACTCACCATAAATATAACGTAGCTAAAGGTAAAGTCCCTGTAATGGTTCCGCTACGTCTTTGACAACGATAAGAAATGTACCCTAGTGAAACATTATGAAACCTTGGTTGTCTCCGTGAAAGGCCATGAGGTCCGAAATGTAGCGGAACTGGTGTGGTATTAGGCTACATGTATTTGCCTTGATACTGTACGTAGTCTAGAATAAAATCTTCATTTGAATGAAATATACTCGAGGACTTTTAAAAAATGTCTCGTGTATAAAACTTTGATATTTCACGTCTTTTGTCCCCCCCCCCTCTTTTAAACTCGTATTTGCTTTAATTAAGGGATAAAAGAAGGTCATAAATCCTGCACCAATCTATTGCTGAAATATTATATCAATACATTCTTAATACACATGAAAACTAAAATCGTTTGAAAGAAAAAGGAATGAAATATTAGATATTTTTTCCAAAGGGGGGGCGTTTTTAAAGCCCTTGAGTATACGTTCAATAGGAGGTAAAACCACACAAACACAGCAATTAAAACATAATCGATCTTACACAGATCTACTTAATATACTGCAATGTTTAAAGTGATTCATGTAGTAATTAATGATCGCTCGAGCGTTTAAAGATCACTGTATGTTTACGTCTTTCGGGCGTTATTTTGTAATTTATCGAAATATACTTGTTTAGAGTTACAATATTATGGCAATACACACGGGTGTGGCCATGATATCACATCCAGTCACCCAGTCATATTATATTGACATTGCGACTGAGCTGGAGCAGCATACAAGGTAGACACCATTGTCGTTTTAATAACGCCTTTGGTAAATGGAAATTAATTTTGGTATCGAATCTACAGTCTCGCTGCTACAGGCCGAGCTAAAATCTTTTGCTTAACAACAACATTGTGAGCCTACTCTTTATCTCTTGTTTGTACATGCCTTTGTTGAGACAGCTATTATACCGGTATACTCACTCGTACATAAGTATCACGTCCACTTTTGTAACACCCTCATACAAGGCAAACTTGTTGCATTTAACTCATATTTTTCTTAAACTTTTTATTGCAAATTTATGGGTTATTTTCCTCTTTTAGCGCGTAGGTAACTTGTCAAGGGAGACTGCTACTGACTTCTTACTTCGGTCCGTCTATGACGCTGACAGCGTGACTGACGCAATGAGAAACGCCCCGATCTTGCAACATATTCAAACAGCGACACCAAAAGACTTGGTAAGCATATCACCGTCATGGTTGTGCTCCTTACGTAATACGAGACATTACTGTTAAAATAAATAGCATGTGCTTAGAATAATAACAAAAATATGGTACAAACATGTTCTCAATAAATTAGATCTCTGGTCGTTTTAACGTATTTTATTGCGATAGGTTTATTTCAAAGGAATAAGGGGAAAGAAACTGAAACTATCTTATCTTAATTAGCATAATGCCTCTTCAGCAGTTTATTTAATCATTTGCATATTTTCACCTTTGGAAGCAGAATTTAGGGAGAATGTTCATATATTTATTAATATGGGCACATGCTGTTTAAAGTGTCATATTACTAATATCGGTATATCAGAAATGTCATAAAAATAGTTAGTCTGCACTGGCACTAGAACCGCAGAAATGCCAATTTCATTGGAATGTCAATTACGATTTTTTTGTTCCTCTGTACTGTATATTGGACATGGTAGGGAATGGAATCTGACATGACTTGATTACGTAACTTTGTACAGATGTAGGCTACCATTATAGTTCGGTCAGTCCGATATTCAATAAACACATGGAATATAGAATCACTATCAAAAGACAATTCTAACGAAGACATGACACCAAATGTCACAATATGCACATTTTTGTAAGTCTGCTCCACTATCAATTTCCTGGTTTTTTTTAGGCGATTCTGATTAGATGATTTAAAACACTAAGCATGTAATTTCCCACAATCTGTCGATGTCAATGTCGAGGTCACATCGTTCAATCAGCTCGCTTGATTCAAATCTACAACTACAACAACAACATACGCCCCCGCCCCCAAACCGGATGTTGACTTAATGTACAAATTTTTGATATTTCGCGCTATTATTTCGTTAAGGTTGCCTTTTGACGATGATTCGTTATAACATGTGTTAACAGGATATCAGATTGATCGAACCGTGCAAAGAATATGACGGTAGCATGCATGTGTACAAAGTAACGCCGTTCGTAATCATGTGTTGTCAGTATCCGTTCCATACCATGTTTTAGTATATATGTACAGTACCGCAGAAAAAAAAATCGTACATGTATATTTTTGATAATCAAGACTACAATGAAATTTGCAATTCTGCGGTTCTAGTGCCAGTGTCCGTCTGGTTTGTTTCAGGTTGTTCCGTCTGCCTTGATAGCCGCCGTTTCGAATTCTTCCATTCGAGATGCAAAGCTAGCATTGTCTAAACAGCCAGTGATACGAAATGCTATCGTCGACATTTTGAAAAATTCTCAAAATTAAATTGCTCTGCATTAAAGAAAATCACACAATCTAGTGCAGAACAGCTGTAAGTTAATAAATAATATATAATATAATATATTATATATAGAAATAAACGAAAATAGTCATGATGTAAGAGGTGGAAAAAAAATTGATTATTGGTGCAACCTACAGTATACTTTGAAGAAGGTTATGCGTCCCCTTATTTTCTTTTTATAGTTGTTTCAGTATCAATCTTTCTCACGAAATCCTTGATATCAAAATCACAGAAGCATGGTAAACTAAGCAATTTCAACTCTGTGGCAAACACAACAAGAAAATTGCAGTTTTTAATACAGCAACAACAACAACAACATAACAAAAAAACAAACAAAAAAAACAAAAAAAAACAAACCTTTCTACCTAAAATAGACGTCGGTTTAAGTATGGAGCTGATTCCATTCGCATTTTTTTCTTGTTACATTTTTTCCCCTAAAATGTAAATTTGAGTCTCTAGATCACATCCTCCATGTGAACGGGTGAAGGTAAAAAAACATGTGCTAACGGTATCTGAAGCTTCATATTGAAACCAATGCCTGTTTTAGGTAAGACCGACAGGTCTTGAATATGTATAGCCTTTTAAATATTTCTCATGAAATCCTTGGCTAACATAACAAAAATAAAAGATGATCAGTAAGGATTCACGAGAAAGAGTGATGCTAATACATGTACACATATAACCATGCACATATGAATACTTCAACACATATATATGTATTGCTATAAACATAATGATTCACATAGATCAATCCATGCAAATTACTTAATAATAAAATATAATAAAAATTTTTTTTAAACATACATACATACATACATACATACATACATATTTATTTTCTTTATGATGAGAAATGCATCTCTACTAGTGTTAATGAACACTTGAAATAAAATATAAAAGTTATCTAAGATTATTGTTTTTTAATCCCGTCACCAAAGTCATTGTCAAAGCCCTAACGGTCCTGTGTTTCATGTTTTAAATGGAAATCTTTATTAAAAGATAAGTAATTACGTATTTACCATATTAAAAAGTATCATTAATTCTTTTGTCATAAGTAACTCCGTGTTTTACATGCAATTTAGTGCATGTTGAGAGTGCGTATACGTACATGTGAAAGTTCGAAAAGTAAGTTTATACTCATTAACATGTGCGTGCATGCGTGCGTGCGTGCGTCTATTAAGGACGTTTCAGCGGGTTACCTCTTTTGAAAAAAAAACACTTGGTGTGGTATACAGATTTTTATAATTAAAAGGAAGCCTTTATATCAGAAGATTGAATCTGAAAGTATAAGAAAATCTGTCCGTTGGTGTGTTTTTTATCTCTAGAATATATATATATATAGAGAGAGAGAGAGAGAGAGAGAGAGATTTGGGGTAGTTTTTGTATATAATCTGGTCCAGACACAATGACTACTTTTGCTCGTAGTTAATTTTCCATGCATGATTGACAGTATGTTCACCTGTAGTTTATAAAACGACACATTTTAAGTTACAGATTATGATAAAAAAAAAAATCTGAATATATCAATTTGATATGTTATTAAAGTAGAATGGAATGCAACCTTTCCAATTTTTAATGCTTTGATTTTTTCAACAATTTTTAGCAAACAGTATTGTTTTACTATAAGCTGAATCTCTTCAACGAGCATAGTCACCTTCTAATTCTTTTATTTTTTGTTATAGAGAAAAGAGTTTATCTGCAAAATTTTAGAAAAATCTGAAAACACACACACACACACACACTGATACGCCTGTAAGAGTGAGGACCTGTTTCGGATGCAAAGCAAACTTTAATCCCGCTTGTCATTATTTATGGCGAACCTTTATCACTATGTAAATTCTTTGTTGACTCATCCTCTAAATGCGGACAGCCTTGCGAGAAATATAAATGTAATAAAGGTAACAAGTGCGTATTTAAGAGGCGGTATGTTTACATCATCAACACCGGAGGGTTCACTTGACTATATGACTATTTGAGTTTACCGCCGCTTCGACAATATTTCAGTCATATAGCGACGTCCAGCTAATTACAGGTGGAGGAAGACCCCGAATGCACGGAGGCATCCGGGTAGAACCACCGACCTACCGCAAGCCAGCTGGAAGGCTTCCTCACATGAAAATCCGAATGACCCTGCCGGGATTCGAACCCACGTGATGAGGGGCTGAATGAGTGTTAAAGGCAGCGACTTTACCCTCTCGGCCACGGAGGCCCCTACGGAAGGGTTCATTTCGCACTATATTTACTCTTGACTTTAGTTATTCATTAATTTATGTAATCAATTTCTTCATCAATTCTATTGAACATGTACATAATTATTTCTTTCGTGTCTTAACTTTCAGTTTGCACTACTTTTCTTTCCATTTTCTGATTGTCTCGCGTACTGTGTATGCACAAAATTATTTTGTATTTTTGCTTGACATTTATCTCGATTTCCTATTTGCCACATAATTTTAAGAAATGTTCCTAATTCTGGGATATAATAGAAAAAGAAATTCAAAGAAATTTCATTGAAGCTCCGAGTATTAATTTATTACCCAAGTCATGTCAGAGCTGCATTATGTCATCATCATTTCTTGGACTTGCTAAATACGTTTGATTTAATTGCGTATGTAAGGGAGGCTCCCATTTTGTTGAAGGAAAAAAATGAAGAGAAAAAGTACACATTCTGTATTTATTACATAAAACGCATGAAAGAAAAGCTACAAGGAAATCGTATGGCTGTTGTTATGAAATCATTGGACAGGTAGGTGGCATACCAGTTGTCTCGTTGTCCAAGGTCACGCTGATTTAATAAGCAAACCCCCCAGGTCTATTTTATGATGACAGATGGTAAAATACGATGAATAGCATTAAGCCTGTGGAATATTTAAGGGCAGTAACCACATCAACTCTTCGGGGGATGTCGTTCATTTCCGTCGATGACGGAATAGTTTGGTGCTGCTTCTGTGTTTTCACAGAATCTCTCTCTCTCTCTCTCTCTCTCTCTCTCTCATTATTATACATAATTCCAATACCAATGCAATATTTTCCAGAGCATCTCT
>CM037778.1:75345003-75395003 GCA_021229015.1 Solen grandis
TCATTAACACTTTATCTAACATAGATTCAGTATATCAAGAGGCTTTGGCCAAAAGATAAAACCCAAATCCTTCTATAAGAAGTCTGATCAGGATCTCCGCTATCTGCCCATTCCATATCGTGGCTCAGATTCTTTACAGTCTACACAACATAGAAATATTCCATTTTAAGTTTAGTAAGTAATCAAAATATGTACAAAAGTCGCAAATTTGACTCCCACTTGAGTAGAGCTGGGTCGATTTCATCGATGCATTGCCATTTTTGGCTGACGATACATAATCACGATTCTTACCTCAAGAATCGTTTTTCAAACGATATTTCAATGGACGAAATTTTTTGGTGTAAACCAGCAAAATTGAATATGCCGCTTATATCTCAAGCATAAAGTGTCTATTTCCACAAGTTGTTGCCTTTTGTTGACTTGATTGATTAGTAGTCTTGCTTTCAAAATAAAATAAATTATGATTTTTTAAAATAAAAATTAACTTAAAAATGTTTTTTTGTTCTATTATTTTTCCATGTGCCTAATCATTGTAGAAACATGGATGTGGAAATCTAATTTACAGCAGAAATCTATTAGTTAGCCATGTCATAACTACATTATTTATATTTTATCAAGTATCATGATACTGTATTGTATCGGGCCTACAATATTGTGATACTTTTTTTGCTTGTGATACCCAGCTCTATACTTGATGAAAGGACTTTTCAAGATTTTCCTAGATGCAGAGTATGTACGCTGTCCCAGCCAAAGAACTGCTGGGTGAGATTGGTATAATTTAAACTAAAGAGCTATAAACACATTTTTGTTTAAACACTGATAGAAAGAGAAAATTTTCCTAAACTGACATAAAAGAAATGTTAAAAATAAGATAAAATAAATCTATAAATAACATTTTAAAGTAGTTAACAAAGTACATGTATAAGACTATATTGATGCAAATTAAAAACTGTTTATATGAAATGTAATTGAGAGTAAGGCTATATGTCTATAGCTGTGCAGGCTGGCCTGGCTCTTTCCTGGTGGCAAAGGTTAGCACTTATGTTTCCAGCAGGGTAAGGGTTAAGACCTATTTTGTATACTGTCTGCAAATGATTATGATGTTCTTTAATTCAATCTTTTGATTTTTTTTTCAAGATTACCCTAGTGTCTAGGTCTCTGGTGCTTCAGCCACATGGCACTGTGACAATTCTATGTACAGTGTTAGAAAATGTTTGTTGCTTTTTTTTTTCCAAATGGGGATCAAATGACCTCTTGCTATATAGAGAAAGAGAAAATGACATATTATTTTGAAATATTAATGATACTTTGAAGATTAAAAGGACAACAAATTCTGTGATTCATGGAAAACCCTTGTACTTGATACAGCTGAGCTAACTTTTTATAATTCACTTTCTTTCTTTTCATAACATGCTAAATGAAACATTTTTTGTTTGTTTGTTTGTTGGGTTTAACATCCCAAGACAGTAATGTATTTCAGTCATTTGGAGACTATGTCTACTTGAGACAGATATAGCTGTCTCACTGCAGTATCACTCCTGAGTGGACATTTGGCATGATACCACACCCAGTCACATTATCCTGACATTGGGCAAGCCAGTCCTGGAACTATTTTCCTTTGGCTTTTACAGGATTGAGTTTCCTATATGTGTAGGTCTTTTCTTGAATAGTACAAATGTAGTAAGAAAAACAAGATGTGTTCCAAAAACATTATGCCCCCGTCTGAGCAGGTCAGATGTCAAATAATTGATGCCAATTGAATGCAATTCATGAGTAGAGTAAGTATGTCAAATATATAGACTTCATATTGCAATGATGTAATGCTCAAGACAAAAAAACAACAACAAAAAAACCCCATTAAAAATAAAGGGGAGATAAAATTAAAAAAAAGAACCAGACAGAGTTCTGTTTTGTAATAATTACACTTCTGCTACTCACTGTCTATTCATATTTCAAGTTTCAAATCAATACCTTGATTAGTTGAGGACTAATGTATGTTCTGGACAAAAATTGATATAAAATAAGTAAAAGGGGATAATAAAAAAAATGAACCAGGCAGAGTTATGGTTCTTAGTAACTGCACTGCTCCAACTTGCTATCATATTATGCTTCAAGTTTCAAGACCTTGATTTGTTTATGAGTTTTGCTCCCAACAAAAAAAATAAATATAAAAAGGGAGATAATAAAAAAAAGCATGGCAGAATTATGGTTCTTTGTCACTGCACTTTTCCTGGTTTTCATCTACTTATATATAAAGTTTCAAGTCAATGCCTTGTATAGTTTTCAAGTATATAGTAAATAAGTTATTATCTGGACAGAAATTCATTGTAAAATTAAATAATGGGTAATAATTAAAAAATCAATTATTGTAGATGTAAGGTTATTGCACTTCCCAATTTCATCAAGGTAGAGTTACGGTTTTTGGTTATTGCACTTCCAAATCTCACCATCTATTTATATTTTAAGTTTGAAGTCAATACTTTAAATAAGTCATAAGTTATGCTCTTGACAAAAATTTAAAACTAAAAACTAAAAAGGGAGATAATTAAAAAATCATGCTAGGTAGAGTTATGGTTCTTAGTCACTGCACTTCTCCTAGTCGCATTCTATTCATATAATGAAGTTTGAAGTCAATACCTTTTATAGTTTTCAAGTTATGGCCAATGTTAAAGTTGCTGACAAACCAACCAACCGACTAGTCCACATAATTATGTGTACCCATAATTTGTGATATCGTTCTACTTTCGATTTGGCGATATCATGACAACTAGTACCAAAAATATCATGTTGCACCGAGCTGCTCATTGATGGGATTGACCACCAATAGACAGGGCAAAAACAATAAGCCCCCGATCACAGATCTCGGGGGCATAATAATGTTGTGAAAATTTCAAGCATAATTAATCATAGCACAGAGTAAGGTCAGAGTAAAATTAAGAGAGACTGTTAAATAAAGAGGGGTAATGGACCACCTGCCAATAAAAGATATTAAGGTTTAAACTTGTTTCTTTTATACTAACTGCAGGACAGAAAAAGACATCCCTTAAGAAAATCTTCTTGATGGCATGCAGCTGCATTTCGTAATCCTGAGTGTGGGAAAAACCAGAGTAGGGCTGAAAAGAGTACCTTGGTACATGTACAAACAGGTTGGTAGAATATTGTCAGGTACAAAATTATTACCCATTACCCGATGTTGGCCTTTTCTTCTGTGATACCTCAAGTACATCTTATTTGTACATGTAACATCTATACATGATTCTACAAACCTGTCACTCATCTGCCCATGTATAACTATCCTTATGTATAACCAAACACTCATGTGCAAATATATATCATAATGATCAAATTCATCTTATGGTGGTCTGTAACCTTGGACTTACCATCTCTCGAACTAACATTTTACACAGTGTCATTTCGATTGTAACAGGGTCTCTTTAATACTATATATACAGACCATAATTGGAATAACTGTAATAATATTAACGCAAATTGGTACACAAATTGAATAAATAATAAAAGATGCTTTAATTCATTATATTTTTTGTCAAAGGATTTTAAAATAATTTGTTGCCTTGTAAAAAAGCATATCTTTCTGCGGAGTTCGAGAGGATGTTGGGTTAGTGTAATTTCTACTGAGACTCCGGAGGCCAATACGAAAAAAAAAAAAATCAGAGCGGATCTCAGTAGATATTTGGGTTCGAGAGGACAGTAAGTTCAAGTGTTGGCATGCTATTTCAGAAGTTTCTAGTTGATATGCTTTATTTTAGTTTTTATTTGAAAATGGACTGCAGTCACTGACTGGTGTGACGAAAAATTTAAAAAAAAATCATGATTTGTTTGTCGCCCCTACTCTTCTTTCATCGAAACAACTAAGTCCGAATCAATTTCTATGGAAGACATTTTCTTGTTTAACTTTTTAATTGTTCTTTTTAACATATAATATACAGTAAAAATATGTAATGACCCTTTATTTCGCATTCCCCATGTCTACAATATAGGGATTTAAGGGCTTCGAAAAGTAATTCATTACTCATCTTCTTTACAACTGTCATAACATAGATCTCGCAGTGGCTTGGCTCTCATCGCACTATGGGAACAACAAAGTTTTCCGAAATTCGAACATATCTCAACATGGCTACGTTTCGTGTACTGTCGAAAGAAGTATTAGCCGGTTTCGATAAATACAAGGTAATCAGAGTATAAATGAATTATTATTATGGAAAGAAAATCTAAAGAATTGTGTGTTAAACAATATATAACATCCTTACCAAAATAATTATGTGATTAATGAAATGTTCGATTTTATCATCAGTTTTCGTGAAGCATAAGTGGGAGTTCTCATACATTTGATAGTTAGGTCTTAAGTACAAGTTCTAGCTTACTTAGTGTTTGTGTTTATCTTCACGTTGTTATGTTTTTGAAAATTTATACATGTTCACAATTTATTGCGTTTCTTATGTTGGTCTTTTTTTTTGCTACAGTCGAAGTACTCATGTAAATATGTATCCAAACAAATCATTTCGTTTATCTAACATGGGCTGTGAAGCAGCAATGAGTTAAGATATACAATTCTTTTGAATGGTTACCTCTGGTAGAAGAAAATCAAGCAAACTATATTGTGGACATACCACGTACAGTATATATGACCTCATTTTAATCTGTCAAAAGCAGCTAAACTTGCCTCAATTCGAAAAAGAAAACTGCTGTAAGTATTTTATTTCTTTACCAATATTAATGGCATATAGCACATGCGAAGCTAAAAATTGTGAACTACATAAAAAATCCCTAATGATTTTGTCAGATGCACAGTGTTTCCTCTCATGAAAAAGCGATTTGCTTTAGTTTACGTGTTAGCAAACAAAACTTCATGAACCCAGAAGGTTTTCCCGATTGTTTGGAAAAAGTGTATATCTGACAAAAGAATGATTGGGACTGATGTGTACTAAGGGCACAATTGTCCTCTTTGTATGCATTATGTATCTTCAAGTTAACATTGCCAGTATGGAGAACAGAAGGAAGAGTTTATTTGCAATATGGTGATCATTGTAGTAAGCAAGTCAGAGAAATCGATTGAAATTCCAGCAGAACATTTGATGCTGTTATTCAAACTTGCTTTAAAATTTAGCTGACTTCAACACATTAAAAATCATGCTGAGATTGCAAATTTAACTACAGCTCACGTAATCCATGGACATAAACATAATATCAGAGGAAGACCATATAGGAAACAACAGTACTAAAGCCTTGGATTATACTGTAAAAAGTGCTGCAAACACCATGAGCTGAGGAAGTGTCTGGCACGCAACAAAACCTGTGAGAACTGTAACCAAGTAGGACAATGAGAGCTTCCAGTATCTGTAGACAATGACAGAGCAAAGTACATAGAAGTTGTGAAAGAGGACAGTTCAAGCTGAATGGGTGAGGTAAAAGGCTGTACAGAAATGACGTGGACAGGCAATTAAATGTAGATTTTACAGAACAAGAAGAAAGTGGAAATGACTGCATGAGCAGCATGTTTGAACAATGTACAATAAATATGTTATAGCAGAAACTGACAAGTCTGAGAATAATGACTGGAAAATGAGATAATTTGTAATTGATCAGGAATTGATGTTCCAAACTGACATCGGAGCAGCATGTAATGTAATATTGTGTAATATTTATCCTGAGAGTATACACAGGGCAGCACAAGAACTGTAATAAGTACCCAGCTTAGAGAGCAAGGAATATACACATGTGTCTATATTTCAATGTGAAGTCAACTAGTACTGTCTTGAATGCATGTTTCTTTGTTTAAATGGTTCATTGCAACACTGAAGTGCATTTTGAAAATAGTTTTGGATGATTTACCACAAAATGCAATTCATTTCTTATAAATTGAGACAAAATACAAGGGTATCAGTAGAAAAATATGTTAGCATCATGAAAAAAGTAAACATTGATCCATGGATCTTTATAATGCCTCCTTAATGGAAAAATAAATATGATAGTTATTTTAAATCTACAGGCCTAATGGGGCTCAACCTCTTATCATTGGAAAATTATGGTCCTGAGACACAAAGTGCAGGCCTTGTGCATTAGATTGTGGGCTTAAATTCAATAACTGACCTATGGCTGAAACTTTATGAGGTTCTCAGACAACCTTAAAAATTTAAAGGAACATTGAAATATTTTGGTTTTGAACAATAGTCAACACACCTTGGCAGTAAGTTATGAGCTGTCTAACATTGAAATCTGTAAATATATCCATGTCATGACAGTAGTGTGTCAAAGATTAGCCTTATGCATTAAAAGATTTGTGTTATAAACATGTTAAAGGCATGTTTATATGTTTCTATTTCCATTGTAATCAACTGACTTGAGTGACTGTGTGTGTGTGTGTGTGATTTTGAATATTTTGTCATATTGATAATTTTTCACCAGGGTTGGATTGTGAAAGGGCACACTCAGAAGTTAGATATTGATTGTAAGAAAATTATCTTAATCTGCCCTCTCTGTTTTTTGAAGAAAAAAATGGATAACAGTGGCTTAGCACAAACATTACAAAAATATATAGTAGTAGAACTAGAACAATGTTTCAGTCAGTCAACTGAGCCCCAGTCAGGAGGGTCTGAGAGGGTAAAGTCACTGACTTTAACACTCACTCAGCCCCTCACCGCATGGTTTCGAATCCCGGCAGGGTCATTTGGATTTTCATGTGAGGAAGCCTTCCAGTAGGCTTGCGGTAGGTCAGTGGTTCTACCCGGATGCCTCCGTACATTCGGGGTCTTCCACCACTTGTAATTAGCCAGACGTTGCTATATGACTGAAATAATGTCGAAGTGATGGTAAATTCAAATAGTTATGTCAAATAGTCAAGTCAGGAGGTCAGGATTTACAGCGGAATAATGATAAAATATTATTATTTATATTACTCTTTCATGTGATAACTCAGATATCAAAATGTCATTTTTATGTGCCCCGGAATTCTGTGAAATTTTGCAAGGTGTCCAGAGCATTTTATTGTGCAGAACATTGCATCCCGTAAATTTTATGTCTGAGGTCGCATCTAGAGACCATAGGTAAAAAATGGGTTCACAATCTAGCTTTATTATTATATTCCTGCTTTACAAGGTGAAACTTGTTCAATTATCAATATTCAATTATCATTATCTTCCCACGGAGTCAAGATGTTGAAATGTTTCATGTATTCATCACTTTCAGTTATTGCTCTAACTTGGAGTCGGACTGTTCTAAAATAACCTGGAAGACCTTAACTGTTACTTGTACTTAACAATGATTGTAGTTAGACTTCAACTACTTACACATCAAGTGCCTAATATATATATGCATCAGCTGAATTTTGTCATACTCCCAGGAACCCCCTTTAGCAGAAGATTTAATTGTTGAATCCTTCCCTGCTTTAACATTGTGGGATATCTATACTCTTGCCTCCAGGAGTGTCAACATTTTGCTCCAGGGCAGCTATTTGCAAATAATGAATTAGATTTTCATTGCATTTGTCACTTTGGAATGCATATATAAGGTATGTACCAAATTAATGAATCTACCCCATTCTCCTCCAGTTTTCCATAGAAAAATCTAAATACTTGTAAATATTGGACTAACCATTGGTATGTATATGTACTATCATGCATTATAATGAGTTAACTTACAATTTGCTGCCCTTTATGTAATGCTGGTAGAATTTATTTCCTTTGAACAATTAGCATAGATTTAGAAAGCTTCGAATGCAGATCATGAAAGTTTTCCAAATATCAAGCCAATTTTTGACACTATTACTCATTTAATCGGTTGAGTTTCTCTAGATGAAAAAGGAGCTCTTCTTATATGAATACTGCAAACATGCAATGGAGCTGAACATGGTTTTTCAATAAATAAGTATAATAAATGTAATGTTGACACTATCCTAATACAAGTAGCACATTATACTTACTGAAGTAGGGCCCTTTGTCAAGGGTTAGTTATAGATTTCTGCTAAGCAATTTCTTACAGGTGGGGCCATTTGTGTTATATCAACACAGTTTGAGAATAGACCTAAAAAATGATATAGTTGTAAAAGAAGATGGAACAATTTTGTAGCCAGCCATAGAATTATAGTGAACTTAAGGTTTTAAGTCTTACTTTGCTTGAAATTGCCCTTGATAATGCAATTATTTTTTTTTCTACATTGTAATGTACTATATTTATTTGCAGTACAATGCAGTGGATACAAGCCCTTTATCCAAGTATGTCATGCACCCATTCTGGAACCAGTGGGTCAAGGTATGCAAGACTTTTAACCTTATAATCAGATCCTATGCAAAAATATCCTTGACATGAAATAATTGATTTGTGTTAATGAAATTTTTAAAGATATCACTTATCTTTATATTTATGATTATACCAAATACATATTATGCTAAATTCTGCTCATAAATTATAAGCAAACATATTTTTCCTTGTGTCAGTTTTATGTATTTGCTTGTCAAAATGCTTTTGATAAAGATCTCTCCTGATGACAGATTTATACTGTTACTGTCAGTATGTTTTACTGTTAAGTTCTCAAAATTGACAAGTCACTCAGGATAATTATACAGAAGGTGTTTTTTTATTCTTTGGGCCTTTTTAATCCTTATGTTACAGAGAGTTTGTCATGGTAGAAGGGTGTGTGGGAGTTTAGCTTTTAATTATTTAATAAACCTATATTTTATTAAATGATTTTAATAATGATAAAAAATGACCTATACTTTTGTTGATGGTGTTAAATGCAAACCACACTGAGCACAATTTTCTAGCCTTTATAGTACCATATACTGAGATTGTAGGTTATCTGAATTGTGTGATTGTTACACCAGATCAGAGTGCAGATAAAGGTCTGTGTGTCATCATAAAGTTATCATGAGTGTGGAGGACTGTCATATAAACTTGTGTAACATTAAGGGTCTTCTAAGCCCTTTCTTAATGCATCCTTTGTGTAGAACCAGGATGCTGGTTTCATTTAAGCTTGTGCACGTGAAAAAAAAGCAAAAATGAAAACAAAAACATTGATATTACTCTCAAGAATTATTGTCAAGTGTTCTGTATTTTGAATAAATAATGAAGAGATTTCTTTCTCAATTAAGATCCCCTCTTCTTGGCATTTTGAATTAAGCCTCAGAAAAATGTCTAAAAATTTTACAATTATGAGCAAATTATGGAATCTAACTAGCAAACAATGGTGTTAGAATTCAAGCATTCATGTTAAAATACAAGCACTAATAATCATGTTAGAATACAAGCAAATACAAACACTCATGTTAAAAAACTAATAATCATGTTAGAATACAAGTGCCTCATATATTAGACTACAACCAGTCAACCACCCATATATTAGACTACAACCAGTCAACCACCCATATATTAGACTACAACCAGTCAACAACCCATATATTAGACTACAACCAGTCACATATTAGACAACAACCAGTTGACCACCCATGTATTAGACTGCAACCAGTCAACCACTCATATATTAGACTACAACCAGTCAACCACCCATATATTAGACTACAACCAGTCAACCACCTATATATTAGACTACAACCACTCATATGTATTAGACTACAATCAGTCAACCTCCCATATGATAAGACTACAACCACCCATATATTAGACTACAAGCGCTTGTGTTGGAATACAAGCATTCATGATGTCAATATACTAAAATCATGAAAATTCAACATGTTTATTTTAAGTATAAGAAATACAATTTCAAATGTACATTTTTGTGGACTTTTCTGTGTGTTTTCTGAAAAAGAGGAGGAAAAAGGTGTATTCTTTGCATTCTTATTGATGTCAAGATTTTTCTTTATTTAAATAAGACAGAAAAATGAGAAAACACCATAGCAACCAAATAAAGCCAGTGTTTAACTGCAGTATTTTCCATTGACAGATGTACCCTATGTGGGTTGCCCCTAACCTACTGACATTCACGGGGTTCCTGCTGCTGGTGGTCAATTTCATCACCATGATCTACTACGATATTGACTTCTACGCCTCTAGTCGTGACCATCCGGAGTTCCCTCCCATTCCCAGCTGGGTGTGGCTTATGTGTGCTATCAATAACTTCCTGTCACATACCTTGGGTGAGGATAACCTTTAAACTGGTTACTTTTCTTGTCTTATCAATGAATTTTATACAAGTACTATGGAGAAATGTATGATATTAATACATACATGAGTACTCTTTTAATCCAAAAACAATAAAAAATGTTAATACACTTAGTTGGAATCTAAGTACATAAAGGTGCACAAAAATAAAATTTAAAAAAATGAAGTATGAATATAGTGTGTGGTACAGTTACAGGGATACCATGGGATGGGCCAGTGTGTGAAAATTAACGCTTTTTCCTACAGATAGTAGCAATCTTACAACAAATCTGTAAAAGTCCCTATATGACCTACAAAGATATGGTATCACTTCAGACTTGGACCCCAAATAAAAGTTTTCAAGGTCATCAATTTCTCTCACTATGCTTTTTTTTTTTAAATGACCCACTCAAAATTTCAGTCTTACATAAGTTTGCATATATTAAAGGGCCATTAGTTCATTAGTGCAACCTATACTAATTTAACCCCAAAGAAGTTCCTGTTGTTAGCTGTTAACTTTACGTAATTGTTATTAAAGAGAAAATAGGTAAATTTTTTATTATAAAGAAATGAAAATGAAAGCAGAACAAATGCAGCATTCCTAATAATAATATAAAAATACTTCATTACATGTCATTATTTCTAAACAAGATCAGTAATAATCAATATACAGTAGAAACTCACTTAGCGGGCACCTCAATAATACGGGCAACTTCTAATTACGGGCAAATTTCGCGGTCCGGATCGCTTTGCTATATGTTTATTTGCCCGCAAAACTCAATAATGCGGGCACCTGGCTATTGCGAAATGCGGGCACCATTTTCGGTCCCGATCGGTGTTTACAGTGCAAAATGAACCTAGCTAAAGCGGGCACCTGTCCAAGAGCGATAACACTTTCGATTTTTTATCTGACTGGTTACGTGAAATACCGTCGTAAGTTATGTTAACCAGTCTCAGTATTTTGCAAACTAGTCTGTGTGTTTCACGCGCCTGACATTTTGACACTTTCTTTTGTTTTGTTAGCAGTACACAAAGAACAAACTGACAACAGGTCCAGGTGTTAGTTTGTTTCGAAAAATGGGACGTTAATGAATCCCTTTATCAAAAGCGGTGTGTATGATGTTTGCATCTTTTTGTCCAATAAATTTAGCAAAGGGCGTTTGATAACGCTATGTTTTCAATGCATCGTCATTATCAACATCGAAATCAAACTGATGGTAATTAATACTATAATTAAAGTATTACGGACATCTGAGCTACATTTAGTCAATATTCCTACTGAGATAATGGGCAAACATGTACATGTATGATATGATTTCTTTTGCAGCTTTCGTGTTGTTGCATGTTATTTTTATTGTATTTATTTTATATTTCTTTTGTTGTATTTAAATAAAGATAAAAAAAATATTAAAATGGCTTATTTAATGAGTTATTTGAATAATCAATTGATTACACAAAACTCACGTAACACACACATAACACACAAGTGTAGGGTTGATGTGTCAAAGGGACATAATCCCTTTTGACTTTGTGAAACCTTACTATTAAGGCCAAATTTCAAATTAAGGCCACTCGTGGCCGGTCCCATTCGTGGCCTTAATAGTGAGGTTCCACTGTACAGTAAAGTCCAAATGCAACTCAAAATTCAGACAATAATTTTATCAATACTGAATAGGGATGTAATTGTTTTAACTTAATATTTTTCATGTCATTTGGGTAACATGGTCTTCTAACTTTAACTAATCCCTTAGACGGTTCCGGGTGCCAGGAAAGCGTAGTGGTAATGCACTTTTCTTTTCACCAATGTGTCCCGGGTTCAATCCTGGATGACGTACGTGAGAGGGTAAGGTGGTCGCCTGTCCGGAAACATGAGTTTTTTCTGGGTGCTCCAGTTTCCTTCCACTGTAATGACCACATACACCATCACCCTAGCTGTCAAGAATGATTTATTTAAGTTGTAAATACTTGTTTTATAATCCCTATATAAATAAATAAAGTTTAATTTTAAATTTTTTAGATATTTCCAAGGTAGGACCAGTACTTGGCGTCAAGAAAGGTTTTGAAGATTATTGCCCTTAAAAGGGTTTATAAAACCCACAGCTTTTGGATCTGCAGTCATGTACTCTACCCCTGAACCACAGTGCCAAGCAGGTACTGTACATATTACAATTACATGTACAATTTACATTGCAGATGGTACAGATGGTAAACAGGCTAGACGTACTGGCTCCAGTTCTCCTCTGGGTGAGCTGTTTGACCATGGACTGGACAGCTGGGCTTCGTTCTTTCTGCCCGTGGCTATTTACTCTGTATTCGGGAGGGGGGAGCACGGGGTGGAGGTGTTCCGAGTGTACCTGGTGCTGATTGGTGTAAACGTATGCTTCATCGCATCCCATTGGGAGAAATACAACACAGGCATCCTCTTTCTACCCTGGGGGTATGACATCAGTCAGATTGTGAGTAGACTTGGATTAAACATTTCTTTTTATGCTGGTTGGAATTTTAGGGGTGGTAAACTCCACTGTCTTTATTACCCATATTTTTGAAAAGCTGATATTTACATTGAAGGATTGTGGTTTGTCGATGGTTGAGCAAGTTGCTGACTTAACATCATTCAGCCTCTCACTGCTGCGGGTTTAAGTTCCAACAGGGTCACTTGGGTTTTTCATGTGAAGACAACCTCCAGCTGTCTTGCTCTAGGTCAGTGAATCTACCTGGCTGTAATGGTGCACTCAAGGTCTACCCACACCTGTGTTAGCTGGACATTGCTATATGACTGAAATATTGTCGCATCTTCACAATTATCTTGAACACAGCAACAGCAACATGTCATATGGACACGTACAAGAAAGAAGTTGTGAAATTTGTGAATATTTCATCATCATATTTTGCCAACTTGATATTTTACTACTTTAACTACCATAATCATTCTTGATTGTTCCTTTGTTTGGGCCAGTACTTTGTGCCAGAGATTTTGTTAAGAAAGTCATTTCATGTGTGGTTACAATAAGTTGATGGTTCTACCCAAGAGCCTCTGTACACTTTGTATCCACCTGTAAATAGCTTGATTTTGCTATATTATTGACAAATAAGAAAACCCCCAAGAAATGGCTATTTCTAATTCCATGAATAATGATGCACATATTGATTGAACCGTTTTGAAAATAACCAAAATGCAGTACTTTGTGCATCATAATTTACATACATGTATGACAGGTCATTTGATTGAGGGTGTAATAACAACACTCAAGTTTTGGTTCCAATATTTGCAGGGTATGACAGGTGTATACCTCATCACATACTTTGTTGGATATGAATTCTGGAAATTCGAGTTATTTGGTTTTTCTGGAGCAGAGCTGTTTGAATATGTAATGTATGGTACGTATGTAGGAGAGTGTTTTTTTGTTTTATTGTTTTTTTAAATCTAGCATGTTAAATGCTTTTATAATCACTTTACTTTAATGCTTATATCCTGTCTATTTTCGCTATTTGGAATGTCTGATTTTTGGACAAACTTCATTGTTTTTTTTTTTTTTTTTTTTTTTTTTAAATAAAAATTTGAACATTAATTTCTTAGGAAGAAAATGTTAGTCAAGTATTGTTAACTGAATATTTAATTAATCAAGAATGATTGAATGTGTTCATACCTTATATATGATATAAATATTGATAGAACTAAGTATTGCTGCTTGAAATATTTAGTTTGCATACATACAGAAAAATAGATAAGAAATTGTTAGGCAAAAAAAAAAAAAAAGATTCCATTTTTGGTCTCCAGACAGACCCTCTTTTTTTTAATGACCAACCCTAAAGTTTTTTTTTACCTCTCTGCCTTTAAAAAATCTTTCCTTTTTTTATACCTTTTGTTTCATGTAAAAAAAAAAATCCAACCTACCAACCCTCTCTTTTTTTTGCTGGAGACCAGATACAGAACTTTTTTTTGGAGGGGCCTTATTTACATGTCACAATCAGTTGCAGCCTCTGCACTTTCATGGTGGTTACTTTTTTTAGCTCACCTGAGCATAGCTCAGGGTGAGTTTTTGGGATACTTGATTGTCCGTCGTGCGTCGTCCGTTATCCGTTGTCCGTCAACAATTTTGATGTTTACACACTAGAGGCCACAATTTTGATCTAATCTTCCTCAAACTTGGTCAGAATGTTTGTCATGATAATATCTTTAACTCTTTCGAAAATGGGTCAGGTTGAATTCAAAAGTAGGTCAGTAGGTCAAATCTTAGAAAAATCTTGTTTATACACTAGAGGCCAAAATTTTGATCCAATCTTCCTCAAACGTGGTCAGAATGTTTGTCTTGATAATATCTTGAACCCTTTCGAAAATGGGTCAGGTTGGATCAAAAAGTAGGTCAGTAGGTCAAATCTTAGAAAAATCTTGTTTACAACTAGAGGCCAATTTTGATCCAATCTTCCCAACTTGGTCAGAATGTTTGTCTGATGATATCTGAACCTTTGAAAATGGGTGGTTACAAAAGTAGGTCATTTTGATCCAATCTTCCCAACTTGGTCAGATGTTTGTCATGATGATATCTCGAACCAGTTTGAAAATGGGTGGGGTTAGACAGAAAAGTAGGTCAGTAGGTCAAATCTTAGAAAAATCTTGGTCATATTTTCCATATTTCTCATCATGAACCAAAGGAATTTTGGATGGGTCAGAAAATTCCTGAACATTTTTCACCTCATCATCTTTATTCTTAAGCAATCTGTTTTGTACAGGCAATGAATGATACTTTTCTCAGGTGAGCGATCTAGGGCCATCTTGGCCCTCTTGTCATCATTTATGAAGAGGAATATGCATGATCACTAAGACAACTACACATGGACAAATGTTTGATTGTTTTAATTTGATGGGTAATAAAATATACCAGTAATGAAATTCTAGCAGACTCTTTCTGTTAACTTATTGTAACATTAATTACAGAGTGACTGAAATCTCAAATAACAAATAGATATGGCTGTTCTCAGTGTCAAACTTGTTTTTAAGATACTATATTATTAATAAATTAAGATCTGACTGGATAATATTTGCTAAATTACTCAGTGTTTTTATGAATACTCATTTCATGTACTTAAAGCATGGGTAATACTTAATTGGCCATTAAAGCTTATCTGTTCCTCTATATCCTGGATTACGTACATGTTTGCACTCAATGGCTTTTGTCACAAGTATTTTACATTAACATACAGTCATTTGACCTTCATCTATAATGTCACCTTCTGTCAAGGTCAAATATTTGGAAGAAAAAAAAGCAGAAACTTTTATGTTGGCCACAATTTTTTTGGTCTTTGTCATGTATCACATTTCAAATGAAATACTGTAATCATAGTATATTTTCCTGTAAAGAATGTCTGTATCTGAATTATGCTAGCTAGAAATCAGTAAAACTTTATTTCCTCAGCTTGTTTTTCACTGTGTATATGTACATGTACAACTCATGCAAATGTTGAATAATTATTTCTTTTTCAGTTGGAATTTTTCTTCTCACATTCCCTTTCACATTCTGGAATGTTTATGTGTGAGTACATTTTGTGAACGTTTCATTATTTTATTGTTTGATCTTATTTTGTATCATCCGTAGGTGGAGGGAATACTATTCATAGGTTGTAAATCTCTATTTATTTTATGCTATTTTGTTTGTTTATTTGTTGTTTTTTTATAAAAAAAATTTTCTCTATTTCATCAGGGAGGAGAATTTTCTAACCATCAATAAATTTGATCCATTCAGAACTCTTGTTGCCATAGTAACCTTCAGAATTCTAAATTCTAATCAGACAACTTTTTATAATTACTAAAACAAAGTTGATCCCTTGACTAATGCAGAGTGTCTGTTTTATTTTATTTTTATATAATTCATTAATGTAGAAACTTTACATTTTTGTGTGTGACACCTACTGTAAGCAGAGGTGACACATAGTGCCATGATAGTGGTGACGCATAGGGATCAATTTTCTGTTGTCTGTCAGACTGTCGGTCACACTTTTTCTGTCACACTTCAGCAGGTGACATCTGTGTTCCAAAGAACACTCTTGTTTAAACTGTTGATCATTATTCAAGGTAATTTGGCAAAATAAAAAAAGAATAAAAAATAGAAATTGCTTGAAGATGGATGATTCCTTTAAGAGTTATGTGTCCATGTGATGGGTGTGGTCCTATAGGGTATTTAATTGAATCAAAGTCAGATGGTCAAATATTGAATCTGGTTGCTGTTGAAGGTCACCTTTCAAAGTCTCTTTAGTCTTATGTTACTTAGTTGAGCAATCCAGGGCCACCACAGCCCTATTGTTTGTAGGATTTATCACCAGTTTTATCAGCAGGTAATACCGGCATCACTTGATAAAACAAAAGTTGTGTGTGTGTGTGAAACAACTGAAGGGAATATTCATGTACAAATGTATGACTTGTTGAATATTGTTTTGCTAAATTGTATGTGAAACAATGGGGTTTTCTTGCCATGAAGACTGTTTAGAATCCGTGCTATAGAATTAAGCAGACGCAAACCTATTCAGGCAGTTCATGATCTTAGTCTGCTCTCTCTGCCAAGGCGTCAAAAAGTGTATATGGTAAAGGGTTCAGGAAGGGTAAAAATAGGGTTTAAATTGTGCTTAAAAAACTTGAAAAGTTAAGAATAAAATATTTGTTGAGAATAAAATATTCTCAGGCGATAAAAGTGAAACTGAAAGTCTGTCAATGAGATGATAGCAGACATGGATGTGGAGCAAATATTGTGAAGTTTTAGCCTGCAGGTCACTGGTAGATCTGAATTTATTTGTGCTGGAAAGGTGACTTCTCTTCCTTGTATAAAATTGACCTTTCCCGTTTTTAAAGTTGAAATTCAAGCCCTCTGTCGCAATTATCATGGAAATTATTTCTTGAGTAAGAAAACTACTCATAAATAATTTCACAGACAAACCCATGTGCTCTTTTGCATAAACTAGGTCAACCATTGATGACATAGTATTGAGATTAATCATATTATATTGGGTGGTAGCTTTTTGATTAATTTGAATATAACAAGAATATGCTCAACATTTCAACTGACAAGCCTTTATCAAGGCAAATCTCATGACCTCAGTTTAATGCATTACATTTTCATTGCATAATTTAATATTTTAAGGGTAATAATGTTAAGATATTGGCTTGAATTTACCCATAATTTGACTTAATTAGTCCCCTACCGGCTTCGTCCGTCCATCCGTCAGTCCCACAAATTTTCCGGACTTTTTTTCTTAACGCTTGCAGATATTCAATTTTTGGTGTGTGAGTCTACCACCATGACTTACAGATCAAGTTTGAGTTTCGTTCCGGTCCACTGATTTTTGACAGAATTACGGCCCTTGGAATTAGAAAATTTCGTTAAAATAGCAGTTTTCCGGACTTTTTTTCTAAACGCTTGCAGATATTCATCTAATTTTTGGTGTGTGAGTCTACCACCATGACTTACAGATCAAGTTTGAGTTTTGTTCTGACAGATCAAGTTTGAGTTTCGTTCCGGTCCATGGATTTTTGACGGAATTATGACCCTTGGAATTAGAAAATTTCGTTAAAATAGCAGTTTTCCGGATTTTTTTTCTAAACGCTTGCAGATATTCATCTAATTTTTTGTGTGTGAGTTTATTACCATGAGTTACAGATCAAGTTTGAGTTTCGTTCCGGTCCATTGATTTTTGATGGAATTACGGCCCTTGGAATTAGAATTTTTTTTTAAATAGCAGTTTCTCTGCACTCAGGTCTTCCTCCACCTGTAATTAGCTGGATGTTGTTATATGACTGAAATAAACAGGTTGTGTTTGTGTGTGTGTTGGGGGGGTCTTAGTTTTCCATTTGCCGGTAGGGGACTTAGTATTGCCTAAGCAATACTTTCATAATACTTGTTTCAAACATGACCTTACTACTAGCTTTATTAATTATTGTTACTTTAAAGGTGAAAATGTAAAGATATTGGCCTGAATCTATATTCTCAATGTTTATTTTTCTCTTCTCATTGTATAAAATTGACTTATGAACTATTTTATTTCACAAGTGGGGCTTTGTCCGCCTTCCTCAGAATAGCAGTAGGCTTTTGTCCAGTGGGCTTATGTCCTAGTGAGCTTATGTCCTAGTGAGCTTATGTCCTAGTGAACTTATGTCCTAGTGAGCTTATGTCCTAGTGAGCTTATGTCCTAGTGAACTTATGTCCTAGTGAGCTTATGTCCTAGTGAACTTATGTCCTAGTGAACTTATGTCCTAGTGAGCTTATGTCCTAGTGAACTTATGTCCAGTGAACTTATGTCCTAGTGAGCTTATGTCCTAGTGAACTTATGTCCTAGTGAGCTTATGTCCTAGTTGGCTTTTGTCCTAGTTGACTTTTGTCCAGTGGGCTTATGTCCTAGTGAACTTATGTCCTAGTGAACTTATGTCCTAGTGAGCTTATGTCCTAGTGAACTTATGTCCTAGTGAGCTTATGTCCTAGTTGGCTTTTGTCCTAGTTGGCTTTTGTCCAGTGAACTTATGTCCTAGAGAACTTATGTCCTAGTGAGCTTATGTCCTAGTGAGCTTATGTCCTAGTGAACTTATGTCCTAGTGAGCTTATGTCCTAGTTGGCTTTTGTCCTAGTTGGCTTTTGTCCAGTGGGCTTATGTCCTAGTGAACTTATGTCCTAGTGAACTTATGTCCTAGTGAGCTTATGTCCTAGTTGGCTTTTGTCTGTACCCCTTTATTTCATTACCACATATAGCCATTTGGAAATATGATAATGTTAAGAAAAATTAAAATGTAGCATCAAAGTAAGGAAATGATGCATATCTCCTGATATTTGTAGGCTTTCTAGCTAAAATCTCATTGAGCAGAATCTTGTTGTTAAATAAAGAAAGTTTTCTCATAATGAGAAATACTGTATGCACTGGCAGATAATGCATGTACCTTTTTATAATTCTATTTACATGGCAGAGGTGTCAAGCAGTGTCAGATGGGGGTGTGTCTCTGTTACAGGGGGTACCGTGACAAGACGGGGAAGATGCTCAGTCTGTGGGAGTCAGTTCGGCCCCTGATCTCCACCTTCCTGTTGGTCTTCCTCATGATCACATGGGCCATGTACTCTTCCTATGACATCTTGCAGAAACACCCTCGTATATTCTACTGGACTACGGGTACAGCATTCTCAAACATTGCTGTAAGTATTAATAATTGCATTGGTGAGTGGTGTTTAAGCCCTTCCAAGTTTCTGGTATAAATCAGGAGTCATCGAAAAGTGTTAACATGAGTCATAGTAACTTGTTTGGCTCTCATAGAATAAATATATTTAATATTAATAATTTTTTGTCTTTTTGTCAGAAGTTTTTGGTCTAATGTTAGTCTTAAATGATGGTTAAAATATACATATTTTAATGTATAATATTTCCCATGATGTATTGAAAAATTGATGACATGAGGAAAAGTAATAAATCAGTTTTTTGTATGGAATATGTTGATGCTTTGCTTGTCACTTAGCAGTTATGGACATCTGGCCTTGAGTTTTTGAAAATGAATGGTTTTCATGCTTAAATTTAAATTTAGCATTTACATTTTATAAGAATTTTGATATGATCTTTAAGCATTAGTGTGAGATAGTATGTCAGGGTTTTCGAGAATTGAGGCCAGCATTGATGGCAGAAAATGTAGTACATTCAAAATTATGACCTTTACAAAAATTAATACACGTCAAAGTAAAGGCCTAAGAAAGAGTTTATACCTCTAAATTTGAATCATTGTCATATTTAAATCTTGGCCTACAAAAATGATTTTTATACCCTCACCAAAAAGGTTTGAGAGGAGGAATATAGAAGTCGGTCTATTTGTTTGTTTGATTATTAGGATGTTCGTCCATCTGTGGCAAAATCCTGTCATGAACTTCATTTATAATGATGTGTAAATGTGTGTTCCCGTCCCCTGTGGCCAAGTGGTTAGAGGATCCGCCTCGGGAGCGGGAGGTTGTGGTTCGATCCCTGGCTGCGACATAACAAAGTCATAAAAAATGGTACTGTTATAGTTTCCTTGCTTGGCGCTCAGCATATAAGGGTAGTTGCAGGACTGGTTGGCTCAGGATAATGTGACTGGGTGTGGTATCATGCCACATGTCTATGGCTTGATACTGCAGTGTAGCAGCACTATATCTGTCTTAAGTAGACAATGTCTCCAAATGACTGAAATACTATCGGTGGGACGTTGAACTCAGCAAATAAAAAACAAATGTGTGCTACATAATTTTTATGCTTGTTTTCTAAAGGAAAAATTGTGGTCCCTGATTGGACTTTAAAACTCTTTTACAGCTTCTGTTCTTTAAAAAAAGCCCATGATGGGGGTATCCATCACCTTCAATGATTGATTAAGTTTTTAGCTCACTTGAGCAAAGCTCAGGGTGAGCTATTGTGATCCCGTGAGTGTCCGTCGTGCGGCGTCAACAATTTAGTGTTTACACTCTATCACCATTATTTCTTAAGCAATCATCTTCAAACTTTAAGACAATGTTTATGACCATAATGTCTGGATTGAGTTCAATTATGGCTGCAATCGGTCAATGAGGTCAGGAGTTATGCCCCTTTTAATATTAAAAAAATGCCAGATTTCACGTTGTTTACACTCTAGCATCTTCTTGAGCAATCATCTTCAAACTTTATGGCAATGCTTATGACCATAATGTCTCAATTGAGTTTGAATATGGCTTAGATCGGTCAATTAGGTCAGGAGTTATGCCCCTTTTAATATTAAAAAAATGCAAGATTTCACTTTGTTTACACTCTAGCATCTTCATCTTTTGGGCAATCATCTTCAAACTTTATGACTATGTTTATGACCATAATGTCTCAATTTAGTTTGAATATGGCTGAGATCGGTCAATTAGGTCAGGAGTTAAGCCCCTTTTAATACAAAAAATGCAAGATTTCACTATGTTTACTCTCTACAATCTTCATTTTTTTAAACAATTTTTTTTTAACTTTAAGACAATGTTTATGCCCATAATTTCGCAATCGGGTTCAATTATAACTGATATTGACTAGTTAATTTAGGAGTTATGCCCTTTTCACCATAAAAAAAGCCAGATTTCACTTTGTTTACACTCTAGCATCTTTATTTCTTAAACAATCATCTTTCTCAGGTGAGCGATCAAGGGCCATCTTGGCCCTCTTGTTTACCTTTATATCCCCAAAGTTTTAAAAACTTTCATATCGGATCACTGCATACATAAGGGTTTTCACAATCGACTTACCTGTTTACCCGTTCTCACTTGCAGAGTCGACTAATCATTGCTCAGATGAGCGATACTAGATGTGAGCTGATCAATTGGTTGCTGGTCCCACTCTTCAGTATAGTGTTGACGGTTGTCTTCCTTAACGTTCAAGTGTTAGAATTCTACATCTTGTGTGGATACTCCTTGTTTGTGACGATCTCTCACATCCAGTTTGGAGTCAGTGTTGTAAGTAAACAGACATTTTGTTACATAATTGGGACATTTTGTTTGAAAATTGTAGCTCCACTAATTTGACTAATTGACTTTAAGTGACATGGGAACTTAACTTAAATCACATATATGGAATACTATTCTACCTTATTCTAACATGTCACATTTTTAAAATGAAATCTTTCAAAATCTTCTTCTCCAAAACCGGAAGGCCTGAAGCTTACATATTTTGTGTGTCACAGTGTGGCATTGTCTTGTGAACCTCTACCAAGTTTGACCAAATCATGACCCTAGGATCTCAAATGGCTCCACCCCAGGGGTCCATTGATTTTGCATAGGCATATATGGGAAAATATAGAAAAAAAATCTTGTTAGAAACCACAAGGCCTGGAGTTAAGATATTTGGTGTGTAAAATGGTCATATAGACATGTATTTAGTTTGTTCAAATCATGGCCCAGGAGTCAAATTGGCCCCACCCCAGGAGTCGCTTGATTTTACATAGACTTAAATAGGAAAACTAGAAAAACCTTCTTGTTAGAAACTAAAAGGTTTGGAGTTAAGATATTTGGTATGTAATATGGAATAGTGGACATTAACCAACTTTGTTCACATCATGGCCCTGGGATCAAAATGGGCCCCTCCAAGGTTTCACTTCATTTTACATCGGCTTATATAGGAAAGTCTAGGAAAATCTTCTTGTCAGAAACCACAAGGCCTGGAGTTTAGATATTTGGTGTGTAACATGGCCTTATAGACATGTAACAAGTTTGTTCAAATCATGGCCCAGGAGTCAAAATTGGCCCCACCCCAGGGGTCACTTGATTTTACATAAACTTAAATAGGAAAACTAGAAAAATCTTCTTGTCTGAGAAACTTAAAGGCCTGGAGCTTAGATATTTAATGTGTGTTACATGGCCTTATAGACATGTCCCGCCCTAGGCGTCACTTTATTTCATAGCTATAACCATCAAAATTTGGACCAGAGGTACAGATTTTGTGTGCAGTTACATGTACCATTATTTTGCTGTACTTCTGCATGGATTTTGTATTCAGTATGACTGTTATATAAAAGGCAATGAAGGCAATATCAATCAGGTGAGCGATTCAGGGCAGTCATGGCCCTCTTGTTTTTTAGGTCACCTGAGCACGTGTCCAAGATGAGCTATTGTGACTGATGAATGTCTGTCGTCCGTCGTCAACATTTAGCTAAAAACATCTCTTCCTAAACTACTGGGAAAATTTTCATAAATCTTTACAGGAATGTTCCTTGGGTGTTCCTCTTCCAAAGTTGTTCAAAGAATTAAATTCCATGCCAAAATCTGGTTGCCATGGCAACTAAAAGGGGAAAAAATGTGAAAACTTTTCTCCTCCAAAAGTACTGGCAGGATATTAAATTTTTTTTTCACAGATGTTCCTTTGATCACTCTCTACCAAGATGTAAAAAGTATTTGGATCGGTCAAAAAATATGTCCGCCAGGGGACAGAGCCCATTATCTTTATAAACATATAGTACAAATTTGAAAAATCTTCTTGTCCAAAAGTATATATTTGATTACAAAGTTTCTTCAGCCCAGATGTACCTTAGGACACTCTCTATCAAGAATGTTAAAATTATTTGGAACTGTCTTTAATATAGCTGGCAGGGGTCAGCATTTTTCATAATATCATAAGATATTTGCTGTTTTCTTTTCCTCCCACTAATACCTGGTTATCAGGTGAGCGATGAGATAAAAGTAATTGGTCATATCTGCCAAATATTTAGAATGAGCACTTGTTTGCCCCATAAATGATTAGTGGGGTTAATCAGTCAGCTGTGACATGTCATGAGTCGGAATTAAGCGTACTGGTATAGCTCCCTTGCTTGGTATTCAGCATGTAACTGTAGTCATGTCACATAACTGTGGTATAAGACTACAGTTAGACAAGCACTTTAACTGTTTCATGTTGAAAAGAATCTCCATAGACTAAAATACTGTCAGTGTGGACGTTTAAACAAAGTAAGCAATAGACATTGGTTTAGAGAAAGACATAAGAACATGGTTAATATTTTGTATTATATTTTTTTCCACAGGTGAAGGAAATGTGTGTTCATTTCAAGATCCAGGCTTTCTCCATAACCAAACCAGTCAAAGATTAATAGAGTTATTGCCCTTGTAGACTCTTTAGTCTTTGTTAATTTATTATTGTAGTTACTAAGGAAATTTACAGTGTTGCATTCACTTATTTTGGTTTTAAGATGGACCTATCTTCACATGGTTTCTTATTTACAGATTGTCCGTAATTTGTATAATTGTTATTAGAAACTTATTTGCCAATTATAATGGTATTATTTACTTATTTTAATTGTGAATTTTTATTTTATTTAGGGACCTTCTATTATCATTATTTTCTTTCACATTAGATTACAGTCCATCGTGTAGTCCTCATATGTGACTTTGTGAACAGTGTAGACCCATGTTGATTAAAAAAAGTTTTTTTCCCCTTCTTTTATCTATCAAGATCATTTTTTAAATTAAAAAATAAGACAAGTATTTTAGTAGACAAGTCTTTATATTGATGATGTTAGAGAAGAATAAAGGCTTTCATTAATTTATTTTTTAATGAAATTTTCATTTTGAAAATGTGGGACCAAATGAATGCTTTTTTTACCCAAGGATTTGATAATGAAATAATTTATAAGAATCTTTGAAATTGAACTGAAATATAGCATATTTCTTTATTTTAGCTGGAAAAAAAAACAGTTAATTATTTGAGAGAAATTTTATGTTAGCACAACTGTGTTATAAATGTGAGAAAACCATTAAATGTTGTATTTTTATTGTTGTCAGGTTAGTCAGTAATGTGATCTGTCAGTTTTATTATAAATGTAATTTAATCATCTTTCTATTTCTTCTGATATCTTAATTCTTTACTCATTTTAAGTGATTTTTTGCTGCACAGGAATTTTGAGCAGCTGTGAGATGTTATCACAGGGCTTTTAAGGTGATCATTTGTAAAATGAATAAGTGAAATTTGACTGTTTCCATGGTAATAGTGTTCTCAAAAAAAGATGATACCTGTAGTTTTCTTTGTAAAACGTAATCTAGACATTCCATATTTATGTACATATGCTGATGGCATTAAATAAATTATATCAGACAAGTGAATATATCTGATAAGATTGAAAGAAATTTTGTTTGATTGTTTGATGTGATCAACTATTATAGGGTAATTGTTTAATGAAAATGTATCGGTGAAGAAGGAAAAAGTATTGAATTCTGAAAGTGTTCATTAAAGACAGGTCTTTGGGCGTTCAGGAGCCATTTATACATCTCTTCCCCTTTGATTTTGTTTTAAAATTCATTTTTTTCCTCAAGTTTGCAATTAACTTGATGCAAAAACAGGTATATCCCCACCCCGAATATTTGTCAGAGGTTGTTGAACAAAGAAAACTATTGAAAGCAAGATTCACGTGTATTTTGTACAGCTTTTAACTGGTTTATTTGATATGCATATTCATATTGGGGCATTTTGGCGTCATGTTAATTCACCCAAGAATTCCTCTTTCCCCAGAGTAAAGAAAATGGTTTCCCCAAAAATTTGTATGGAGGCCCTTTGACTATCATTTATAAAAAAAACCTTTTCTTTAAAGTGGTGTCAATACATACATTCATATAAATCCTTTTATTATTTATATCCCCTGCCAAAGGCGGCGGAGGATATGGTAATAATCTTCGTTGATCTGTCAGTCCTTCCGTCCCACAGTTTTGTCCAAAGCATAACACCTAATTTTTGAGTTATTGCCCAACGAATGAAAAATTCTATAAGAGGTCACAGTGACCTTAACATTTTACCTGTAGACCTCAAAATAGGGGAATTAGTAGGTCTTCACATGGGTGTCATGTCTATAATTCACTTAAAATATCAGTCTTCATTACCAAATTAAAAAAAAACAACCCAAAAAAACAAATTCTTCTACTCTCCAACACATCTTTTAACAAGCAAGCATTCGGTGGGGATTGGCCATGTCAACATGGCTCTTGTTTTTATAATTTATTGATGTAAAGGGAAATATTTTAATCAGACATTCATTTTCTCATGCAAATCATTTCATTCTGAAGAAATCCGTCTTGAATCCTATCCACAGTTACAATTAAAACCATAATCTGCGGAATTTCTCAAATGGACTTAGCCAGCGTCTTTTTTGGAACTGTCCATTATCAATTTTAGGGATAACAAGATGAAAACTTGTAGTCGGTCAGCCAACTTTACTGGTGGCAAAGGTTAGCACTTCCGGTTCCGGCAGGGTAAGGGTTAAAACCTTATATAAATGTAGGATCATACTCCATCATTCTTGTTTTACGTTCATTAGTGACTAAGTTACCACTCTGATGTACGAGGATTTTTCTTCAGGAAATCAAGAGATATATATAGAAAGTTAGGTGTTAAGTTAGAGAAACAAATATGGTGAAATATAATTTTAAATATTTTAGTTTTACTTATTTCTTAGCAAGGTTGGTGGAAAAGGAACCAGACAGGCATAACACATTGAAACAGTCATTCTCATGGGAGAAAGTGGATTCACTCTGCTTTATGCTGAACTGATAGATGGGCTTTTTTTTTTTTCTTCAGGTTTTTGCTTACCGATAAATACTCAACATATTTAAAGTATTTACTGAACACTAAACCTTAAATTATACCATATGGCTAATTATGAAAACACTATCAATAAGATATTTATGTATGTCCTTTTGTTGTTCAAACCTCTTAGAAATTCAAACACAATGGAAGTGTTTATTTGATATAACATAGATGGATTTATATTACATTTATAGAATTGGTTACCTGTTATGTCTAACATTTAGCAGGGATAAACTATTTTTTTTTACTTCTAAGTTTTACTCTATGCGTCTGCCATAAATTATTGACGTACATGTATCTACACTTTATGCATGATATTTTAGTCTTGGTTCATAAGCATTTATTTCGTCCTAATCACGGTACAGTAGTAAAATTGCCATAATTTGAGGACTGAAGAGGAAGTGTAAATATCCTCGGGTTATTATATGGCTTGGACAGTGGAGTGATCATGACAGTGTATTTAGTCTCATAGAATGTGATTGAGTGTGTGTTTACATATGACTGAAATACTGTCCCAGTATCAATAAGCATCAAAACCACAAACTCATGTCATATATATATATATATATATATTTACTTAAAGATTTTAAAGGAGGTTGGGGGCAGAGAGTCATCTTTACTGTGATACATTCTATTTCTATCCTATTTGGCAATCTGAAGAAATTAAATGTAAGCTAATCAGAAGCCTAGTCCTTCACTCACATTACATGAAGACAAGGTGGAATGAAAGGTATTAATCACAATTAGTAATAGTTGTATTTTTATTTTGCTAATAATCAAATTGCTCTAATGTTCTTGAGGTATTAAGGGAATCTATGTGTATTTAGACATTGTCATTTAATACACGCATTTTCTCTGATAATTTGATGTAGTTTAACTTACATATTTTTTCTAGTGTATTAAATGTATTTGTTTTAAAATATGTATACAGGAAATGAAGAGGATATAAAACCAAAGGTGATTAGCAATGTTTTATCACTATTTTATATAATTGAGTCATAGTGTATTTATATTTTAGTGCCCATATTCATTAAAACCACATTTTGATGTTCACAGTGTGTTGTTTTATATATGTCTGATATCCAAATTAACTTAAAAGTTTCAACCATATAAATTTCAATATTTATCCTCCCTGTTGGCAGAGTGGTAAGATCATCCACCTCGGGAGCGGGAGGTGGGTATGATCCCTGACCGCTACATACCAAAGTAAAAAATTGTACTGGTAGCTACCTTCTTGACGCTCATATATATATGGTTGCTTCCTGCTTGGCGGTCAACATATAAGGGAAGTTCATGGACTGGTTGGTCCGGTTACATGATAATGTTCCTAGGTGTGTTACCATGGTTCATACATGCCTTGAAAAGCCTTAAAAACAGCTTTAACCTTGAGAAATACTTGAATTAAGTGTGGTTTTTAAAAAACTTAAGAATTGTACTGGAATTTGAGCAAAAGTCTTTGAATTTTTGTAAACAACCTTAAATATTTAAATCTGCATTAGCAATGCATTTTAAATACAAAAATTGATGTATTGATGGAAAAAAAACTTCATCCAAATAGAAACTGCTGTATATTTGTGATTGAAATACTCTTGGAACAAACTGAAATTGTCGTTGTGAAAATGGTAATTTTCTTGTTTGTTTACCGCATTTTGAGACAATTGTTCAGCGGTAAAATATTTCAAAAAGTGGCAATTAAAGAAAAAAAGGTTCCAAAAGTCGCCTGGAAAAAAAAAGTTAGCCTTGAAAAATCCTTGAAAAGTACTTAAATTTAGGTAAGAAAATCCTGTTTGAAGTCAGCACAAATATAGGGTGGTCCCATGACCTGCTGGCTGGGTATCAGGTTAATGTGACTTCGTGTGATACCATGTTGCCTGACTGGCATACCGCAGTGATATAACGCATGTTTGTCTCACAAGACATCCGAATGATTTTTTTTTTTTTTGAAAGACGTGAAAACTAAACAAACATAAATATTAGCAATGGTGAGTTGAACATTTGTGAAAAAAAAAGGTTAAGATTTTAATACTAGTTACCCACCAAGAGTGGTAACTGATGTCAATTTGTTTTTATTTAAATGCTTTGGTTATCTACCTTAGATAAGACAATTCATCCGATTTTCATAGAAAACCATAAGATGATAAATAAAAAGGTCCTGCATTGTTTTTTCTTTAATAAAATTTGGCCGCCATGGCAATATTTGTTTTAAATATTCAAATTGATTTCAGAAACTATTTCACTATTTGTTGGTCATTGCAAATTTGGCAAGGAAGTGTTTCAAACTTTATCAGTTGAACCACTGACGTTGTAGTGTCGTTTCCCTCACGTTTTACATCTAAATTTATACATCAAATTTTCACCAGTTTATACACATTTGGTTCAGCATACATTCTATTTTTAATCTGCGACATTCTTCGATTGATTTCAAATAAGTCATTACACTAAAAAGTCATTCGTCACACAATATTAAAAAACAAAACAAAATGATAATTAAAGAAACAATACTGTACGCAGAGTATCGTTATGTATAATTTGATAAAACATCTTGCACATTTACATATATTTTAAGATAGAAATACTCTTCTAATACTAATATTCCCATACGGTCATTTCGTGTCAAAATATAACACAGTGAAACAGTAACCTCATTCTATCTACTAAATGCTAAATTAGATGAAATAAATAAAAAATGAATATAGATCTAACTTTTCTTATGTTACCTTTTACAATGATATTTGTCAGTTAAAAACTAAGCACTGCTAACCTCAACGTGCTATTCTTCCAGTACAGCGAGTAAATTCATCTCGAGCTCATGGCTTGCTTATCCAAAGACGTTGAAACAACATGTACATCCACAAAACGCAAATAATAATGAAAGTTTCAATGATTTTAATAATATTGATTTTAAATATTATCATTAATGATTATTATATCGTCAACAATAATAACAAAAAATAACAAATTTATCCTTCGGATTTTCCATGTGAGGAAACCTTCCAGCTGGCTTGCGGTAGGTCGGCGGCTCTACCCGGGTACCTCTGTGTTCTCGGGGTCTTCCTCCACCTGTAATTAGCTGGACGTCGCTATATGATTGAAATACTATCGCAGCGACGGTAAACCTCCAATACAACAACAACAACAAATTTATAAACCATCAAAAAAAGCTGTTGCAATTACAATGCATAGAATATTCATAAAATTGAATACTTCAGTTAAAATCAACCATGTTGAAATCATCCTTTCACATTATCTTCTGACAGATTATAAGCGAGTGATATCAAACACAACAGTTTTATATGGTAGTTTACTGGACTGATTTGTGTTTTTTGAAGACAACAGCAACAAAGTAACAACAACCCTTAAGCTCTTCTTGATTCATATAACCACTAGACCTTAAAAATCAATATCAGTTACTTATATAATTTGCGACTGATACAGTAAGGTCTTAATAATTGTAAAATTAAATGTAATTAATTAATTAATTAAGGCATCAATAATTACATACAGTTTGAGATCAATAGTTTATGGACAAAGCTATGTATACTGGATAGCACGGGTTTTGCATCACCGCATCTTACAGGCATCTTTTTACTACTTTCGACTTCCAGTACACAATATCTTCTAATTGTTTCGAATTACGAATACACACCCTCTCTAGTTCGATCCGCAGACAATTCTGTCGTATTATTCCGTATTTATTATCCACCATGTCTTCGTATATTTCTGTATTAATTTTATTACCTCAGCTATATTCGGTATACATTATCACTGATTCAGTTTGTGGCAATGTCATTTTATTTTTTTTAATTTTTCCCCTTTTCCGTATGAAAACCCGTCTATTTTTCCAGTATACAATATATCCGGTTGCCTATGTATCGATTCGTAGGCAACATTCGGTATGCTTTATCTCCGAATCGAATCGTAAGCATTGTCCTCGTATTATTAAGTATGCACTTTCACTTTATCTGTAGAATTTCACAAATGTCATGTTACATGATGAAATTCTTTGATATAAGCTCAAGGATACTTGTATAATCTTTTAAGGATGATCAGCAGCAACCACTTCAGCCTGTTTTCAGTCACATGTTCTTTTCTATTATCGAAAAGTAAATTCTTAAGAGTTGGTTTCACGTTTATGTACTAACACCACAAGTGTCACATACGATTGGGTCTGCAGTATCAATCTCCCGATCGCCCTGTGGTCACTTCGTAACACGTATTGATTGTTGACCGAGTATATATATTGTCGTATCTGAAAAATGGAGAGAAGAAATAAAAAAATATATACAAAAAGGTCAAAACGACATTCTTGCGATCACATGAGTGCCACATTTCTTGAAGAGTCATCTCTGTTTTGATTACAGGGACACGAAGTTGAATTGGGCGAATCATATCGTATAATCCAAGGGCCATAACTCCTGATCTCACGGTACGATATCGGTCATTTTTGCACTTAGCCGAGATATTATTATTATTTAAGTTTTTCCAAGACTAAAAGATCTATGCCAGTCTGCTAACAATGGGGAATCTGGCATTTTCTGATAATTCAAAGACCATCTCATCTTTGCCTTCTAGTTTAATACCACCATAATCGAATTTGTCCAATATAACTGGGTCTATTTAACATTTCCATGCTTGATTAAGATTGATTCATACAGATACTTGTGTGCATACAAATTGAATTTTGGCGTTTTTCGATGATTCAGTGGCAAAAACGCTTGACCTAATGATCGATTCAAACCTAACTGACCTTTGCTGAGACATCGTCTCCAATATCCAATACATGAAGATGCTAGAACAGCCAACGATCCTAACAGCTAAATCTGATCATGATGTGTTCCATATATTTCATGCAAGGTTGATTTAAACAGTACAGATGAAATAGATATAAGCCTTGCATGAAATTAATTAAAGATTGGGAATTTATATATGAAACTTAATTATTGATTTATATCTGAATCAAAACTACTCGTAAATAGGTTAATCGTAATAATTCGTAATAATGTATAGCCGTAATGTCTGAATTCTAACATGGGTAACATAAAGGCCAAGTGAGCGTCTTTTTTTAAATCTAATTTCATCTGTGTATATATAGAGACCCTGCTTTGGTAAACACTATTCTTATCCTATTAAAGCAAATGAGTTTTTTTCACTGAATTTTGTGTTTGAAATCTCAAGACGTTCAGCTTTTTTTCAGCTTTTTAATTATTAATTGTTGTTATCCCTCTCTACACAGAACAATACAATATAAAGCTGAACATTTTTCATTCAGATATTTTCATATTTCAATAGAATGCAACGGTTTACCTTCAGTCCGGCCATGGCGGCTGGTCCCGTTGGGTCAACAGTCTGGACGTAGGCGGGGGAACCGCCCCGCACTACAAAGCCGTACCCTACAGGGTCACTGCGGATCTACAATGAACCATCAGTCGATATACATAGGATCTGACATGAATTGTTATTTACTCTGGCAACTAATAAACAAGCAAATGAAGGAACGGACTGTGCATGAATTACATTTGTACTCAAAAACCAAGAAAATAGTTTCAAATAATAACTGAAAATAACGATTCATTGTGTGTATTTCTCATACATTTTCAACATCAAATGAATAACAAATCAAAAACATTTAATCCAGCTGTTCGAGTTCAACACAATACATATGTATACTTATAGAATACACGCGCGTCTTATTTGGCCTAAAAGTTATATATAACGTGTTTAAATTAACAAAAGAATAGGTGGAATATGTCATAGGTTTCAAATTAACATTAAAATTATAAGAATAACATAAATTTCATTAAAATTCCATGAATTATTTCTGTTGAGAAAAGAAAAGCTATTTCTCTGGAGAAATAGGTATTTATTTGGAGGAAAATACCAGTTTTGGCTAGGGGGAACCACCTTCAAAAGGTGGTAAATCTACCGAGAGAAATTCACTGGTATATCTTCTTTAGCACATTTAGCTGTTAGCTAAGAAACTGTTGTGGTACAAAGGAAAAATGACCAAGGCACGTGTGCCTTTTAAAAAAATACCCTAAGATGGAATCAAACTTAGAACTTAGATTACACACGTAGTGGATCTCTTAAGTGCTGTTTTGGCCCAAATTTTGATTTAATGTAAGTATTTATGAAAAGAAACATTTTTTGTACGGAAACAGAAATGCATTTTCAACATGAATACCAATGACCTGGCTTGGAAGTGTCCATCAATAGTTAACACTAAGTAATACCTAAAAAGTAGATACGCACATCCTCAGTCAATTTTCAAAAAGAATGACGAACTTCGTATAAAAATATTACTGCCTAACAATAGTTGGACCAGCCCTAGTGGCCGAATGGTAAGAGCGTTCGCCCCGTAATCGGTTGGCCGTGGGTTCAATCCCCGACTGAGACATATCAATTTGGTTTTAATGTCTTGACACACAGCACGTTCAATGGCTGGTTGGCACTCGTGAATAGTATCATGTCACTGGCAATACGGCAGTCCTACAGCTGTATTATGTAAACGAGTACACTGAGGCACAAACAGTGGGGTGTGAAACCTAATGCCCTAGTCAGACATCTCTGTAGAGCATTAACGAACATACAGTAGTAAATTCAATGTTTAGAACATATTAACCCTTTCCCTCATATAGACTCATTTTGACGCACTCAGTAGGTACCACATAAAGCCTGATCTGCAGAAAATCACAGTTAAACCTTACCAAATTTAATTATAAAGTCCTCATTTCCAGACCACTGAGGAGCAGCGAACAGCATAAAACCAGATCAGCCTGCGAGTTACTCGCAGGCTGATCTGGTTTTATGCTGTTCGCATAGGTCTTTTCATGGTTTCCTCTATGAGGGAAAGGGTTAAACAATGTCTACCGGATAGTACCTAACCTTACGAGGACCTTAAGCTTGCACGGAAAGAAACACTGAACTATTTGAAATCCGTTAAGGCAATAAAGTGATGTATAACTGAGACAAACTTAACCTTACCTTAATTGTTTGCTTGACGTACGGTGTGTCCGGGGACTCTAGTTCAGACACGCTCGCGTGACGAAGTAATACTGAAATACACTTAGTCCTATACATACGAGAAATGTACAGAATATACTCATTTTGTATCTGCATTTTCTTTATTGCATCTTGATTACGTTTTGATATAAGTTTTTGATATAAGTTTTAACATTATACACTCTCTGCAAACCGGAAGCAGATTATCCATCGAAAATACATGAGTCATCCAAATATTTGAGCTCACTACGGTGTATCATTTACGGATTTTTTTCACATAACAAAGCTTTTATGCGATTATAAAGTTGGTTTTCTCGAAAGTATAAAACAATTACAGATATGTAGTAAGAGTCGGCTTGAGCAGTGAATAATAAAGATGACGGTATTACAAATAGGCAAAAACAATAACAACATCAACAAAATCACTACTCCTTCCAGTTGACTAGTTGGTTCAGAGAGAGAGAGAGAGAGAGAAAGAGAGAGAGAGATTTGTTTAAAAAATGATAATGAATTGATATTCATGAGTACCAGATCGAGTTGTTTGTATGTCTGTGCTTATTTCATTGCTGGAATCGGTGCAGTTTCCGGAATCACCCGAGAAACTTCGGCTTCTCTCGGTTATCGATTCTTTCTCACTTTCATGCTCATCGTCTTCATGTGAATATTGAAAATGCTCCGTTTTTTGTTCTGAAATGCGAAATACATGTCGATTTAAATGATCATTATTGAAATTGATATATTGACTTGCCTCACACCTTAAGCAGTACAGTTCACTATATATTGAATAAAGTATCATAAAAGCAAAGCTGACAAAATATACAGATTGCTGGTAGAATACATACACCAAGTCAAACGTTACACCTGATTTTCTTATTTATGTATTAATGGGCTGATGGTTTAAACAGAATATTGACGTGAATACCAAAATGCGTACATTGCTAAGTGGACACTTAGCATAGGAGAGGATGTAGTTTTATTTCCAATTGTATTTAAAGTCGATAACCGGTTTTGCAATGCCAGAAACTACTGGTATATTTCTTCCACAATTTGAGTGCAAAAAGGTCCCTAAAAATGATTAATTTGCGTAAAATTTCATACAAATGTATTCTCTGGAACACATGTGTCACCTGCTGAAGCGTGACGGAGAAGGTCTGACGGACGTACAGACGGACAGACAGACGACGGAAAAGTGGTGCCCATGTGTCACCTCTGCTTACAGCAGGTGACACAATTAAACTGCCAATTCCTAACTCAGTCGTAATAATGTTGTCCATCATAGAATACATTTAAATTTTATACTGTACAATAAAACCTAAAGAAAGGTGACAAATTCCATTGCATTGCAATTTTGTAATGAAAAGATAAAAAAAATCTGATGCTGTATTCAACGTCTTAAAATCAATACATACGGAGTCGGAAATTTAATTTTTCGTCTCTGAATCTCTTTCGGGTTCAAAAGGAGGCATATTCGCGATATGCCAACTATTACACTCCATCAAAATATATTTTCGAAAGAACCTATACATCTCACCCTGTTTACTGATATTTCATATCCGTATGCCTCTTCAGAAGACTTCAACAATATCGTTATTCAACGTTATTTTGATACCTTGTTTTTTTAATGGTATGTCAGTCTATGATGGAATTGAGCAGTCTTTCTGATTGAAAACATTTTAATATTCTACTTCCTGGTATGTTCTGCAGGATAGGCCCATTGTTCATTTCATTTAAACTTCGATGCATTTTATCGATATGCAGGGGAGTGCCTGCATGGATGATTTTGAATTTAACTTCAATATTAAAGCATATTTATCTTATAAAACTTCAGATATATATAATACAAATGTAATACATTTAGGATTAGATCGATAGATGTGATTGAGACATGTAATTGTATTCTTTACTACTACGTGGATTCATGACCTTTATATTTAATATTTAGCAGCGGTACAAACAAAGAGGATCGAAGTTACATAGGGCGAATCGTATCGAACACTATGGTAACATTAAATAATTAAATAATATAACCATTATGTACGATATGATTCGCGGATTCGAGCTCCTTAAAGGGGGGGGGGGGGGGGGGCCGTGGCCGAGAGGGTAAAGTTGCTGACTTCGGGTAAAGTCGCTGACTTTAACACTTCTCAACCCGTTACCGCGTGGTTCGAATCCCGGTAGTGTCATTCGGAATTCCATGTGAGGAAGCCCTCCAGCTGGCTTGCGGTAGGTCGGTGGTTCTACCCGGATGCCTCGTGCATTCGGGGTCTTCCTCCACCAGTAATTAGCTGGACGTCGCTATATGACTGAAATATTGTCGACGCGACGGTAAACTCAAATAGTCAAGTCATAATGCAACATGTTTCTTCTTTTCACCATATACCTGATGAAGTATACGTTGTGTATATGGCTGTTTGTCGCAACAGAAATGCAGTTTCACTCAATTTTCGCTACTTACCTGTTGAAAGAGGTCGCCAGTAGTGATAGGCCCTGGAATCTACAGTTCGTTCAGCACGTGCCCGCAGACGGTCATAGTGGAATAAATCTTTGAGCTGTCGTTTGCACGTAAAGTCAATTGTGAACTGATACAGAAGTCGGCTGTCGTCCCGGAAATGAAAGTCGTCCGTCACTGAAATAAATAAATAAATAAATAAATAAATAAATAAATAAATAAATAATAAGATGAATGAATTAATTAATACATGAACGAACCAATGGATGAACTTATGAATGAATGAATAAATACATTGTCTGATTATCTTCTACCCATGCCGCATTTAGATCAGAGAGAGTTATTTTTTTTTTTTTATTTTTTTTTTTTAAATATACCCTCTCGAAGTTCCTCGATTGGCTCCGTCCATTGCGCCTTCATAGGAACGTCATGAAAGAATATTCACACATGACGGTTCGAACCCCAAAACTTTGAGATCTGTGATAATGTACGACAAACGTTTAAATGTGTAGCTAAGCGTACCGTGTCTGATGGTCTCGTTCTCCAGAAGACGTCGGCCCGTGATGATGGCTTCCTCACGGCTGCAGGCTCCGCCAGACCCCAGAATGTAGTCTACAAATTCCGAGCCCTGGAACGCATTCCGGAACAGCTGTCCGCATTGTTGGTAGCTTCTTATTATCCCTACCCCATCTGCAGACAATCTGTGTGTAGATAATATTTGTGGTCAGCCTATGATAATAGCGAAAAATCACAGGGGCTCGAAGTTGCATGGGGCGAATCATTTCATACTTAACGGTAACATTTAAAATAGGAAGGGAGGACATTATTTTTGGCTATTTTATGAATATCGCATTTACGGCAAATAACCATCAATAAAATGGTTCATATGCATTTGAAATTAATAGAAATATAGAATCGTGTCGTTTCCTGTTTTGTTTTTACTCTTATATAACGAATAACAAGTGTTTTTATTGTCTTAATCGAGCTTGACAACAGCCAGGACCGGCTACTTCCGGATTCTTTTGTTAATGAATATTATGTAAGCGCTCATGGTCAATATATTTAAATTAAATGTATGACTTCCCTCTACCTTCTTGTCCGACAATGATAACATTGCGCCCATTTTCGATCGCGTTGTTTATGCTGTACTAGATCTCCTAAGTTTTCCCGGGAAATGTTAGCTTCGTTTACAATATGATTGACCATCAAGAGGGCCAAGATGGCCCTAAAGACGCTCACCTGAAAAAATTGCCTTCATTGCCTGTACAAGTTACTAAATTATAGCATAGTTGTACTGTCAGAATACATAATCTATGACATCATTTCAGTTCAATGAACAAAACAGTGCCTGTGGTTAAAATTTGAAGTCATACTTGACTGAGAGATAGTATGGCTTTAACACACAAATTTAAACATTAAAAGGGACATAACTCCTGAACTGTGGCCTTTAGTGTGTAAACAAGATTTTTCTAAGATTTGACCTATTGACCTATTTTTCATCCCCCGGCCCATTTTCGAATGGTTCGAGATATCATCAAGACAAACATTCTGACCAAGTTTGAGGAAGATTGGATTAAAATTGTAGCCTCTAGTGTGTAAACAAGATTTTTCTAAGATTTAACCTACTGACCTACTTTTTGATCCAACCTGACCCATTTTCAAAAGGGTTCAAGATATCATCAAGACAAACATTCTGACCAAGTTTGAAGAAGATTGGATCAAAATTGTGGCTCTAATGTGTAAACAAGATTTTCTAAGATTTGACCTACTGACCTACTTTTTGATCCAACCTGACCCATTTTCAAAAGGGTTCAAGATATCATCAAGGCAAACATTCTGACCAAGTTTGAGGAAGATTGGATCAAAATTGTGGCCTCTAGTGTGTAAACATCAAAATTTTGGGACGACGGAAAAAAAAAAAAAACCAATTTTTTTTTCCGAATTTATTCATTTAAAAAACAACCTGGTCCATTTTCAATTTAATTTTTCCAAATTTGGTCTAAAAACAGTGTCCTCCCTTTCCATTTTTAATGTTACCATTAAGTACGAAATGATTCGCCCCATGCGTCTTCGAGTCACTGTGCGAAAAATGATATTGTAATGCTATGCCGCGAAAAGAAATAAAAGAAAGACCTTTTATTATTAAGTATACCAGGTATTTATCACACATGCATGCTGATATTTAAATAGTTATCTTCCACTCTACATATATACATGGTAAAAAGAATTAAATTCATACATTGTCAAAACGTGTAATTGTCCTAACTTTGACTAGTCTCTATGTGTCTCTATGTATACCGCGAATACTTATGTGTGGACACCCTCCAGTAATATGCGGTAATTTTGTGTGTTTTTCTTTTATCCCGTCATGTGATGTGCGAAAGCTTTCCTGTTGCATTGCGGTAGTTATGTTTGTTTTCTTTTACCCGTGTGTCACATGTGCGGACGCCTTCCAGTTGGATTGCGGTAGTTATGTGTTTTCTTTTTTACCCGTGTGTCACATGTGCGGACGCATTCTAGTTGTATTGCGGTAGTTGTGTGTGTGTGTGTGTGTTTTCTCTCTTCTTTCTCGTGTATCACATGTGTACTCGGCGTCTCCACTCGTAATTAGCCATTATCGAAAAAATGTCGCAGTGACAATGTACGCTAGAGCAATAGCTATAACAACAACGAAAATTGATAAGGAGAACGAGGAGCTGTGAATAACAATTACATGTACAGTTATGTATGTACTTATTCATATAGATTATACAGACAGAAAAACAGACAGACCCCGTAAATAATTCCTTTGCCTTGTAGAATAGTGTCAAGTCTCTGTCCATTAGATACGTTCCATCATCCCGCCGGAACCGGTAGAACAACATTTCATCCTTGATCACGTGGTCATCGCACACTGAGTAACAGAAAACAAAAAATATGATTGTGTACTGTGAAGAAAAATGTAGATATGTAGATTTATTCTAACTCTTGGGGAAAATAACCGCCATGTAAGGAAATAAGGTATAGTAGTACAGTACAAAACAGTGCATTTATTTTTAAAACCAAATTCATTGTAAAAAGCCCTAATTTTAGAAGGTTTAAAATAAAGTTGAACAAAAAAAATTAATAAAGTTCTGTCCGACCCAATCGGATAACATGTTTTAAGCTTCATAATGAATACAATCGTGTTAATGCGGAGTCATTAAAATCGAATTACTGATTACGTCAGAGTTTGGAAAGCAGTGGCAATATGTCTTGCAGCTAAAATGTTTGCATTCCGTATGCAACACTCAATATATACATTTATATCTATGTAATGTATACATAGTATATTTGCAATTCATTGGCAGTTCTTTAATAGTGACTAAATTCTGATATAACGTATGTTTGCGGACCAAATGCCATCAACATCTGACTTGGCGGGTTGCAATCCACAAAATGTCGACTTTTCGTCGATTGTTTCGAGACGAGATTTCTTTTAATGAAATGACATGAATAAGCCATTATAAGTTCTGGCTCGAATTTTACCAACAATACTAAGCGATAAGTAATACTTAAATTCTTAAATTAGGTACATCACATTCCACCATTACTAATTTATGAAACATTCAAGTACACAACAAAGTTGAACTGAATTATTACCTTAACCCTTTTCCTCATATAGACTCATTTTGACGCACTCAGTAGGTACCACATAAAGCCTGATCTGCAGAAAACCACAGTTAAACCTTACCAAATTTAATTACAAAATCCTCATTTCCAGATCACTGAGGAACAGCGAACAGCATAAAACCTGATCAGCCTGCGAGTTACTCGCAGGCTGATCTGGTTTTATGCTGTTCGCATAGGTCTTTTCATGGTGTCCTCTATGAGGGAAAGGGTTAATAACTAACAATAATTGATAAGAAATGAAACATTTGCTATTTTTATTAGAGAAACAAGACTGATGAAATTTGCCCCTAAGTTTTTTAGTTTTACCGATAAGGATTGTTGGTGAAATTCGAGCCTGGTTGTATTGCATAAGTGTATTCTAAAATGTTTGCAATGATAGTTATTTAAAAGGCCAATTGTTTTATTTTATTTCTAGCTGATTGACGTACCATGATGAAGCATGCCGTGTTTCTGAAGAATGTTGAGACCTTTCAAAGCCATCTCACGGCTACTGCAATGCTTGTACTTCAGTAGCCAGTCGACCATTTCCTTACCCACTGCGCATGACTTATATGTTCGGAAGTGATACTTCCGGTCGGAAATGAGATTAAATTCATGGAGACCTTGCCTGCAATTGATAATTTTTATAAGATAAATATCAATCAAACTCCTACGTTGTTGTTAAAACCACCAGCCACAAACAGAATATATTAAAAATTTTGTTTTTAATGTTTTCTTTTGATTTACATCATACCGAATTCAAAACTATTTGAGATATGTCATTTACACTTTTAGTTATGTACGGTCATAACAAAGATAAGTACTTCTTTCATGCTTATAAATGAAAACCTATGTTTAAAAGAAAATAACAGCAGTGAAAAGTTGGTGTTATTTTCACTGCATTTTCACTGCAGTGAAAAAAACGAAAAAAAAAAAAAACTTTTTTTTTTGTGCTGGATTTTACGCTAGAAATGACGTCATAAAAAACGTCACGCACGCGAGGTAATCCGGCCAATATTGACATCTTTTGTGAATAAAATAGCTAATTTCTGGCCTTAAAGGCATTAAATAAAAAGAAAAAAAAATGTTTGTTTTGGTTTGAGATCGATCTATAATTTCACTGAGTGAACATAAAAAGTGATATTTTCACGAGTGGCGAATCAATCAGAAGAATGAACAAAATACACTTTTCGGCTCATTTCTTAGAGTGACAGCGAATAATCCAGCACGAATGACCCATATCAGATCTCAATACTGCTAATACACAATGATTTAAGTCCATTTTCTGGAATATTACTAAGGAATTTGTTGATATTCGCTCAAGTCATATGTTAACTTTGCCATGCTCGTGAGCCTATAAAGTTATATGTTCACTCGTGGCTTCACCACTCGTGAAAATATTACTTTCTAGGCTCACTCGGAGAAATAAAATGCGATCTTTCACCGAAATCAACAAAAATTCTCTTTAAGGACGTTTCAGCGGGTTACGGCTGATTTTGATTTTGGTATTTTTTTTTTGAATTTCTCATTTATTTTTGGAAGAATGATAGAAGAAAGTCCTAATTTTAAGATGCGTTAAGAAAATAAAATATTGAAAAAAAAAAAATATTTTTTAATTTTCTAAACCATTTTAAAAAAATCTTAATAGAATATATATATATATAAAAAATCACAGTTTTGGGATAGTTTTTGTATACATTTTGGTCCGGGCACAAATGAGATTTTATGCTCGCTTTGTATTTTCAATGCATATTTGACAGTATTTTTATCTGTAACTTATAGAATACATTATAAGTTACAAATGGTGATAAAAATATTTTAGAAATATCAATTAAACATGCTGTTACAGTATTTAGAAACGAAATAATTCTTATTTTTTAATGTCATGTTTTTTTTAACAAATTTTAGCAAATAGTGATGTTCTACCATAACCTCAATCTCGAAAACAAGCATGGTGATCCCCTATTTTTAATTCATATATCTATTAAGTAAAGTCTAAAGTACTTATATGTACTTTTTTAGAAAAATCTGTCCGTTAGAAAAAACGCCTTTAACCCATATAGTAATTTAATTAGTGGCGTCAAAATATGTCTCTGTGACTCAAAATTAAAGATAAAATTACACTGCATTGATGGTGTGATCGTATGTATATCTTATACATTTTTTTTATCCTTTACCCTAACAATAATAAATAAGGAAAATAAGAATGTCAAAATATGTCCATGCTTCCTTCCATAACATAATTTCCTCTTCTTCTTTTATTCTTTTACAAAAGTGTGTGTGTGGGGGGGTCGACTCTCTTTCTCCAACCACCATATTGGGATCCGCGCAATGTATCCCTTCCTAATCCTCAGGAAAAAAAATATTCAGATACCTAGAACACGAATTCTACAAATTTATTTGGGATGGACCTAATGTAATCAAAAAAATATATAACAAAAGAATATTGTAAGGAAGGACTTAAATGCTAAACATACGATATTCTAATTTCAGTCTTGAAGGTTAGCTCTCTTAATTTAAGGAAAATACATAATTCAATCGAAATTTTTATTCTAATAAAATATTGGTTTTTTAAAAAAATTTTACTACATTGAAAACTATGGTTTAAAAAGTCCATCAAAACATACCTAAAAATAGTATTACTGCTCTAGGTATGATATTATCCTCAGTTTTAGTTCTTAATGTACGCTTTAAGTGGAAAAAAGTATATATAGAATAATCTCGTTATCACCATGGAAAATATATGAAACTCCATTAAGATTACAAGGTAATCATTATTTTGTGATTTAAATGGAGTTTCATATATTTTTTCAGCCATGGGATGAATAACATATGTCTGAGAAACCCCATCTTATCTTTAGCGTATACGTCCTACAGACAACGAAAAATCCCTTTTTCCAAAAATATCAACCAATGAAATGGCCCAAATAAATTTAAGTTTAGAGAGACCAACAAAAAATCAATGTTCAGTTTATGTCTCAGACTATATAGCATATGACTGAGGAAATCCTGCAAAATCTTTGTTTTAATCGGTGTGTTCGAAGAAAATCATGAAATTAAACATGCGCTGATTAAACTAAACCATATTTCTAGGAGGAAGAGAAATCAAAGCGCTGAAGGCAATGCAGTTGTGAGTGTCTCGAATGAATGAGAGTTTGAAGAGCTGCAAATCGATCACCAATAATAAAATTCACTTTGATAAACAAAAGAAATGTGACATTCCTGTTCTCTCAGCTTTGATTTGTATTCATGCAGAACCTTATCTACAACAGACTCTATTTATAGATTGAAGCAATAATACAAATTTTCGGCACAGGTCAGAGGCTCCGAACCCATTTCGGATAGTAGATATACAGGTTTCAGTCATTTTTTTACTGTAAAAACTTGGAGATATCTGAAGTTGATAGATTGATGTGATTATTAGTATGTTTCAATGATTTTTTGGACTTCACATGGGTTATTGTAACAGCTTAAAATGACCGAACGCTGCACATTTTCTATCAAATTTTAGCCTGTAAGTATTTATTTTTGACACAGTATTGATTTTTTAGCATTTTTGCTTAATTCTAATATACTTATGTTGCAGAGATATATACATTTGTTCAATCATATTAACACTATTGAAAGGTTATTCGGTTTTAAATCTAGGAGAACCTAGGTTGAAAACGTAGTACTATAGTTGGTGTGACTGACGTCACACACAACTAAATATGACAGCTCCAGATAGTCTTGTATTTCTTGAAACTATATATTATATCTATACATTGAATGTCTTACAAAGTGTCTATTGATCACTAGAAACTAAAACATGTATAAAGTATTTACAAAATAAATGTTAATACATGTTTTCTTGAATTAGAATATACAAAAGACTATTTAGTAATATAAAAAATGTCACAAATGGCACATACCATCACATGATTTACTCCTTTTTGTTTTGTAATCACCATGTTATTTTTTGCATCCACAAAATGTCCAATATGATACAATTTATAATTTCCCTGTAATATGTTTACTTAAAAGAGAAGTAAACAACAAAAAATTTTGGCAAGGAATATTGAGTGTAATATTTGAAAATTCTAAATTGTTTATGATATGGTAATATCTGAAATTTATTTTTGTCAGAGTGTTTTTATCAAATAAACATAAAGTTTAGTTCAAAATTTCATTACGATTTCATACAGGAACAATTATATATTAATATGATAAAAATAATAATGATAAATAATAAACACTGAAACATGGATCCTAAAAAGCTACATAGTTTACCATTAAAACGACCATTGATTAAGCTTTAAACCATATTCATAATGGTATTATGTTATTTACAAAAAAAGAAGAAAAAAAAAAGAAGATATATCAGGACTCTTCCACATTTTCTTTTTACCTTATGTTGATAAGAGTGAAATTATATTTTTTATGATTTTCACTGTGACGTCAAATATGATGTATATTCATATCGCACTTATCCAGTGAAAAACGTAAAAGAAATACATTTATTCCTCGGAATTTGAGGTTTACTACAAGAACAATTTTAATACTTGTAAATAAAACCATCCCCGAAATCTACAAATATTAGTCACTCGTTAATACTAATGAATATACGGTACTCAGAAAACAACAACAGCAAAAAAACCAAACAACAACAACAACAACAACAACAACAACAAAAAAAAACGCGTTTTGAAGGTTTAATAAGTCTCGTTATATTTAACACACAAAAAGTAGTGTGCATTTTAATCAGACACATTCGACGATATATAATGATAATCAGCATTAAATAGCCATACAACATGATTGTCTTTTAATCGATAATTTCTTTGTAAATATATTTAATGATCGACAATAGCAGACAGTATGTAAATATTGTTAATTTTAAAATTATTAAATACTATAATATAAATTTATAAAAACCAAATACTATAATATAAATTTATAAAAACCCATTAAAATTACATATGTCACATATGTACATATGTACATATATATATATACTTTTCATTCCTTTCCTTTTTCATGGTTTTTCCATTTATGTCTAATATGAAACACGGGTGAATTAAAAAAAATTGGCCTTTTAAAAGTACATTTAAGCAATTTCAGAAAATATGCATTATCTTAAACTATAATCTGAATCTGAACCAACTAACTCGATGTCCATAAATCAAATACAGGGAGTGTTAAGTGAATTAAAATTTCAAAGCGTAAAATCAAAAATATCTTTTTCTTACACCGTGAAATATATTGAAAAAGATATATACCGTAACTGATCTCCTATATGAAAACTTTCCATTGCTGTAAAATTTCAGTTCTTTGAATGGTTTGTAGACGGAAACCATTTGGTTGATTGTCCCTGTTTAAGCTCCTTCACATGACTGTCCATGAACAATCGATGATTAACACTTCTATTGTCGACCTCGAGTAATACATGTTTTTTTCCCTCCCTTTTCGATGTCACTTTGTTAGTTCATGGACAAATTTCTATTATATATTGCAGCATTCACGGGTTGAAGTGCGAACTTTCCAAGGACGGATTATTAAACACGCTGGTCTTGTGCAAATGTACATGCTTGTTCATCTCAAAATTCGATAGTGACCAATCGCTGACTTAAGTGGTCATCAGCATACAATGACCGATACCAAAAATAGATAAAAGTAGGATAAATATATAGATATCTACCCGAAAGCACGTTTTCAGCAATGTGAGCTTAAGAAGGTTATACAGTTATTGTACTAGAAATTAATTATTTCAGTGAACAAGGAAACACAGACAGCAACAACAAAACACACACAGGGAGAGGCAAATAGAGAGAGAGAGAGAGAGAGAGAGAGAGAGAAATGGGGAGAGAGAGAAAACATCAAAAACAACAACAAAACATCAAATATAAATACATCTTCCCAAAACAGCATCGTATGTACTAACCAATTCACACCAGCATGTTTCATTCCATAAATTATAATAACATGTAAATATAGATTAAATTTTGATGTATAAATTATAAATGTTCACTGTTTACAAAATTAGCTGTGGAAAATATGTAGTGTATATAAAACATGTAGACTAAGTGAAATCTCAGGAAAACTTTTGGAAGACAGGAGTGTGTATGAAGGGGTATGTCAGTGAATGAGTCGGCGAGAGAGGGTGTCACGTGTTTAATATTTAAATATATAAATTTATATTTGTATTGACGATGTACAATATTGTATAAGTCAAAAGAAATAAAGAAAGAAAGACATAAATACGACTCGCGAAAGAAATGTACGTCATGTCTAACATTTATCAAGTTTTCTTTTTTTGAAGAATATAACACCCATCACGGAAATGTGGTAACGCATGCGCATTTTCATTTTTGATAAGATTGTTCATTATCTCTTTAAACAATCAATGGTATCAAAGTATTCAAAAAAGAAATCATAAAAGATATCAGTACGTTAAATACTAGTATCTATCACATTGCTGATAGTGATGACATAGTAAATTAACACTGTGTAGATTAAGATTGAACAATGTATGTTTCTAATTAAACATTTTGTTTAAAAATATTACGATAATATATAGTTTTGCAATACAAATACAATTTTTATTTGTAGTTTTACAATAGTAATTTGATTTCCTCTCTTATTAGTCTTTTTTGTCAACTATACATGAAATGCCTGTAATTTGTGCATGAATGTCAAATTATTAATTCTCTCTCTCTCTCTCTCTCTCTCTTATAACATAAATGACCACTGGCTTATCATTTGCATATTTGCGTTATTGTTAATATACATATCTACTAACCACGGGGTTCTCAACACCGACAGTTTTGCGTTAATGCAGGAATCCAACATAAACGGGCAACCTCATAGCCTTAAGTCCGATTCTCAAAGAATAAGAATTCTTCCTTTCAACTTAGGAAAAAATATACAAATTGTTATGAGATTAAAATAATGAAATTTGCACGAACAAAACTACCGCATACAATGTAGAATTTTGAGACTCGTCCATCGCATCTAGCAAAACATGTAGAAATCCGCTTACATTATACATTAAACTGTTCTTGTAATCAGTAATATCAGTGATAGATTTCAATTATTTTCATCACTGAACACGGAATATCGAACCGGCGACATCAATCCTATGGTACTCGGATTCCTTTATTAAGAAAGTTTCAATACCGAAAATCAAGTATAACTGATAACGACATTATACAAATTTAAATGTTTATTCACTGGCAGCAATAAACGTTCAGCAACTACCACTGAATACACGAACAGACATGGTGCTCAGCATGTTGGGATTATTTACAGCAGTAGCCGACATTGACCGTAGGAAATTAACTTTCCTTAAAAAACAAAAAACAAAAAACAAAACAAAAAAACAACAACAACAACAACAACACAGACAATGTCCACAAACATCCTCGCCATGCGAATATTTGATTATAGATTACATATACATGTATACGCTATAGAATGTTTTAAATCTGACTTTTTTCATTCCAGATACATGTTGCATATTGTTAAAATATAGCTTCAGTTTTTATTGGTAAATCAGCATAACCTAATGTCTTTGGTCATTTACAATTATACATTTAAATATGCCTATGACACACAGAATTCAATGCATAATAAAAATAAGATGAGAGAACCCCCCCCCCTCCAAAAAAAACAAACAAAAAAAAAAACGAAAAAATTAAAGAAAAGAAAACGACATGTTAAACAAATAAGCAATTACGTCACGTGTTAAACTAAATTAAGTTAAACATGTGAATATACATAAGTAATTACACACGTGTTAAAATATAAACTTTTCCAATCTTCAGAATACCACATGAAGTACACGAGGAAAAACATTATTCACAGTTCTGTGATATCAATGCAACAGGTATGCGCTAATGCGGGAACCCACCTCACCAACATAATGTCATTGTCACCGAGCACAATGTAATTTTGTACAATGTAAAACTATTCCAAATATGCAGGTACAAACAAGTTGCTTGATGTGCAATATTGATGAAAAGCTTGCAGCACATTAGTAATTATATCAATATTCTCCGAAAACACAAACAGTTAAAATGTGTTTGTACCTACAAAGCACGGTATTTGTTTTCCCAATTCAATTCATTCAAATTCCTTTATTCTTCTCATTCAATTTGACAGTAAGGGATAAATGAGATATAAGCAAGTTTGTCATATAAAGAGGCTCTGACAAACATACAAGTAAGCTGAGTAGTCACACTATATATGAAATTTGTTTCATAAATAAATAAAACTAATTAATTAAAATCTTGAAACAAATCAATATCTTATATAAAGACGGAGAGACATTGTTTCACATTTGACATTTGAAGAAGAGCACTTTAAACGTGTAGTCAGATTGTCTTATTAAGAAAATTTCGGAGTATAACATTATTTCATCTGAGTCATAATTGATTGTATAAATTTTTAACTTAAATAAATTTATATTCTGTCTTCTGTTTTTGGAATTCATTATTTTTCTAATTTAAAGATATTGGTGTTTTTATAAAAAAAGGGTTTTACTTTTTTCTGTCTAAATATAATAAAAGATGATGGTATCCGTCCCCTAGTTTATTGACGCAATGTGGACAAAATCGCTCATTTAGTGGAATTCGATTCCATTTGCCTATTTCTACTTGCATTTTATGATTACGCGTTCTAAATTTTATTAGACACCTTAAATATCTAGTTGGAGTTTTTATCAAATAATCTTCAAAACCGAATTTGTCTTGAATATTCTATAAAATGTATCATTGCTTGAGCTGTTGACAAGACTGTACCATTCATTTATAAACGAATCTTTTAAATTTTACTTCATAGTTTTAACCATTTCGGATTAATAGACGATTAATTATTCCAAATAATATTTAACCTACATTTTCCAGAGTTAGTCTATATTCGCAAGTTACTGCAGTGAACGAAAATTAATTTTGCGTAAATCATGGCGGATACCTACGGTGGCATGGAGGTGACATGCAATACTCTTTTTTTTATGTCAAGGGAACGAGATAATAAGTCGAGGGAACGAGATAATAAGTCGAGGGAACGAGTTAGTTATCTCGAGGGAACGACTTATTATCTCGAGAGAACGAGATAATAAGTCTAGGAAACGAGTAAATAATCTCGAGTGAACGACTTATTATCTCGAGGGAACGAGTTAGTCAACCAATCAAATATTGCAATCAAGAGTCCGTATGTTGAATCCGTGTTTATTTGTTTAATGGGATTAACGGTCCATCGACAATATTTCTTCTTGAAATGAGACAAGCTCCAGACTAACTGAAAACGTTCAGAATTAAATCCTTAACTGTTTTGATATCACTTAAAATTTCTCCTTTCCAAATCAAACGAGCACAAAAACTTATGTGATTAGCTTTACGGAAACGGACGCGTCCTGTGTGTTCAGCATAACATAATTTGGCGATTAGAAAGTCTTTCTCGTAAATATATAACAATATGATCTTCTCTGAATATCATGAATGACAATTGTAACAACTTATATGATTGGTTGACTAACTCGTTCCCTCGAGTTATTATCTCGTTCCCTCGAATAATTATCTCGTTCCCTCGACTTATTATCTAGTTCCCTCGACATAAAAAAGGAAAAGTGCGTGTCACCTCTATGCCACCGTACTACTTTGAAATGCGCATTTTTGATTGAACAATAACAACATCATTTTCTTATAAATATTCATGGCATAAAAGTCGACTTGAGATGACCTTTCATGCAATGTTGTCAGATCTTCGTAGCGTAGAGTATCGGACTGTTTTAATGAGATTCCTAAGTACACATGTATTATATGTCTAATGTTATGTACGCACTATCTATACATAATATGTAGTCATTGAAAAGAAGAAATAAAGAGTGCATATGGAGAATCTACTAGAACGGTTTTATGATGTACAAATCATTTTCTGTGAAGCGTTCATTAGAAGCATAGACAGAGTACTCTTTTGTAATGAAGCGAACTATACGGAGACAGTATGACAAAATTTAATCAACCCATTATATATGTTTTCGCGGTCTTAGAGCAGGTCTCAGAAATGTTTTGATAAAAATATATCTGTCAAAGAAACTGTAATTTAGTCATGATATTTTATTAGTCCCCTACCGGCTTCGCCGAAGGGGACTATATGTTTGCACTCCGTCCGTCCGTCAGTCCGTCGGTCCGTCAGTCCGTCACACACATGTTTTCCGGACATTTTTTCTAAACGCTTGCAGATATTCATCTAATTTTTGGTGTGTGAGTCTACCACTATGACTAACAGATCAAATTTGAGTTTCGTTCCGGCCCACTGATTTTTGACGGAATTACGTCCCTTGGAATTAGAAAATATCGTTAAAATAGCAGTTTTCCGGACTTTTTTTCTAAACGCTTGCAGATATTCATCTAATTTTTGGTGTGTGAGTCTACCACTATGACTTACAGATCAAATTTGAGTTTCGTTCCGGTCCATTGATTTTTGACAGAATTACTACCCTTGGAAGTAGAATAGAAAGGTTGTGTTTGTGTGTGTGTTGGGGGGTCTTAGTTTTCCATTTTCCGGTAGGGGACTTAGTATTGCCTAAGCAATACTTTCATAATACTTGTTAAATTTCATATACACGTATATCAGATTGTGCTCATCTTAACAACAACTGATGTTTTGCTATTTTCCCCGTATGTGTAGGAATATCTACCAGTGAAAATCGTACAAATATTTATGGCAGCAATGATTTGCCGGTCTGCCGTGTAAACGAAAATAAGAAAACTTCAAGCGGATC
>CM037778.1:75395103-75445103 GCA_021229015.1 Solen grandis
AGGTATACATTTATAGTGCAAGAATAGAGATGGCCGAATATAAAAATGGTCAGGTATACATTTATACGTGCAAGAATAGAATGGTCAAGTATACATTTACGTGCAAGAATAGAAATGTGCTAAGGTTTTAGAAATGGTCAGTATACATTTATACATGCACGAATAGAAATGGTAGTTATACATTTATACTTACAGAATAGAAATGGTCAAGTATAATTTATACGTGCAAGAATAGAAAAGGCCAGGTATACATTTATACATGCAAGAATAGAAATGGTCAGGTACATGTATACATTTATACATGCAAGAATAGAAATGGTCAAGTATACATTTATACGTGCAAGAATAGAAATGGTCAGGTATAGAAATGGTCAGGTATACATTTATACATTCAAGAATAGAAATGGTCAGGTATACATTTATACGTGCAAGAATAGAAATGGTCAAGTATACATTTATACGTGCAAGAATAGAAATGGTCAGGTATAGAAATGGTCAGGTATACATTTATACATGCACGAATAGAAATGGTCAGGTATACATTTATACGTACAAGAATAGAAATGGTCAAGTATACATTTATACGTGCAAGAATAGAAAAAGCCAGGTATACATTTATACATGCAAGAATAGAAATGGTCAGGTACATGTATACATTTATACATGCAAGAATAGAAATGGTCAGGTATAGAAATGGTCAGGTATACATTTATACGTGCAAGAATAGAAAAAGCCAGGTATACATTTATGCATGCAAGAATAGAAATGGTCAGGTACATGTATACATTTATACATGCAAGAATAGAAATGGTCAGGTATACATTTATACGTGCAGGAATAGAAATGGTCAGGGTCATGTATACATTTATACATGCAAGAATAGAAATGGTCAGGTATACATTTATACGTGCAAGAATAGAAATGGTCAGGTATACATTTATACATGCAAGAATAGAAATGGTCAGGTATACATTTATACATGCAAGAATAGAAATGGTCAGGTATACATTTATACATGCAAGAATAGAATTTATACATGCAAGAATAGAAATGGTCAGGTATACATTTATACGTGCAAGAATAGAAATGGTCAGGTATACATTTATACATGCAAGAATAGAAATGGTCAGGTATACATTTATACATGCAAGAATAGAAATGGTCAGGTATACATTTATACATGCAAGAATAGAAATGGTCAGGTATACATTTATACGTGCAAGAATAGAAATGGCCAGGTTTACATTTATACATGCAAGAATAGAAATGGTCAGGTACATGTATACATTTATACGTGCAAGAATAGAAATGGTCAGGTATAGAAATGGTCAGGTATACATTTATACGTACAAGAATAGAAATGGTCAAGTATACATTTATACGTGCAAGAATAGAAAAAGCCAGGTATACATTTATACATGCAAGAATAGAAATGGTCAGGTACACATTTATACATGCAAGAATAGAAATGGTCAGGTATACATTTATACATGCAAGAATAGAAATGGTCAGGTATACATTTATACATGCAAGAATAGAAATGGTCAGGTATACATTTATACATGCAAGAATAGAAATGGTCAGGTATACATTTATACATGCAAGAATAGAAATGGCCAGGTATACATTTATACGTGCAAGAATAGAAATGGTCAGGTATACATTTATACATGCAAGAATAGAAATGGCCAGGTATACATTTATACATGCAAGAATAGAAATGGTCAGGTACATGTATACATTTATACATGCAAGAATAGAAATGGTCAGGTATACATTTATACATGCAAGAATAGAAATGGTCAGGTACATGTATACATTTATACATGCAAGAATAGAAATGGCAGTATACATTTATACTGCAAGAATAGAAATGGTCAGGTATACTTTATACTGCAAGAATAGAAATGGCAGGTATACATTTATACATGCAAGAATAGAAATGGTCAGGTACATGTATACATTTATACATGCAAGAATAGAAATGGTCAGGTATACATTTATACGTGCAAGAATAGAAATGGTCAGGTATACATTTATACGTACAGGAATGGAAATGGCCAGGTATAGAAATGGTTCGGTATACATTTATATGTGCAAGAATAGAAATGGTCAGGTATACATTAATACGCGCAAGAATAAAGACATAACTAGGAAAGTTTGTGAATAACACTGAAAGTCATTTGTTTAGAATTTCTGCCCACCTATAAAACACCATGATTCCAAGTGCCTTGAAAAGAAACCGACTACAAATAAAAAATAGACCAGATGTAACACTGATCAAACCATGCTGACTGATCTTTGTTGTCTTTTTATAGTAGATAGAATATATTTGATTCAACCTATCTTGAGGGTTAGTTTGACAAAGATTGAATGTACAACTGTTATTATGTTTTAATTAGACCACAATTTGTCTTCATTCCATATTAAATTTCCCGATGCAATATTCTGTTGTTTTTTTCCTCTTGCAGATGGTATGGTACAAAACAAGAGTAGTTGGGTGCGCCATAAAGCGCTGTCCATCTCTGGAAGCAATGGGAAAAGTCATTAACAACGGCTGGTTATTCGGTTGTTGGTACAAACCAAAGTAAGAGCACACTTCTGTGTATAATTTATCTTTTTAAAGATCGATATTTACATATAAAGCTGTAATAAGCTTCTTTAATTAAAAATTATAAAAAAAAAAAAAAACACAAAAAAACACACAGAAAAACAGTCAATATATTTGACCGATAAGGACGGCCGAGAATTGAGATCGTCCGTCTGGTATCGCATGGACAAGAGTTCGGTTCTCAGCAAGTCTTTATAACGAAATCAAGCATAGGTGTACGAACAAGGCGTATGGCCGCCTGTTGAAACGGTTTCTGGATATCAGCATTTTAAAGGGGTAGGATAGAAGATGTTTCAAACATTGAAAACATATCGTGACAAAACACAGTAAGTATTGTCCTGTAAATCATATACACTGTTTCAATTGTTCCTTTAATATTCAGTCCGTTATTTTGACATAGTAAATCATTGCTGTAACAGTTGGTTTCAGTAGAAGAACAGTTACTAAAATCACGAGAAAGAAAAGATTTTGTCAACCTATCCTACTGACAAAACTACATGTGTAGTCAAAATCTATTGAAATCGTTGTTGTTGCTGTTGTTGTTGTTATTATTTTGGAGTTTTCCGTCACTTCAACTCGTGCAGCTAATCCCGGGTTACCCCGAGTGCACAAGGGGACCACCGACCTATAAACTCCACGTTCTCAGTCCGGAACTAGGTTATAGAAAATCATCTACTTCAACCACGAGGATACGAAGGCCCCTTTAATCGGTGTCACAATACCAAATGAACTAATACAATTATTTACTAATTGTCATGCCTGTTTGTCAATGACATCACGACAACTGCTTAAAATCTATTATTTCTTGTAAGAGTAAGACAGTTGTTAGTATGACGTCGATGTTTTGTATACATACAGAGCTAAATATTATTCTGAGAACCGTTTCATGTTCCTCTTGATAAGAAGGTCTTTTACAGGGGAAACTGGGACGACGAATACCCATATAACAAGGGCGCCCCCTGTTCCGAGTGTCTTGAAGGCCAATATTGCGAAGATGGTCTTTGTGCAGGTATGTCATTGTCTGTGATATAAACAATTAGTAATACCGAACAAAGAACAAACCGGTAAATATTGTCATCTTTAGAGAGGGCATGATAAACACTTCAACCTGTACTAGCGACAGAATGTTTAAAGCAGTCAGCCTATGTTTAAAGGCCAGTTATTATATTCTGAAACAGGATATCTATTACACAATTAATACCGATGTAGAAGTCACCTAGGCAGGGCGCTGACTTGCTCCTATCACTTCGAGTTTAAGGCAGGACTATCGGTATTCAAAGGTAGTTGGTATTTAAAAAAAGGCAAAAAAAATATTACGTCGACTTTGGAACTAAGTTCGTTAAAATTATGGTAATTACTTTCGTTGCATAACAATAAGTAACAGCACTTCGCTTCCGGGAATGACACTAAGTCATGTCTAACCCACAACTTTATAATCAGGAGTCACGGGTGTTACAAATATGAATTGATATGTCAGATCAAGTCTTAGTTGTTGGTTTTTTAATCAGCCTTTCGTGATGGATTGGCAATTCAGATGATTGCAATGCATACATAAAGATTCAGCTCATTATTAGATATGATCACTTGTCAGTTTGTTAATAATGGTGATAATTATAACAACACCACATTGACCAATTCATCGTTTTGATGTTGAGATCAAAATATTGAGTTATCTTTGCAAGAAAGTACACACATTAAAACATAGAAAATCATATATTTATTTACTGAGTCTTATCTTAAAACATTTGAAAAAAATATCGAAAATCAAGACATTTTGCTTTTCACACCTAGGGATGTGCCCTTAGTCTCAAGGTCCTCATCAGCGATTGTCTCTGAAAATAAATCTGTCATAGGGACGATACACATAATTATATAAATGTAATTTTAGCCCTTGTAAAAGTTAGACTATAGAATAAGGTGTCTTAATCATAAAGAATTTTATTCATGTGTTCTAATTCTTTTAGCGTATGGCCTTTTTTTAGACCAATAATACCACTGCATTTCGCCAAACATCAAATGACATCTAAATTGCACACTTTTTCAATGAAAGTACACTCATTGGAAATAATTAAGTTGCGTTGAGTGTTGAAAATGTTACACAGTAAAATATTAAGAGTTTTTTTAGAGAAAGATGCCGCTCTCGCTTGCATACGACCGAACAGTAACCATTATAAAATAGTGATTTCATGGTAATTAATTACTGCAATTTGTACTCGTAAGACAAGAAATTAAAATTTGAAAATATGCAGCGGTATCATTTGACCAAAAATAGGTCACAGACTAAATATTGGTTGGAGTTCACTGCTTGTTGCCAGGAGAAGGAAAGGAGAAATGTATGGACAAAAAAAAACACTGTGTTATGTGGGAAGCCGGGGGCGCCTGTGATTCCAATCCACGCTTCATGCACAAGTATTGCAGAATGTCATGCGGACTTTGCGAGGGTAGGTATCACGTCTTGTTGTTGGTGATGATTTGGAGTTAACTATGCTGTGATGTATATCAGTTAGCTAATTATTGGTGAAGAAAGACCCCCGGATGCACAGTGGCACAACAATTTGCTGTAACTTAATATCACATGACAAACACAACGTATATTTAAAAAGAAATAATATTAATAATGGAGATAAGATTTATAAGATTCACTAAGTACAAAATTTTCATCACAACTATAATTACAACATTTTTAGTACTTAAGACCTATTAGGAAGCAATTTCGATCTGATACCAAAAAGACTACAGTGATATGAAATAGAACTCATAAATACATGTACCTATCATAAAATATAGACAGCGAGCATTTTGAGCTACGATAAAATATAAGTGTTCTTATGTGATAATGTTGTCACTTTGTTAACAAAAAAGTATTCCATTGTATATAACTACATATACTATACATGTTATCACTAGGTATAGTGACAGTATGTAAAATCATTTTGTTATTTGAAAACAAATACATGTAACTTAATTTTCCATAAATATAAATACTATATATCAACCTATATTTTTCGCTTAAAATTTCAGGAGGAGAAAAGGGTAAGTGCGGTTTTCAAAAAAAAATGATTGATATAAGATATCCCAGAAAGAAAAATCACGTGCATGTTTCATATTAATAATAATCATTTGCAAAAGAATGTTTTTGTTGGTTTAACGTCCTAACGACAGTATTGCAAAAGAATGTTTGTTTGTTGGGTTTAACGTCCACGACAGTATTGCAAAAGAATGTTTGTTTGTTGGGTTAACGTCCCACCGACAGTATTGCAAAATAATGTTTGTTTGTTGGGTTTAACGTCCCACCGACAGTATTGCAAAAGAAGATCACCTATTCAAGTAGCATGAGACTTATCAAAATGGTTATGTTTTCAGTGATGTCAGAAATGTGAGAAAGGTTGATTTTAAGATAAAATACGAAGTTATTAAGGTGACATTGCACACTTTTAATATTTTGTGAATTTCCAACGAAAAGATGTTTTATTGTTGTATTGGGGTTACCGTCGCTGCGATAGTATTTCAATCATATAGCGACGTCCAGCTAATTACAGGTGGAGGAAGACCCCGAGTACACAGAGGTACCCGGATAGAACCACCGACCTACCGCAAGCCAGCTGGAAGGCTTCCTCACATGAAAAATCCGAAGTCCCTACCGGGATTCGAACCCACAGCGGTGAGGGGCTGAGAGATTTGTAGTCCACGACTGTAACCGCTCGGCCACGGCGCCCCCAACCCCCAACAAAAAGAAAGTATAAACGAGATTTTATAGTTTTAAAACTGAGTTAGTATTTTTGCAATACTATTGTCTATATTTACGAAATGATAATTTGTAATAACTCTTCATATAATATTTGGAAAAAAAAGAATACATATCGCAATGCAAAATGAAAAAAAAAGAAAAAAAAAAGCAGCCAATTTCCCCATCATTATTCTTTGGCTAAGTGAGCGTTCAAGGGAGATCACTATGTGGAGTCCCTATAAGAACAATCGAACCCATTGCACTCGTATCGCAAAAGCGTGAAGGGTAAAGTAAGGAGCGACATTGGTGTCTGTGATAGGGGTAAGTATTATAGGAATCTTTCCCATCTATCAGCCTGGGGTTTTCTATATGGTCATGGTCCGATGAGACCAGTATCTTTATTATAACGAGCAAATTATGGGCTTATAGCAACAACTCTCTCACGCCCTGTCGTGTTGCGCGTTTTGTTTTCATATTCATATAAGTACTTCTTTGGAAAGAGACTTTAAAAGACCCATTATATTTCACAGTGATTCATTTTTCATAAAAAAAAATGTCATTTTGTAGACACAATTGATATATAATGTGCAAATATCTGCTGTAAAATAAAATAACAGTTTCACGCATTGAAAAACGTTGATCAAATTACGCAGTTTTGTATTGTGAATGGATGTCAAAACACTCTCATTGTTTACAATTTCGCTTCTTGTGTATTCCCAAAGACGGTCTGTAGTCGGAAATAATTTGATTTTAAAAATCACAATTTGTTTATCTGCTGCGTCATCAATTTATGCATTCGTGATTGTTAATGGATACATACGGAAGGTCTATGGAAAATGTCAGAAATTTGGTGGAGATTTGCGCAAAATGCAAATAAGATATTTTATGTAAACAAATGAACGATCCAAAATAAAAGATTCTTCTGATTTATGCATTGTCGTCTGCTAGTCTGTATAGTCTGTGTCTTTTAACAAATCTGTCGCACACACTTTGATTTTCTGTCTGAAGAATATCCACTGCTTTTGGTGAAAAAATGGGTCATTAAAAACTAAGAAAAACAGTAACTTATGTGCTACTTAAAAATAATGTCACCTGAATGTAAAGTTTCTACTTGAATGGAAATGATTTTTATGCGAATGCCGTTATTTACTGAATTTTTATATAAAGCATGACGTAAATAATCTATCATTAGGTAAATGGCAGAAAAATAATTATATATATAACATATCATAAGACAAAATATCGATTATTATCAGAAAAAAAATGATTTTGCTCTTCGATTACTTATGGGGGAATATCAGTGAAATAAAAATGGTAATTTCACTGTTTCAAATAGTGGGCAATGTTGATTTAATACGCGATTTCTTTGCGTTCATTTATTGGACTATTTTTTACTTGACTTGACTATTTGAGTTTACCGTCACTTCGACAGTATTTCAGTCATATAGCGACGTTCAGCTAATTACAGGTGGAGGAAGACCCCGAATGTACGGAGGCATCCGGGTAGAACCACCGACCTACCGCAAGCCAGCTGGAAGGCTTCCTCACATGAAAATCCGAATGACCCTGCCGGTATTCGAACCCACGCGGTGAGGGGCTGGGTGAGTGTTAAAGTCAGCGACTTTACCCTCTCGGCCACGGAGGCCCGCTGGATTATCTTTAGACGGAATAACGATTCATGTCACTTGGGATTCCCTACAATGTTAAATTTATAGTGAACTCATTAACAGTGTGTAAAGTGTAACAGAAACGCATTAAATAAAAAGGGAAAAATATTAGTTTCGCTAGAATATCATTTTAAATTCATCAAGTGAGGAGAAAATTCAATGTTTTCACAAGTGCCTGTGCCAGTATTGATTTTCCTCTTCACTCGATAAATTAAAAATGATATTCCACTGAAACCAACAATTATCCTTTATCCTCTATGAAATAATTGATATATTTTGGGTGTTTGATAATTGTATTTTTATACTGTATAAAATTGTAATAATAAATAAATAAATGATAATTAATAAGTTGACAATAATATTAAGTATTTCCACTGATCCTATTTTACATCCAGGTCCGTGTGAAGATCTTGATCCAAGCTGTGCCGATTTTGCGTATTCCTGCGAGACCAATAAACCTTGGATGAAGCCCAACTGCCCAAAGACATGCGGTTTCTGTTAAGGCTCTTGGTACGTCCTCACACAATACACAAAGTACAATTAGTATGTGATCGCCAAATTGTGCATATGAACCATCTGATTGTATTGCAGGAATTTGTAAACAGTTGTTCAGATACACACCAGACTCAAAATACATTGATATTTTTATTTCACCTGGGCAACGCTCAGGGTGAGCTTTTGTGATCCGCTGAGTGTCCGTCGTGCGGTGTGCGTCGTGCGTCATCAACAACTTTAGTGTTTACACGCTAGCATCTTCATTTCTTAGGCAATCATCTTCAAACTTTATGACAATAATCATGATAATAATATCGATTATGGTCAAGTTCGGCCGATCAGGTCAGGAGTTGTACCCCCTTTAAATGCCAGATTTCACTTTGTTTACACTCTAGCATCTTCTTTTTTTAACAATCGTCTTCAATACTTATGACAATAATCTTTTGTTTGAGTTCGATTATGGCTGAGATCGGCCGAATATATCAGGAGTTATGCCAAATTATTTAATATCAAAGTGCCAGAATTCATTTTGTTTACACTCTAGTATCTTTATGACTTAAGCAATCTCCTTCAAACTTTACAACAATGTTTATAGTCATAATCTCTCGGCTAAGTTTGAACATGACTGACATTGGCCCATTAGGTCAGGTGTTATGGCCCTTTTATTATGTAAAAATGTCAAAAAAAATATGTTTACACTCTAGAAGCCACAATTTTGATCCAGTCTTCCTAAAACTTACTCATACTGTATGTCTTGATAATGTCTTAGTTGAGTTTGATCATGAGTGGGCGGGGTCAAAAAGTAGGTCACTATCTCAAATCTTGATTAAATTTGTTTACACTCCATGTGTCACATTTTTGCTCAATCTTTCTCAAATTTGCTCAAAATGTTTGATAATTATGATAATATTTTAGTCAGTTCAGTTAAGGGTGGGATGGGGTAAAAAAGTAGGTTACTAGGTCAAAAATTGGTATAATCCTGTTTACACTCTAGGGGCCGAATCTTTCTCAAACTTGATCAGAATGTTTGTCATGGTGATATCTTGGTCAGGTTTAATTATGGGTTGGGCAGGGTCAAAAAGTAGGTCACTAGGTCAAACCTTAGTAGAATCTTGTTTACACCACATGGGTACACATTTTTAGCAAAGTCTTTCTCAAACTTATTAGAAATGCTTGTATTGATGATTCTTGGTAAAGTTCAATCATGAGTAAAGCATGGTAAAAATAGGTCACTAAATCAAATCGTAGTATACTCCTGGCCACATAATTAGCCAAATCTTTATTAAACTAAAGTAGAATGTTTGTTTTGATGATAATCAATAGTCAAGTTCAATCATGGGTAAGGCATGGTCAGTAATCAAATGAGCGATTAAGGGCCATCATGGCCCTCTTGTTCTGCTAATAATTCAGAAAGAATTTAGCCAGTCGTTTATCGGTTGTTGTTTTTTTTGTCCATATCTTAAAAGGGGGTTATAGGTTTGCCCTTGTGTCAGCCATAGGAATTTACAGGAATGTCCACCAGCATGTAAAGCTGTGCCCCTGGATTTCGTTTCGAAATCCATTTGGTCAGAATTCTGGCTCCTAACTTTAGGATTCTACTGTCTCCAAAACCATCTGAGCCAGAGTAGAAAAAAGATGGGGTTCGTTTTGATTTTCATTGTGGCATGTCAGAGTTATGCCCCATGTGATGCTGTCATGTAGCATTTTGTGGTACACATAACTCCTCAAGTTATAGGTTCAAAATGTGTAAAACGTCTTACTTTTGTTAACACTAACAATCAACAATGTGTATTGCATATTTGAGTCAGCCATTTAATGCATTATGTCTGATGGAAACTGACTATATAAGTATAAAGTATTCATACGTTCGTCAGATTCCACTTGCTTTTCTAAGATGCATAATTTAAAATTTTTAAATTTTTAATGAATGATAAACATGTGTGATAACAAATTTGTATATCACTTTTTTAATAAATGAATTTATTTATTTATTTATTTATTTATTTTAGTGTTTGTTTTCTTTATACTGCAGGTGATTGGGGAAGAAAGGGACTGAAAAATGACCCAATTGTTAAGCGCGCCATATTAGTGTTTCTGCTTTACCTTTTACAGTTATATATCTACATTAAAAAACATCGTATACATATAACAATATATAGTAAAATATAATTGCATATTGGTGGTTTAATATCTTTTTTTTTTTTCATTTCTGCAATTATGAAATTTTCCGCAGCACTTATACTGTGCATTTTTCTTTATACAATGGCAACATCTTAACAAAATATTACTGTATAATTTTGCTTGGACTGGTGCTAGAGACCATTTCACTCCGAAATGAGACGTAAACCTACGTAAATCAACGAGCACTTCCCGAACACCTAACCTACATGCTGGTGTATAATACCATACATTGTTTAATTGGAAATAAACATACATTTGAGATTTCCCCCAATCACTGATTGGTCAATTTAAATCAGCGAATTTATACCGGGTATTGCCGATCTTCTGGTAAAATGGTCTATTCTTAATCGGATTGTGCGACCTTTTAAATGTTTCTGTTTCAATCAATGAAATGTGTTTATAAAATGATATTTGCACAAAAGCGTATGATTGTTAAATGGAAAGGCCAAATAAAAAATTGTGTTATGGTACATATGGCAATCGTCTTCGGTTATTGTGCAATAAACACATCATGATTGTATATAAATAAATCTTTATGTCATATATATTCGTGGTTCTTTCTTCTCACATGTACACAAAAAGACATTGAGACAAAAGCGAAACGCTGATAATTCTTGTTGTTCTTGTATCCTATTGTTAAATACAATCATGAGATATATATTTCATGAAAAATATATCTGCATTCACATTTTTGTCAACACAGCTTTGTAATAACATGTATCACCGTCCGACAACTGGCGGTAAAGAATGTAAATGTTTATCTGGACAAATCAGTTGTAACTGGATCGGGTTATGATTTTTCCATGACGAACTCAGAAAGCATATCAAACAATACCCAGTTAATTATTACATACTAAAATACGTGCAACGTGCCAAGCTAATACAGGAAATATACAAGTACTTCTAGTGCTGTTGCCTCTTAATTCATTTATGAATATCAACCGAGACGGATTGTGGTGAACAGATGTAATAAGGTTACAGCTGACTCATAATGTCTCTTGCCAGCGGTCTCATTTTCCGATTCTGAAGTGCACTTTGTACATGAGCCTATTAGTTGATTCACTGACCAAAAGAAATGGCATGTAATATTTGATCCATTGTAATTGTGCTTCACGTAACAAAAACATGTGAATTTATTATACTGCAAAGTAAAATTCTCTCTTCTGATTGGGCAATAGCCGTGTACATAACGTCATGTACACAGGGTATATGTATACGTTAGTTCATAGTTGCCTTTAACTACACGATATAGTCTCGAGGGCGGAGCAACGTAATGGTATCAACCTGGAACCGCATTTCGAAGAGCTCAGTCGAAACCGTAATCCAACGCATTTTTCTTCATTCAGTTCTTTGATATTGTTTTACATAAGAATTTGAAACGGAATTTGAGAATCATTTGGTACGAAAAACAGGTTAAGATTTTGAAACACTTTTATTATGACATACAATAATTCTTCACATAAAATAAATGACCATTCACGTTAACTTTACATGGAATATAAACATGGCACATATAAACATGGCACATATATAAACTAAAACATATAAACTAAAACATTTGAAAAATAAAATATGCAGCGTTTAAAATGCTTAAGAAACAAAAGAGGACACTGAATTCTAAAAGTGAAAATTCGACACTATTTACCTATAGATTACTAAACTGCATCCGAACCGTGCAATATTCTCCGATAAATCACTATCAAATGATACTCTATTTTCTACAGTTGATCCTGTCTTAGCAGACACCTGTACTAACCGGCCAACCTGCATTTAGCGGTCAACTTAAACATTACCAAAATTTAGCCATAATTACCATATTTAAACTTCATTTAGCGGTCACCTCTGTTAAGCGGCCACTTTCTCTTGTTACCTTGACTGACCGCATAAGGTTTGACTATTTCTATACGATACTATGTATAAATATTTTCATTCATGTCCTTACTCTGTGAAAATCGAGTAATATATAAATAGGAGTTGATGGGTTTGGATCCAGTGATCAGAGGTTGTTTGTGTGTGTTAGGGTAAAAATACATAATAGAAAAATCTGGTTAAAATGTTCAGATTATAACATACAAGTATTTGACAAATTTCCGAAGCGTGGAGATTTTGTTTATGTATTTTTTAATTCCCCGGAAACTCGGCTTATATTAGCTACTTCGCCAGGTTCGGATTCCACCAAACATTTACTTAGCAATAAGCAATATATAAATGATTGGTGGCAAATATTCATCGTTTTTGTTTATCTAAGAAAGAAATACCCAGATTTTTAATTCTTAACAAATATTGTAAAGATATTACACTTATAATAGTTATTTATGAATGTAATTTATGACACTTATAATAGTTATTTATGAATGTAATTTATGTTTTAGTCATGTATATGAATACTTGTATTTCAAGATAGTACACTTATAATAGTTATTTATGATTGTAATTTATATTAACTTAGTCATGTATATGAATACTTGTATTTCAAGATATTACACTTATAATAGTTATTTATGAATGTAATTTATGTTAAATTAGTCATGTATATGAATACTTGTATTTCAAGATAGTACACTTATAATAGTTATTTATGAATGTAATTTATGTTAACTTAGTCATGTATATGAATACTTGTATTTCAAGATAGTACACTTATAATAGTTATTTATGAATGTAATTTATGTTAACTTAGTCATGTATTTCAAGATATTACACTTATAATAGTTATTTATGAATGTAATTTATGTTAACTTAGTCATGTATATGAATACTTGTATTTCAAGATAGTACACTTATAATAGTTATTTATGAATGTAATTTAATTTATGTTAACTTAGTCATGTATATGAATACTTGTATTTCAAGATAGTACACTTATAATAGTTATTTATGAATGTAATTTATGTTAACTTAGTCATGTATATTTCAAGATATTACACTTATAATAGTTATTTATGAATGTAATTTAATTTATGTTTACTTAGTCATGTATATGAATACTTGTATTTCAAGATAGTACACTTATAAAAATTTATGTTAACTTAGTCATGTATATGAATACTTGTATTTCAAGATAGTACACTTATAATAGTTATTTATGAATGTAATTTATGTTAACTTAGTCATGTATTTGTGTTTCTGCCTAATTATCAAATTATCAACAAGCGCTCTGCATTAATGGTGGAATTAAGCCTATTGATCTAAATACACAACAATATCATTTATTAGCAATCACGGATATAAAACAACCATCATTAACAGGATTCAGCGAAACATAACATATCCATAATCTATGGTCTATTCGGCAAAAACTGGTAATAATATATTGAACAACATTTTCTGATATTACGTTATGTAATGTATAACAAAAAAATCAAAGTTTCAAAATGACTTCCTGTTTAAGACATGGAGACGTTTATTTTTAAAGTGTTGTCTAAATGGATGAAAGTGCCTCACCAATGGAATATGTGCCCGATTTAAACATACATGTATTTAAACAAACAATAATTAACCATACTTACATAATCAATATAAAAAGAATTAAAATAACGTTTATTCAGACCAAAAGTGCTCAAATGGATTTCGTTGTTGCTGGTTTCATGTTATGTGTATATATTACATATGTGTATAGTTACACTAATATCATGTCTTAACGATATCACAAAAGTGAAAACACCCTAAATGATTTCTAGAGAGAATTTGTCGAATATTTATTGGCATTGACAGTTTCATTCGGGAATCTTTGTAAAGAAAATCCCTTCTGAGATTCAAGTAAACCTCCTGAGTATTTGATTTCTAATAAAATGATATACAATTTTCTAAACCATAAAAACAAAATACAGCGTAGTTGCAATAGTCTACAAACATTACCAATGAAAATAAAAGTACAGTTGCGGCCAGCTGTATTAAGCGGTCAACCTGCGTTTAGAGGTCAGTTTTAATATAACCAAACTAGCATTTTGGTATATGTTTAACCTTCATTTAACAGCCATCTCTGTTAAACGGTCACTTATTATTGTTCCCGTTAATGACCGCTAAAGACAGGTTTGACTGTAAATACTAACCATCTTTTTATGACACTGTTACACTCCAATTTCGACGGACCCTCTTTCGTCGTTAAGATACGACAGGTTCGTAACGGCCGTTGATTGGGTGTACACGGAAGGAGAGCTACCCATAGATCCTGCAGGTTCCTCCAGGTAGGCGAACTTTTTGTATGTCTCGACCTCCGACAAGGAGGACACGGACGTACGAACAGACGCTGGCGGCATCTTAGAAGAGCGTTCCTCAATATCGTATGGACGGTTGCTGGTGTTGGTCCGTCCTCGTGGCTGGGTTGTCTGTGCTGAATCGGACTTAGGCCTGGATTTCAGTTTATTCAAGCCAGTTGCTATGAAAGAGTTACGGATAGGGAACTGTTTGCATTTGTCCAGCTGAATCACGATAGGTATTGCAATTTCAAGAAAAAAACAGATGACGATGACGCCGTAGGATGCTTTGACCTCCGATTCTGGGATCTTCTGTACTTCAGTGCCGTACATGATGAGCACCAAAAAATGAGAAAATGCTGTAAGAGTAAAACGGTATTTTGTAAGCAAAATTGTTTAAGTCGACGTCATAACTGCTATAGCTGATGTCTTCATCGTCGTTACCATGGTTATTTAAAAATTAATCATATCCGTCTTTGTATTGATCGCAGTCGTCTCGATAAAAAAAGTCTAGTCCGTGGTATAACACTAAGTTTTGATCATTTTTATACCCCATGTTAAGCCATTGTAAAATATCGTATGATATAAAATGACTCCATATTAATGGAACAATAGATCTTAAATATCAATACAACTGAAATGAAAAAATAGACTAAGTTTAGTCTTGTTTCACAATACCAGCAATAGTATTAGGATATAAAAACAACAAATTTTCGTCGAATGCAAACATGTTTGTATTTTTTTCAACAGATAGGACCAAGATACTTCGTCAACGTGTGTTTTCTTGAATGACCCTAACCTAAAGACTTGCGACGGTGTATGACTGTGCATGCAGTCATCATGGCCTTGCCTAATGCGGAGACGATTACCTTTTTTGTTTCCCATGTAGAGTATTCATAAAGTTTTGATGGCGTTGGTGGATATAATTTACTGTGTCCTTGTTTATGAACTGATTGTGTTAAAAATGCGAAAAGTTAAAACCCAAGTATATTATTACAATATATATCTTAAAAAGGATATATTCGACGTTTATGGAATTATCACAAATGGATACCCACGGCTGCCTATTACATCTGTCAGTCGTGGGATACTTGACTAGCACTTAATCGTTATAAGAATATTCATAAGAGGTACGTCGACCAATCAAAATGTTGTTTACATAGATGAGTACTCTTCAGTTGGAGATCTAAAATCTGTACATCGGTAAAGGTTTGTCTAAGTGCCGAAAGTACGAGAGTTTCTATTAGTCCAAAAATCCCCACTACCTAGTGGGACGCGGCTTTTCAAATAATCGATAACGAGCGAAAGCTAACTAATAACCCCACGGGAGTAACGGAAAAGGCGCTCGTGGGTTTCCGACGCTGATATTGTATGTAACATATATTATTACAACGACTGATCAAGTAATTGGAACACATTGTATTAACTTTGTCATCGACAAGCATCCAGTGTGGTACCCGCAATTCCAACTGTCAGTCAAAAAACGCCTCAATTCATTCTGTATTTCGCCTTAACTTTTGACTCTATATCTTAACTTATAATTACAGTTTTACATTTTTTATGTTTGCATCTTGGCTAAATATAGATCAATACATTTGTTGACATCACTACAAACGGAAAAAATCACATGAATTTACATGCACCTAAATATTTTCGGGCAGATCCGCCACATTTGACCGATAAAATTTTATTTATTTCTGTTATGAAGGTCAAAACTTATGTTTAGACAGCACTGTCGCAAAATGATAAAATCGATATTTAGTACATCATGTGTTTTAGTTGACAAATGAAATACATGAGTGTTATTATATTCCTTAACCAAAACATGATTATTTGTTATAATTAAATAATAAACATCTAAGCGTGAAGGGCAATTCAATACTTGAATTTAAATTATAGTACAATTACAAGTGAAAGAGACAGTTTTCACGCATTTTTATATCTTTATCTTGAGGACACCAGAAAGTGTCATATTGGTCGTGGCTTTAGCAGCAAGAAATACTCTCCAGTACTTAGCGTTATCAAGGTCGTAAATAGTTTTGTTAAAATGCATTTGAACCAAATTTATGTATGAAAAAAATAAAGAATACTTTGATAGTGGTATGAGAATCAATGGATATAGATATCCTTTACTTAGGCTATATTTGAATAGCACTAAGGCTATAAATAAACATCAGTTGCTTTATGGGATTGGTAATGCTTTGAATTTTATTTTGAAACAATGCAGAAACATTTTTGTTTGTTTGTTGGGTTTTACGTCTCACCTACAGTATTTCAGTCATTTGGGGACGATGCCTACTTGAGACAAATATAATTCTGCCACACTGCAGTATCACGCCGTAGACATGTGGCATGATACCACACCCAGTCTTATTATCCTGACACCCGGCCAATCAGTCCTGCAACTACTCTTAAATGCTCAAGCGCCAAGCAAGTGAGCAGAAACATGTTGAAAGTGATTTCTTTTTACATTTATCACACATAATTCGATAATAAATTACTTGATAAATGTTATTTGTTTATTAAATATAATTATAAGAGAATATTAAACAATAAAAAAAGATTTGTTCATGATATAAATGGATTTCAGCTGTTTATTAAAAAATATCAACATTAGTTAATCAAATACTGTTCAATAAAATAATAAAATTGCATTTAAGGCACCGAAACATTCCAGTTACAAAAATTACATTCTAATAAAAGATATATCAAAACTACAAAATATACATGTAAATGTATGAGAGATCATATTCAAGTTATGTTAATTTCATCCCGTTTTACACACACGCGCACCTACACACATACCTTAACATAATCTATCTGAATATCTACAATAAATCTCACTCGGTTATGAACAAAGCCTTCTCGAAAAGTTTCCAAGGCAATACAGTTTATGAACAATGCACACTAGTAGTTCTAACTTGCCGGCGGTACGGTATTCAGTCTGTTCCTGAATGACTTTTCCGGTATTCCCGACAATATTTCACTAAAATGACGATAGGTATAAGGTAACAGAGCACTGAGGCGACCACGCCCATGTCAAACGACCAGCCGAGTTTGTAGGTGGTCACGTGCAGAGATTTGATGCCCGATTCGTGGAAACCTAACGCAGCCGCGGTCATTGACCCTACAAGACACATGGAATAGGATTACCATCGGCGACTTCAATGTTAGAAAATCATACATTTAGATCATTCCCTACTATTGATGGAATTCGATTTTGAACTTCACAACTGATTCAACGAAAAACAAAGGCTCGAACTGCATCAACAATACTTTTCGCTAAGTAATAATTACAATTTTAAGTCAGGCAGAAACACAATTAACTATTCCTGATTTTAAAAACAATCAAGTTCATAACTAAGTCGACTGGATGACATGAACTATTACCTTACTAACTCACGGTATTTGTTACGGAATGAAATATTTAGGTATCATTGTCAGAGATACGAGAATGATCAGATTCAGCCGTAAGTATTGTAGTATTACTTATTGCTAAATATGGTCTCTAGAATTCGAGCCTGGACCGATGAGACAGTCGGCTTTTAACAGATTCAAGACGTGTGTGCGAGGGCCAAACCTTCTCAAACCGATGATAAAAAAAGTGCGAGCAAGGACAAAACAAATGGTGCATGATTATAAAATCAGAATTAATGTTCTTTATGGTGTTAAGCGATAGGAGTCTTCAAAATTTGTGTCTAAAATCCATGTGAACAAAATATAAAAAAAAATATTTTCTTGAATATTTGATAAACATATACAGAACGTATTTGTGAGGTGTGCAGAAAGACTATCCGAAAAATCAATCGTAACATTTTGTCAAAGTGAAAGCTCGTTGACATCAACTATCTGATTAAAGTAAGTTTGCATTTGGTAAGAAGGAGAACGTATCATTTCTCTGGATTTTTTCATTGACTTCCCAAATCTTTTAGAGATGACGCGGTCAATCGCTAAAGTCAGCATACAAGCAACAAGGAAAAACACCGCCACAATCTCCATTCCGAATGACCACTCTAATGAACTTCCGGGCCCTTTTAATGCTTCGCTTCCACACAGAATTAGTGAAGTCATCATGAAACCACCTAAAACGAGACAAGTTAACGCTTACACTGAGATGGCCGAATAATTAGTAGTATATCCTGGTTAAATGTATTGGCGTATTCATTCAAACGTGGAATATCTCTTGTTCGAATTCAACACAAGACGAATATACCACAGACTCGCTCTCTCCTCTCTCTCTCTCTCTGTGTGTGGGGGGGGGGGGCGTTTTTACTGTTCAATACATTAATCATCTGGCGTGTATTTTTTTGTTATAAATTATTTGAAGGATTGATAAGAAGGATTTGAGTGCTCTCAGAAAGTTTAAGAGCACTACGTTATACACTCGTTTATGTTGTACTTGTTTTTGACGGAACTATCGTAGCAGACAATTAAAGAGTCATTTAATAAATAACTAAGAAATGGTATATATAATGTTTTATTTCTCTCCTTTACATAGACATAGATATTTTCCCTTAAAACTAAAACGTTGTATATGTACATTGAAAAAAAAAGAAAATAATTGATACCTATAAAGCTATTATATAACATTTCTATATTTACAATTCTCAATGTTCAAACGAATCGCGATCTGTTGTGAATCATATAAGTAACGTTTAAATTATGTGTGTATTTTATCGTATTTTGTATGTAATATTGATCAACATGCATTCAACCGAAGTTCTAACGCATCGCCTGGAAAATCTCTTAATTTCGAAAAGGGAGATTCATTTATTGCATTTGAAAATAGAACACAAATTTCAGAAGCAGTAGAAGATATTAAGGTATCCCTCACCCCGAAATAAAACTCATAATTGTTTTAGTTATCTGAATAGTAAATGATCGCTTCATCCTTATTACAATTAATATGAAACAATTACTTCAAATTACATTAGCGTAGTGTGTGATCCATTTAATTACAAGGTCAGCTTCTATTGCTGAAAGGCCTATGCTTAGATTTGCTTGTCTGAACTGAAGTCGACCTATTTACTGTCATATTAATAACAACTCATTTTTTTTCTTAAATTTGTATTCTTTGAGTTTAAAATACAATAAAATTGCACCTCCCCTGCATTTATTTTCTCCTCAAATTAAGAAAACCCCAAGTGATGCGTTAGAGCTTGTAGATAAAAACATATAAATTACGATTAAACATGTGTATACGTGATCCACAACAGATTCTCTTGAGATAAAATATATTTAAGTAATCCCAATACTTTTAACACAAACATGTATATTCCATACAAACCTCTCTCTCTCTCATACACGCATATGTTTGTGTACATGCTGAACATTTAAAATCAAGACGTATCCAGGTTAATTAGTCAATGGACATTTTGCATCACTATGGTTATCATATTTCGTCATAGTTTTTAAAAACTGACGTCATCAAATGATCTATCAACCACGGTGTTTGTGTAGCCAAACTTTGCCTCGTTCTGGCCGTCAATGGTGCTGATGCACTCGCGGGATTTCCGCATTGTTTTCCCTAATAGGTTTGTCTTGTACCGATCAAACTTCAGTATACCGGCACAAAGCACTTGAAAAACTAAGGAGAGAAGAGCCATCCCGTAAGACCATTCAAGTTTGGAATCAGACACGGCCATTATGCCCACGCCAGAATAGATAAGTGTCGCCAACGTCAGGCACCCTAGAACGAGACAATACCATATTTCAGACAGATCGTTTGAAAACCTTGGTTCCCCAAAAGCATATGAAAATCACAACCAGTTGAGCACCTGTTGTATTAAGCTCTTCATTGTAGCTGAGCAAATGCATTTAATATGATTATAGCGATTTTAGCAACTAATCAGGATGTCCCGTATTGCATCAAATACAATGTATACATGTATTTCGAAAATGCAAATCCTCAGTCAGAATTACCCTAAGAAAAACACAAGAAATTTCTTTTGCAATCTTCCACCAAATTATTAATTTAAAAGGGGTAAAGATTTATCTATGCTCCAAGATGATTTTCTTTATCTTCATTGGTAATCTATCTAATAATACGATTGGTTAATTGTATTGTCCAGAATAACAGTAAGCTTTATTGACCAAATGAGTATTGCCTTTTACCTGTTATTACTAATTAAGTTTGTTTGTTGGGTTTAACCCGACAGTATTTCAGTCATTTGGAGACGACGTCTACTTGAGACAGATATAGTGCTGCCACACTGCAGTATCACGCCGTAGACATGTGGCATGATACCACACCCAGTCACATTATCCTGACACCGGGCCAACCAGTCCTGAAACTACCCTTAGATGCGGAGCGCCAAGCAAGGGTACTGTATTAGTACCCTTTTTAACGACTTTGATATGTCGCGGCCCGGAATTGAACCCACAATCTCCCGCTCCCGAGGCGAAAGCTCTAACTATTCGACCAACCGGGTTCTTGTACCAGTTTAGTATCAGTAAAAAAAATAGTTAATTTATCAAACATTTCCCTATCCTTTTTTGGTTTTAACTGAGTAACCAACATATAACAGTGTCCAGGATATAATTAGTGAATGGCTATATCTGCCAATTTTTCAGGAATCAGAGAGGGTTATTCAATTAAGACTGGTAAGAAATCCTCTCTCATGGGTGGGTCAAATAAAGTTGCAGTAGCAGTACTGGATATCTGACAGGACGTAAATAATAGCAATTTTCAAAGCTTACAGAATTGATATAGTCTCCCAGATGTAATTGAGTAATTGCGCAAATATGCAGTCTATAAGTTATTTCCATTAATCCACCTTTCAAGCAATACTTGTGGTCAGATACTGGAATTTCTGAAACAGTTACTTCAATTACATATTGCTCAAAACAGACATTATACATACAAAATTGTAGAATAACCATTCTACTCCAGACTTCATCTCGTATAACCACATTGTGCCTTTAACCGAATTAAAATATGGCAAATTCAAACATAATTTTTGTAAAAAGAAAAGAGGTGCGAGCAAAATCTATGTAAAAATGCTATATATATGAAATTACTTCTGTTAAGTAGGAGGGGTGCTAGCTTCTAAGTGCTATAAATTAGGGGGTATAAAGAGTATATGGTTCAAAGCAAACGCCTCCCTTATAGCACGAAGCGTTCTTCCATCGCAAAGCATATATAATAATCCGAGTGTACTGTGTCTAGATGTCTTACATCGTGAACCAATCTCGTAAACTGAGCAAGCTTGACGAATTAAAACAATGGAGATAGTCAGTGATTTAGTAGCAGTAGTAGAAATTCAATTATTTTAATAATATTTCATTTTTAAAAAAAAATGAGATGGGTTTAAGTAACAATAAATTGTATTTTTTTTACCTGAAAAAAAGAGAGATATTGTGTAGGGTAGCTGTAGTAATTAGTAGTAGTAGTAGTACGGAGATGGTGTTTTGATCCGGAGAACCGTGTTAAAATTACGATTAATCTGGAACAGGTTACAAAATGAAAATGTTATCATACTCGACCAATGTATGTATGTCAAATTTAAAAATATTCTAGAAATAAAGTTCGATATTTTAATAATCTATACATATATGATTCGTATGCCAGATACATGTGTAATTGTCACTAGGAAGATGCCACTGAATGTAAATCTATATTTTCAGAAGTGTATTATGTATGTATTATGCTTAACCTCAATATAGATCTACCTTTTGTTGTGTTAATGATCTTCAGAAAAATGTTGAAAAACCTAAAGTAGAAAATGGTTTTGTCGAACATTTTTTATCCCATATCTAGAGATCTACGTGAAGCAATGTTCGTTTGTATAATGAGACCTCCCCTTGGACTGTTGCCAGAGTGTCTTAACAATGGGGTGGTCCGATTATAAAGTTAAAACAAGTGTCTGACAATAGCGCTAAAATTCCTGGACAGAATCGGGAGGCAAGTTGGTCTTAATACGAGGTTTGACTGGACATAATCTGGAGGCAAGTTGGTCTTAATACGAGGTTTGACTGGACAGAATCGGGAGGCAAGTTGGTCTTAATACGAGGTTTGACTGGACAGAATCGGGAGGCAAGTTGGTCTTAATACGAGGTTTGACTGGACATAATCTGGAGGCAAGATGGTCTTAATACGAGGTTTGACTGGACATAATCTGGAGGCAAGTTGGTCTTAATACGAGGTTTGACTGGACATAATCTGGAAGCAAGATGGTCTTAATACGAGGTTTGACTGGACATAATCTGGAGGCAAGTTGGTCTTAATACGAGGTTTGACTGGACATAATCTGGAAGCAAGATGGTCTTAATACGAGGTTTGACTGGACATAATCTGGAGGCAAGTTGGTCTTAATACGAGGTTTGACTGGACATAATCTGGAGGCAAGTTGGTCTTAATACGAGGTTTGACTGGACGAAATCACACTAAACCATGTTTACGTCAAAGTAATAAAAATCACTGAATGGTAAATGTCATTATTTCATGCGAAAGTAGATGCTCTGGGCTATGTGTGTCTCCAAGTTGATAATTATGCAACCTCTGTATGTCATCACATGGCAAATGTTCGGTCACATTTTTTTTATTTATTTATTTATTCATTATTAATATTATTGTTTGCTTTAATTAACAGTATATAAGTTATTTGAAGACTACCGATATGTCTACTTGAGACAGATATAGTGCTGCCACACTGTAGTATCACGACGTAGACATGTGGCATGATACCACACCCAGTCGCATTATCCTGACACCGGGCTAACTACCCTTATACGCTGAGCGCCAAGCGCGGGAGCTATACCAGTACCATTTTTACGAATTTGGTATGTCGCGGCCAGGGGTGGGACCCATGACCTCCCGATTCCGGGGCGGGCGCTCTAACCACACGGCCACAGGGACCAGTTCAGTTACATTTGTAGTTTCAGCGCATGTCCTTGATTTTGATAAACACACATGCCTCGGTATGTTATACAGTTTTTGAACAAATAATTTGGAACCAAAACAAACACTAACCACAAATATTAGCCGTTTTCGAAACTGAACCCTAACCCCCCAAAAATATACCGTTGTATAAATTTTATACCCCCACCACCCGCACACATACATACACATTCTGCTAGTCGGCTTGTAAGGCAATTTCACTCGTACTCACACAAAGGGCTTCAAATGCCTGTTTATTTTTTATCGTGTTTAATGGAAATGGATATATCACCAAATGATTATGATTAATATAGTAGATGATGGAGCATTTAATCTGTAATCAGATTTTGGATTACAATGCCTATTCTTTGCTGTGTCTTCATCAATTGCATATTTATAGTCACGATATACATATGGGTTCACACTTGATAACCGTCTGGGTAGTATTCTTGGATAGTACCATTAAAAAAACGTACTCGAGTAGGAAGGGTACCATTAATGAAATAACCAAAACCTGTTCCTGTAGGAAAGAGCAAACATGATAAGAGTCGCGTTATGAGTTGTGCTTCTTTTAGGAATGAGTCTTTGCGAATCTTTCAATGTAATAAATAAGTGACGTTGTGCTCGAACTTTCACTCGCCGTGACAGTACGAGTATTCCATTCTAGTCACGCCAAGCAAATAACGACTGGAGACCACCATCATACTGCAGGCCAGCTGGAAGTTTTCCTCAGTGTCCAGACAGGGACTCGAACCCCATGCCGTGAGGGGCAAAGTAACAGTAAGTCGGTATCATCCGTTTTATTTCAGTTTAAATGCAAATTGTAGTAAACAATATCTCATCTACATTTGTATTAAAACATGTGTAAACACTTGTAAAATGTAAGCCCTTCTAAGTTCTGAATGAATGAAAATCTTGTCTTAACAGCCTTCAAAATAATTCTTCAGCACGATTTAACCTGATAAATAAGAGTGTTCCTTGAAACATATGTCACCTGCTGAAGCGTGACGGAAAAAGTGTGGCACACAAATTGTGCGTATTCGATTGGGTGTTTTGTTGATTAACTTTTTTTGTTACTTAAACTTTTTCATTTGACTGGTGAATTGTTCAGATTTGAAGTCAGAGCGTTAAGCACTTACTCAACCAAGAAAATTCTCCGTTAAAATCTCTAAATTATTTTCAAGATTAAAAACTAGTACACATAGCGATATTTGAAAATAACATATACTTATTCTAACAACTCATCGTATATCTTTGCTAAACAGAACTCACTAAGTTCTAAACTTAACAATTTAGCATCCTCTGTTCAAGCAGAACTTGAAAACTTTCTGTGTAGAGATTATGAAATAAAAATAAAATGTCACGTGCCCTGAAATAAATAATATGCTGGCCAATTGATAAGTTGGGTTCCTATTACAGATACTAATAAATTATCGCGATGGACACGGTAAAGAGATTCTTGTTCACATCTTTAGTTTTAACATCGACATCAATGCAAATATCTGTTGACTGGGCATCTTTTTTCTTTGCGCATTTAACTCCGCCCACTTTTAGTTCTCAACAGAAAGTCCCAGACAGAAAAGGGAAGATAACTCAAAAATATATTAATGTCTGCCAGAGTTATGGATTTTTTTGCATGACAGCTCTGCCTATCAATGGAAATTTCATTTCAACAGCATGAGTAGAGAGTACTGCAGGATAAAAAGGCGATGGACAGACGATAGAGAAGTGATCCCTATGTGTCACCTCTTCTTTCAACAGGCGTGCGTTCAGCATGACAAACCGTATACAGCCGTACGCTTACAGTCAGCTATGAAACTATATCAGTGCCATGAAGTTGACGTATAATCATGTACAGCATAAGAGAGCACGTGAACAGCATGCTATATGGTCCTAAGATAACTCTATAGCTGACTGTAAGCGACCGGTTGCATACGGTTTACCATACTGAACGCACGCCAGAAAACACAAAAAGCACGTCTGTGAATGTAAAGAGTCTATAAAACCTTTCACTGTTGTTATAATGAGAGAACTCGGTGTGATAGCTGTTTACATGATTGTAATGAATTGTGTGTACTTAATATACCCCGGATGCAAATAAGTAAGAACCACACGGGTTGGTCCTATCCAAATATGTTCATATTGTTCAGTAAATGTGTCTTGCATTTGCACACCAAACTCCTACACTCAAACGCATATGTATTTAAGCATCTCTGAAATACTGCGTGTATGTGGGGCTATCAATAACGGAGAATCATATTTCAGAAATATTAATTTATTACACTACAGCGACCCGAAGAAGCGACGAGCAGAGAGTCTTAATAAGCCCCCACCCCACCACCGTCAGAAAATTAGGGGTATAAAACCGGTAATGTTATTTGGTAAGACTACACTATTTTACAGAAATAAATATATCATGTTGTATTATGTTGTTTTGGGGATAAATGAGATTAATAGTAACGATCGAATGAAAGAAAAATCCACCTTACAGATACGTATATAAGGTTTAATATCATTATACTTTCTTTTTTAATTTATCAGAAATTGCTTTATAATTATTTTAATTATTTCTACTTCAGTAATTCCCGTTGTTAATACAAACAGTGTCTATGATTTTTAGAATTATATGTATAGCAACAAATGTCTTCCAGTCAAAGAAAGTTACACACCACAAAGTACACAAAGCAGCCAGTCATTTATCAACATAATGCAAACTGTCAAGCCCAAACACAACATTCACGTGAAGCAAAGAGCAAAATAGCATAGCACTTTGCATACCACCTAGCAGCTGACTTTATGCTCTACGTATAATACAAGAAGTGTTCCACGGAACACATGTGTCACCAGCTGAAAAAAAGCGTGACGGAAAAAATGTGACAAAGATTGACAGACAGACAGATAGAGAGACAGACAGACAGGCGGACGGACGAACAGACTGACAACGAAGATGTGTCATCTCTGCTAAAAGCAGTATATAGTATATACGTAGTTACACTGATATTTCTATACAAGCTCGAATTCTATCAACATATTACTTGGTAATCCATCTATCATTTAATTGTGATCGTGGGAATTTTATAGTAAATGCAAGCCTTTATAGACTCTGAGCAAATGAGCCTTTAACTCCAAGTCAATGAATGCTTGCATCTGCACTGAAGACCAATTAAGCATTTGAAGGACCATGATTATAATTTTATGATAAAGACTTGGCTATTTGAGTTTACCGTCGCTTCGACAGTATTTCAGTCATATAGCGACGTCCAACTAATTACAGATAGAGCAAGACCCCGAATGCACGGAGGCATCCGGGTAGAACCACCGACCAACCGCAAGCTAGCTTGAAGACTTCCTCACATAAAAATCCGAATGACCCTGCCGGGATTCGAACCCACCCGGTGAGGGGCCGAGTGAGTGTTAAAGTCAGCGATTTTACCCTCTCGGCCACGGAGGCCCCATGATTTTATGATAGATGAATTACCTTAAACAATTAAACTTTAAGATTAGGTATACTGTATTGTATCATTCCTGTTTTATCAGATCTTCAAGGACATGCTGTACATGATTAAGTTGGCATGAATAACATGTTTTAATATTACCTTTAACCTAACAGTATTTATGCAGTAATTCTATATTTAGGTATTCATATCAAAGAAACAAGAGTGTTCAAATTCGCCCCTAGGTTACTTTTGTGGATAAGCAACACGTTTTCAATACAGCCAGCACCTGAGATACTGACATTAAGTACCTAAGATGTCAATCACTCCATGGATGTTTTAATACTTTTGTTTAATAGCCCCTAGACATATAATGCTTTAAACGGACATATCAGAAGCATGCCGTTTTTTTTTTGTGTGTTTTTTTCCTGCCATGATACGATGAAATTTAATCTTCGTCCCATCAAGTGTGTGAGTGTGTCGTCTAAACACACTGTGTGAATAGATAATATTATAAGTACACTATTACTCCATGGCGTATTGGTCAGAGGGAGGAACTACATGCGTGTACCAAGCTATGATAAGCATTAATTTCTGGAATATATATAAACTTTGATGTGAGAAAGAAAAAGGCATCTGGATCAGGCGAAAAAAAAGTTGTTTGTCCAAAAAAAATAGGGTCGGTATTTTTTTAAAAGTTTTTTTTCCATTTTTACCTTATTTTTTTTAGAGGAACTGACGAAAAACAGCGTTTGCCAACCGTAATAGCACGAAATATATGGAAAAAGGTCTAGGGTTGGTACAAAAAAAAAAAAAAAAAAAAAAAAAAAAACAGGGTCGGTGGGGTTAGTAGAAACAAGAATTTTTTTTATTACGCCTCATTGAAAATCTTTTTTCCTTCCCTTTTTTCAACATCTTTACGTTCTTGAAAGTGAAAATGAAAATAAAAACCCCTAAAGTTCTATTACCGCTTTTAATTTTATAAAATATTTTATCATTACTTTAAGGAAAAAAAACATATTGGGAAATGAATAAAAAAATAGATGTCTAATCTATAAGATACTTATATTTAGATGAATAGTGCTTATCGGAATCACTAAACCTTTGTTTATTTTTTAAAAACGATTACGTCACGCTGTGCTACAGGGGAAGTAACTGCTGCGCGGAGTTTGTACACACAAGTGATTTGTAAGAGGATTCATACACATGTCGCTATGCGTCCATCTTTTTTTTTTCTTTTTTTTTCTTCAGAAATTCTAGAATATTAATAATCGTTAGATTATAAGTAGAGTTCCAAGCGACTAGTTTTCTACTTGTATCATTAACATTATCATTTTCGTCATTATAAGCTAAAATCTGTCGTCGTCGTCAGCGTCGTAAAACGATATTTATCATCATCATCATCATCATCATCAACCTCTGTACTCTATAAAAGTGTATATTTTTTTATTATTTAAATAATGAAATACAACATTATAGGTAATAAAACAATACGCATTTAAATTGAATAAAGGATATTTAAAAAAGCACAAAAAAAACAAAAAGATAAAAACCGTTTAGAAGAACAAAATCTATTTAACATCACGATACACCTAGCTAGAAAATGTGTTCCGTCAACTTGACCCCAAATTGCGACCCACTTTTTTTTATCGATTTCAAAATATCTGTCTATGGAATGACATTCTCAACATTCGTTTGTTTGGTTTAACTGCTATTAATTATTTAATTGTTTTGAAAACAAACTCTCTTAATGCCCTATCAATCTTTTTGAGATTCTGTTGCCCAAAACACATTTTCTCTAGACCTGGAGAAAGTAATAAACCAATGCCACCGGCCCTACCTGACGTTAAGGAGAGCCCAATGATGAGCCCGACCATGGCACTCTTGTATTTTTCCAAGCGTTTGATGCAGGCATAGCTGATGATGACGAACTCGAGAATGAAGAGGGAGATGAGAGCGAGGATCATCATGATCCGGCTTCCGATATGCCAGTCACTGCCTGCAATGTCGAAGCGGAACACTATACAGAAAACATAAAGTTGTTAACTTGTGACTAAATAAAATTTTACAAAGTTCATACTGAATTATGCAATGCGATAAATTTTACAGAGTAATGCGATAAATTTTACAAAGTTCATATTGAATTATGTAATGCGATAAATTTTACAAAGTTCATACTGAATTATGTAATGCGATAAATTGTTCAGTTGGGAGACGACTCCTCATTATTTTTCTTATTACCAAAAGAGATAAATAAAAAAGATAAAACGGACAGTATATTCGGAACTTCCAGAGATTGTCTGTTTCCATTAGGTGTATTTTATCAATTGCAACGTTTCATTAATAACACCATAATTGTTCCTACCTTTCAGTTACAAGCATACATCTTTGAATGTTAGCATGTTTATAAAAATCATCCAAAGATCATCCGCACATTGAAAATGCTTGTTTTGTTATTTTTACATGTCTATGTCCCCGATAGCCACTTTGATCGCTCCCATAACCTTTATTCGTATTATACGAGCGTATATTGCAGCTGATAACTCAAAATTTTGAGAAATTTACATAAAAAGTAAAAATTTGGCAAACCTACCAATATTAGCATGCTTTTACAAAAGACAGTTTTTTTTTTAATTTCTAAATTATTTCTAAATTGAGGTGATGCAGGATTTGATAGTTGAAGAAAATCTCAAACTGGAATGTTTTGTGAAACGCAAGCCAGTGCTTATTCAGAATTACCGTTCAACACAGTTAGTTTACAATTATATCGGCAGAAGTTTGTCTTTGTCAAAAAAAACAACAACAAAAAAATGAATTCTCGCGACTGTACAAGAAACGTCCATCATGTAGTTGCTAAAAATCATGTTGTTGTTTTTTCCTGAGAAAGGCAATTTTTTGCCAAAATATTGAAAGAGTGAATTTAATTGTTTACTGTCCTATTTTTGCTCTGCAAAACCAACACATTTTCTCAATTAGTTTACAGCTTAGAGATATTATTAAGCTATTATAACCCTTTACCTCATAAATATGTGTTTTGGTGCCTTTGCAAGCAGAGCAGACCCAGATCAGACCGGGGTCTCCTTGTCTCCCCATACAATATTGTAGCCTAGAGGCTAGGAAAAAATCCAGTTTTTAAGTTAAGTAAATTAATATTCATCAAGTGTTAGAGTATAGTGGTTCAAATATTATGGAGACAAAAACAGTATTTAGTGCATGTTAGCAAAATTTTGGTGTTAAAGAAATAGCTGGATCATGTTAAACCTAATTCATCATTCTCCTTTGTCTATATTTTTGACTTGGACTTAACTGCTTAGTTTCAGAATCATTTTTACTCTTACAGAAACAGTCGTGACTAGAATTCACATTCTTTAAACATATCGGTAATTAAAAGATGGTAACTTGGGTTGGGAAAAAAGAACATTAAGTTGAATATTGTTATCCATTGTTATGGGTTCAAAAATTGTGTTTGATTGTTTGGACTTTGTCTAAAATTAACAGATGTATATTAAATTCACAGTATTAAGTGCATCTTATACCATTAGCATGATACAAATAAACTGATTTGTAATTTAGCAACCTTGTGCACATAATGACGTATATACTCGTATATATTCATGCATATTCATATTTATGTTAGAAAAGTCATTCTATGCGAACCCACAATCCAACCATAACATAAACTTCTAAACCTAAACAGGGGGATCCCTTCCTACTGCAATCAGTTGACCATCACAGATAGTGCTCATAAACTTACTAATACCGGTTTGAAATGCCTTGTCCTGGAAGACCTCTGTACCACATTGCCACGATGTGTCGTTAACGTTCTGTCGACATCCATACCACAGCCCCATCCTCCAGCGGACCCCCTCAAGGAGCAAGGAGCTCCAGTTATCTGTGGCGAAGGCGATGATGTGGAACATGATAGCGAGACAGTAACAGATGATTGCGACGATGTTGAGGATAGTCGGACGGTGGAGCTCTACCGGTGGCTTCATGGTGGTGGTGGGATGGGGTGGTATCAAGGTGGGCGTGGTTTAATCTCGGTTGTGATACACGTCTGTCATAATGCTATCTGCGTGATGGGAATGATAACAATCATCATCATCATCATGATATCACCATCACCATCATCATTGCCATCATGATCATGATGAAAATAATGATACACTGCGATGCTATTTTATGTTTTCCACTTATGAATACCTGAACAAAATATGTCAATAACTTAATGTTCAGCGGTGACAAATTATATCTACACATATGTGACACTGAAAAGTGGTGTGTCATTTTTGTTAAAACAAGTGTAGAGAATTACAGATGTTATCAGTAAACCTTCCTGTCCTGTGTTGGTAGCTTTCGAAATAAAACAAAAGCTAGCTTACTTCGTAATTGCACTGCCCTCTCTCTCTCTCTCTCTCTCACGGCGGAAAGAATATGCAAAACAGAGCCTAAACATGCGATGTTCACAATGGTTAACACTTGAGTGAGTGCTTTTTTTTATTATTATTATTTTGTGCTTGGAATTAACGTCCCACTTGAGCACTGGTTTGAAGATTTATAATAGAGTATAATAAAATGTTGAAGTGATATATTGATAGAAAACTGGGTAAAGTTAAGGTTGGCTCTCCTAACATTTGCCGAAAACACTGTATTAGTCAACGATTGTTTAATTCATGGAAACTATAGTATGTAAATATTGTTTAACAGAACTATATAGTTCTCTCTGTAACACCAAGTGACCGGTCTCGTTGTCCATGTGACTTGTTGAACTTTATATGTCACGGAACGTATATGTCACATTTGTGTGATATGTCCGAATAAATGACATCTAATGTGACATATTCGTTTGGTCATTTTCTGAAGTTAACACAGAAATGTAAATGTCACATATGTTGTGAAAACTACAAAATTTGTTTTGTTAAACTCATTCCAGAAAGAGAGTCGACATAAAGCTACTTTTAATACAGATACACGGATGGCTTTATTCGAATGAATATGTCCCTCAATTAGCATGAATAGGGCTCTTCGACTGCGCGGATGCAGAGACGGACGGACAGACAGTCTTATTACTACATGGCTACTGCATCCTGAAGAATATCTCGTGCATGCGTGTTTGTATATATAAACTCATTACGCCCCATCCCCATCCCCTCTTCAAAGAACGGGTGTATATTGCTTTGCACATGTCGGTCGGTCAGTCCGTCCGTAACAATATGATCCAGTGTCCTTAAATTTGTCAGTGAGGCTTGGCATCACGTTAAGATGACCCCCATTTATTTTAAGGTCAGAAAATCAAAGGTCAAGGTTTCATCATCAATATCCAATCCATATATGGAGAATATTTTTATAAAGCCATCAAATGTGGTACGAAGGGCAAGAAGGTTGGTCATCACAAATAGCTAACCCCTACTGATTTTGGGGTCAGTGGTCAAGGTCACAGTTATTCTCATTTTGTTATCAGGTTACGAATGACAAAAGCATATATTAATCATTTGATATTATGGGCATAACACCTCTTACAGGATTACCAATAAAGATAGTGTTTTCAGTTCCCTGCTTTTAAAAGCTATAATGCGTTCAACTGTCCATTTAGAGTTTCGTAGTAATTCCTAATCCGCCCCTAGTTTTAAATTTCCAGTATTAAAATAACGAGTTACTTTACAAAGAGGTATTTGTAATGACAGCATTGATATTTCATAACTTTTCTTCTACTTTTTTAACGTTTTAGAAACATTGCTTATCGTTTATATATACATGTATATATTTCGTTGTCCGCATTATTGGTTTTCAGGGGTCCGGGAGTCACACACACCTTATTTTGCAGATGATAAAAAGATAAACGCAGTTAAATACAAGAAAACTGTGATACTAAGTATCACAGCGGCCCTTGGAACTTAGTGTACGAGAACTTTTCTGACATGTTTTTAGCATTTGTGTTGCAATACTTAAATTTAACGTTTGAAAGAAATAGATTTATGTTTGAAGGTAAATTTAAAGATAATTTAATTAAATTTTTTGTAAAATTTAAGATTTCTAAAGTAATGATGACTCACATTGTTAAGAATGTAAACTGTGGATGTATTGATCCTGTACTGAAACACATCATATGTTTCAAATATTTTAATACGTCATTTATTTCAAATAAAGAAAATAACACACATTTTATTATGTTACCACATAAGTTTAAAGAAGGAATGTTAAAACATGAAATGTTGAAATGAAAGTGTTAGAGATGTTTTTAATATTGAACAAAAATGTTTTTGGAAAAGTTTCAGTTAAGAAATGAAATGCTAAGTAATAAAAACAGGAGATCAACTGGAATAAAATGTAACAAATGAAGATATTTTTCTTTAAATAGCAATGTGCAAGAAGATATGTACAAGAGCAAGTGAGAACGTATGAAAGTACATGTGAATAATGTAATGAAGGGTGTTGTGTTTAATTGAAATAATATTAAACTGGGAAAAGAAGGATCTGAAACATATTTTGCAATTAATGCACATTTCAAAAAAGCATAGAGCAAATGATATAAAAAATTTAAAGCTAAGAAGGAACACAGTTTCAAAACAGCAAGTATCTGGTAATTTTTAAATTAAACAGAAATTTCCAAATTAAAACAGTTTTACAAGTAGACTTTTAAAAGAAAACATATTTAGACACTTATTTTACATGTTCTACAATATTTACAGCAAAAATAATCTCAATCTATTAGGGAATGTTCTGTTCAGCTCTATGAATTCTTGAATATAATGTTACCACAAAAATGTTCCCTGTATGAAAAATAGACTAGGAAGATGTATATATTATGTTATGAATTGTTAGTAGAAGCAAATATATAAATGTATTAATAATCATTTTATATGGAAAAAAATAATGTTTAATCTTTCAAACATTTAACAAGGCACATGTTCAATAAAAATATAGGATAATGCGAAAGCATTTACATGATTGTGCGTACACAGATTTTTTTTTTATAAGTAAAGCTTTTGTTTTGTTACATTTAAGAAGTTTAAGTTAAAACAAATTTTTAAATAATATAGAATTAAGTTTTTGAGTATAATCTATATAAAGTAGATGCATTACTAAGTTATTTTGTATAAATACAAAAAAAAAAAAAAAAAACAATGAAGAAAGAACAAATTAACAACCAATATTACACATGAAAAAAAAACACACACACTAAAAATATAAAAGAAATGAACACATTAACAAGTAACAAGTGCATATTTCACAACCTTTCAACATGGAGGAAGTATGTCAACATATTAACATATTTACACTGAATGATGTGTGCACATGTAACCATCACTGGATGATAAGGTAGCATATATCTGAATGAAAGCTATGTTGGAAGAAGAGTAACTAAGTTTGTATGACAATTAAGTAAGTTAGCACCATTAAAAAAATATGAGCACATAGTCATTGAAAAATTTAATGCAACATGTGAGTACAGTTAATACATAAGTCTGACAAGGATCAAATATAAAGATGACTATAATGCATATTCATAATTGTACTGAGTTATGTATTATGCATGAAGTGTGTGTTTTAAAAGAGAAGAACAGTATTTACATAGATAAAATATAATGGAAATGTAATTGAGTATTAGTCATTATGTCGAACATTATTTTGGAAATGCTCAATTGATCTTTTAGTGCAGGATAATGACTGGTGTTTGAAGAGTTTTATTACTTTGTTCAGTATGTTGCAATTGTACTGTAATGTATATTTAAGTTGAGTGTGATGAGAAAGAAATGATACATAAATGAAATTTGTAACATATTTTACACAGAAATATATAAAAAATTTATAAGGAATATGAACATTAAACAAAACACAACTGAGTATCTCTCCCACTTGATTAACAAAGGACTTGTGAGTAAATTAAAATATGAACATGTTTGAATGGCAAGTAAATATGTTAGCACCTTTGAGTAATAAGTTTGTCAATTGTTTTTTAAGCACAAGTGAGTACTAAGTTCTTTGCAATGATAAGCTAGTAAATTAACAATAAATGACATATATGAGAACTGCTTTGAATGACACATGAGCATATTATAATTTTTTGATGATGAATGAGAAGTAAACACTTTGAATGATGCGTAATATGTTAACTTCTTTAAACTAGAACTATCACTGAAGGTGATTCATACCCCCACCCCCATCTTTGACACAGGATGTATTCACATGACACATAAAACGAATGTTCACACATAGGATTTGGGCTTTTAAGCATACCAAAAAAAATATTATCACTAAAGGTGATCAATACCCACACCGGAAGTCTGTCATGTGTAGGATTACAGTTTCAAAAGTTTGCGTGAGTGAAAGACTACATGTATGTAACGTTTAAAGTTAGTGTGAGCAATGAAGGTCTATCTACATATGAGGTCTATCTACATATGAAGTTTGATCAACATAAGTACAGTAGTTTTGGAGAAATGCTCCGGACAAAATCAAAAGACAAAAAATAACAAAGGGGAATAACTCCTTTAAAAACATGTTGAGTTTTGGTTCTTATGCACTGCACTTCCTCTCTTCAAGATCAATCTACATATGAAGTTTCATCAACCTAGCTACTTTAGTATTGGAGATATGCTCCAGACAAAATCAAAAGATTAAAAATGACGAAGGACAATAACTCTTTTCAAAATACATGCAGAGTTATGGTATTTGTGCACTGCACTCCCTCTCATCAAGATCAATCTACATATGAAGTTTCATTAACCTAGCTACTTTAGTATTGGAGTTATGGTCCGGACAAAATCAAAAGATTAAAAATGACAAAGGGCAATAACTCCTTTCAAAATACATGCAGAGTTATGGTTCTTATGCACTGCATTTCCTCTCATCAAGGTCTATCTACCTATGAAGTTTCATCAACATAGGCACAGTAGTTTTGGAGAAATGCTCCGGACAAATATTTGTAGACCAACCGCCGGACCGACCGACCGACCGCCAGACCGACCGACCGACATGGTGACTCCTATATACCCCCCCCCCTCCCCCCAAATTTCATTTGTGGGGGTATAATGATAAGTGAGCATGTAAGCACAGTTAAATGAGCAGATTATAATGACTAAACCTTAAATGTTTATATGAAACTGTTGTTTCTATAACTGACCCAATTGAATTTTATTAAGACAAAATTAACATCACAATGAGATATAATCCCCATAACAACTTCCCTAAAGCAGTTAGGAATAATCAAGGATGAGTGTTTCGCTCTGTTTAACATCGATGTTTTGTTTTCTTTTCTACCAACTACTGTATAGCGCTGTGAAAATTAGTATGTAAACCCCACACTCAATCATCACTCGAACAATTTGATTGGAGGAAATTTAAAGAAAAAATAATGTTTTGTTGTAGTAAAGTATTTTTTATCTTTCGAAGAATTAATCTGCAAACAATTATCAAAACATAATGTAAAATAAATACGAATTATATTTTTGTTGAATGATTTGAAATAATTAAGAAATATTTAGACTGCGTCAAAAGTTTTACATATAAACAGATACGAAACTACCGTCATAATAACAATTAAAGCAGTCTAGCGAAAAGGTAGACTGTGTCCGATTTTAATTTATTTTAGTCGTCAATTACATGACTTTTAGTACAAAATGTGAACCAATGTAAAGCAGTCTGCCAAATTCTCCATAGCGACTTTCCAACCCCGTATTAAATAGTGCGGCCCGCTGCAGCGGGCCGCAATAAATTCAAAATTAAAAAAAAAATGTTCATGAGTAGCAGTCACAAAACAGTCGCTTAGTCTTTGTTATTTAACAAAGGCTAAGTCTTAATTAATTTCATAGACAAAGCGACCATCTATAAATTATTGTTAGATCATGATGATGTCATTACAGATTGAAATATAATTCATAAAAGAAACACACATGCACGCATGCATATCATATTAAATATCTTATGTATGAAAAGTAATATTCTTATTAATTCATTGAATATTTCAAGGTAATTATCTACTTCCTTCAAAATGCACAATGCGGAGATAGATTCGTATTAAATAATTCTAGTTATATATGGGGTCACACACACACACACACACACACACACACACACACACTATTTCATTCTTAAAGCGGCGCCCTTCTAATTACAGGTGGAGAGTGGCATCCTGGTGGACCCACCGCCCTAGCACAATCCAGCTCGAAGGCTTCCTCAATTGAAAAATTCGAACTAAGGTTAAAGGTATTTCTCATTTGTGTCTATTTTAAGTGTTGATAAGTTTAACAACCTCTCTTTAAAAAAATCATATGCAACTTGTATATAGCATTCATAATAACAGAAGTTGAACGATGAGTGAGCTCGTCAGTTTAATGGCAAAAGCTTATTCTAGTTCATGATGAAACTGCACACAACTGTAATTAGACAGGTCAAATGCTTGTAGCATATTATACCTGGTATTAACGCTGGTGTATTGATTACAAATAATTATACTACTAGTCTGCATAATCACAGCCTGCAGTCTGTTTGTTTCTTTTTAATTTGACTTATTATCCCTTCTTGAAACTCCATTTCGTCTAAAATCTGGCCATAATAGAATAATGACAGACACTTTTTTTTGTACACAAGTACACTATCAATATACTTACAAAAAGATACGCCTTTTGACTATAGAAATGCAAGGTTTGTTTCCTGGGTCTGGATCCATATAATTATAGGCAAGTTGAAAAATGGTAGGTCTAACCTGTTGTTATGCCTGATGGCCACTGACCCAGAAAGTATATATCCGCTCGTGATACAGGTGAAATAAACATATAACCCATACCTATATAGGCTGTAACTTACACATATAATCAATCTTCCCTGTGGTCATTTTTGGTGTGGGCATATGTGTATATATGTATTTGCACATCATATATATTGAATGTATATACGTTAGCTTTAACACCAAAGATCGATTTTAGCCGTTTTAGCTGAAGTGATATGCAACGATATTATAAATCTTCATTTACCTGTATCTAAAAATAGACACTTGAATTGAGAATTCAAATTTTAAAACGTAAATGTTGATTGATACAAATGGTAATATAGTCTAATTGTCTATTCCAATCATATAGGTCATAATGACAAAACTGTATGTTATTCATTAATGCACACAGAATCATAAAACTTACCTGTACAGAGGAAATATACCTGGCGACTCGCGATGATGTTACAACTTCGGTTTACATGATAAAGCAGGGGACATGACACTGTTATTTCCCACGGTAAATATGTCTGTGGCTTTCCGTGTGTAGCACTTGCTAAGGCTGAGCGCAGTCAGCCATATAGCGTCTTTTTCAATTCAAATCGCAGCGGTCGTTGTAAAGATATTCAAACGATAAAGATAGAAGGTTTCCGAATTCCGATTTGTTTTAACGATATCCAATTGCACAAATGCACACATTACATTCATGCAACATACATACGTAATAAATGTAATGGGAATTTAGGCGAATACACCTTAAATTTGTGTAATAACTTTTTTTTCTTGCAAACAACATTTACTGTCGATTACACGTTCTCAATGCAAAATTATTTTCTAATTTTTGTACCACATTACTGAGACAGAAGTTTGAATTGAACAATAGTATTTTCCCACACTACTATAATTGCAGGGGCATTTTCGCTGACCAACTTCCTAGATAAATATCAGCAGACTGACTTGCATTAATTACTGAGCACAAGCTCCTACCAAGGTCAAGTGTATCCATCCTGATTATAACTGGTTGATAATAATGTTGACAACTATGGACACGCGAAGTGTGGTAGAGGCGGTACCGCTATATTATACAGGAAATAATTTGCATATTGTATAAGCCAAATACCTTACCTTGACACTCTTCGTATTCTTGGTATAGAATTGAAAACCTCTTTTTTATTTTTTGTGTATATTTTCCTACATGTTATGACTTTGATTACTGATGATCTACACTAAACGATACCCATTCCTTATATCTCATTACAACCAGGTGAGAAATGTAGTGGTTGCCGGCGATTTTGACGGTCAGTTCTTGCATAACGACAGCTTTCATATTGTCAATGCTAAATCCAAACTTCTGACAGACTGTATTGTGAGATATAATATGCTATCTGTACAACATACACATGATAATATTGGTTATTTTACGTTTGTACCAATGGGTTATAGAATCTTTGTTTATATCAGTGACTTTTTCATAAAAGAGGTATCGAACATTCTGACCTCCGACCATCTACATCTTAAATATTAAGAGAAATACCAAACTACGATTTCTTGGAATAAATGCACCGAATACCATATTGATTTGTATCAGAAACATTTTGAATGCAGGACTAAGACCCATATTTCAGACTGTTCACAGTGTTCCCAAAACTCAGAAGCAATGGATTGGTTCCACCTCAATCACTGCCACACTGAGCAACCACGTGACCATGATTGGTTCCACCTCAATCACTGCCACACTGAGCAACCACGTGACCATGATTGGTTCCACCTCAATCACTGCCACACTGAGCAACCACGTGACTATGATGCGAACCAAAAGGCACGTTATTTAGCTGAAACTTAGTATGGCGAGATCTTGGCGAGATCTCCTACGGAGATTGAGTGCTCCCCTGACGTTATAAATTCTACCAGTATTCATGCATTAAATACAGCATCTAGTGTTTTACCAGTAAGCAAGTTCAAAAAGAAGGTCAAGCCATACTGAAAGGCTGTCCACATCTCAGTTTGGAGGTGGATGGCTGGGGACGCTAATGGGGGTACTCGCACAACTCGTATCGCCTGTACAAGGAGGGCAAGCGTCCAACAGACAAAGATACAAAAATATGACCCTTCTACACGTTCTACCTCATGCCACCGAACAGAATTACCTTAAGTTTTGGAAGCTTCTGCGCAGGCGCAACGGGACACCAAATTCCATAATATTATGTGACAAGCTAACCGTTAATGGCATCACATATACGGATGGCGACGTAACGCAAGGGTTCGGGTCCCACTTCATGGACGTATTGGCAGGACAGCGCGATGCGTCAGTCGATCATGAACTTGACCTTTTAGCGAATGAACGTGACAAAGAGACATCTCGCGAGGTGACAAGGCATATTTGTCATTGAGAATAATTTAAGATCGTGGAATCACTCAAACTACGGAAAAGGCCCGGTTTAGGCAGTGTACTTATAATGAACCTGCTAAGTATCCTGCGCAGCATGTTATAGAGACATTATCTATTTCATCTAACTCGATCTTTTTAGTAACGAGAGAATACCAACACAATGGCAATACTAACCCCTCTCTACAAAGGAAAAGTAAACCCGATCCTGGTTTATACAGGCCCTATTCAATGAATCCGTGTATCAACTTTTTTTTTTAAATTTATTATGTAGCAGGATGAACAACTTCATAAATACGAAACACGTAGCGTTTCCTTCGGAATACCAGCACGGCTTTCGAAAGCAACTGGGTTGCATCACAACTACATTCAATCTGCAAGAAAATGTGAACCATCAACTAGAAAGAAATGGCAATGAGCAATGTGTATGTAGCAATAATGAAGTAGAATTCTCTGGTATAACGTCATATTTTTTTTTAAACTTGACAAATTGGTGTCGTTGGCAAAGCTCTACGTACCCTAAATTCCTCATATGAAAATCTCTCCTGCGTAGTGCGGTATGGCGACAGTACATCACAGCCTATCGACGTTTGTAATTAGTACGACAGGGAGGGGTCTTGTTAACTTTTTATTACCTTTTACATTTGTATATGTCAATGCAGTCTGTAGGATAGCAATTATAGGTGTAATGTATTAAAAACTAAGGCCGGTGTAACGTTGTAAACTGACCCCCATAGAATAATGACCCCGGTCATTAAATTATATAAAATAGTGACCCCTTCCTATAAAATACTGACACCCCTTATAAAATAATGACCCCCACAGAGTTTATCTATAAAATATTGACCCCACCTAACCTGTTACTAATATACTCTATATCAATTCAAGTCACTGTCGTGTTTCAATCGCTTATATTTGTTGTTGTTGTTGTTGTTGCTGCTGCTGCTGCTACGTCTACAGATGACACAACAACAGTATATCTTAGAGCCCCGCTCGGAAGTAAGCTTGCATTTATTGAAAATAAAAGCTAAAATTGTTTTCATTTGTACTTGTCGGTTAAAGGTAACTTAAAAATAGAGGGAAAAGGTATTTAGGATGGATCATAATTTTGGTTTTGTTTACTATGGAACAGAATTCGGGCAAAAAATACATTTTGCCTTTTGACATGTTTATTGCTTCATTTGTCTAAGTGACTAGCATCATTTTGACTAGTACAATACGGTGTAATCGTCGTCTGCGTTATTTGTTGTTGTTTTTTTACATTAAACATTCATTACTCATTCACATCATAATTAACTATTGAAAATACGTCTGCTTTTATTTCCATTTCATCACCATATAGCACTGTGTATAGCTGGACAGTCCAGTTTCGTATTAAAATGGAATTTATTTCGTCGGTTTAACGAATCGATGAATGACACGTGTAGCTAAGCAAAATAACACATGTACGCAAGCAGAATGACAAATGTCAAAATGTTCACCTAGCATCATGACGTTGGAGGGCGCTCTGCCGGTTTGACTTGGAGCGAGTTCAGTTTAGCTACTAGAGTTAACTAGAGTTACCAGAGTTGCAAATAAAACGTGCGGGGTTTTACCATACGAACTCTGTAGGGTTACGCGAGTTCAACCCAGAGAGGTAGGTGGGTAGACTAGAAAGCAATATGGCGGACGGAAAGCATCTAGGCAAATTTATAGAAATTTATAAATATCTATGATATCCTGTCTTTAAATAAGCATGTAAGCTGGCAGCTACTTTATTAAAGCCCAAGCTCGAAAAAAGTCATAAATAAAAGATCTATTGTTTTAATCATATGCCTATTTACATATAAAGTCACAAGGGGTAAGCCTCATACGTTCAGTTGATTGCTAACTAGAGTATATTTATTACGTCATCAATACGAGTTTACTCGAGTAGTGTGTGTTTGTTGGGTTTAACGTCCCACCGACAGTATTTTTAAGTCATTTGGAGACGATGTTTACTTGAAATAGATATAGTGCTGCCACATTGCAGTATCACGCCGTGGACATGTGGCATTATACCACACCCAGTCACATTATCCTGACACCGGGCCAGCCAGTCCTGCATCTACCCTTAAATGGTGAGCGCCAAGCAAGGGAGCTTTAACAGTACCTTTTTCTTTTGCGACTTTGGTATGTTGCGACCAGGGGTCGAACCCACGACCTCCCGCACCCGAGGCGGACGCTCTATAACTCGAGTAGAACTGTAGTTGTTCACCTGAACTCGCTGTCGGTAGTTCGGAGTAGTATATACAGAAATTTCGTCCTCCACAGAAAAGGTGGCGTGCCTATAATAAGTCACTTTATACTACTGTTCGGGAAGAATCGGCAAAATGAAGTACGAAACTGTGGCTGTTTCCAAATTCGAAAAAGTTATTTCTTTTAAACAAATTGTTTGAAATTGAAAGTAGATCCACTGCTTAAAGACATAATTGCATTTTACATAATACTTTCCATTGCTTTTCTAATTGCAGGCCAAACATTTCAGATATAAATTATATGAGCTCAGGTTTACAAAGATGAATATTTAAAAATAATGAACGTCACGCAAAATTTTATATACGAGCACATCTCGTCGATCTACATACTGTTCGTAGTTTCGTAATTAAGTCCCAGAGTCATCGGGCCGTGGCCGAGCGGTTACAGTCGTGGACTACAAATCTCTCAGCCCCCCACCGCTGTGGGTTCGAATCCCGGTAGGGACTTCGGATTTTTCATGTGAGGAAGCCTTTCAGCTGGCTTGCGGTAGGTCGGTGGTTCTACCCGGGTACCTCTGTGTACTCGGGGTCTTCCTCCACCTGTAATTAGCTGGATATCGCAATATGATTGAAATACTATCGCAGCGACGGTCAACCCCAATACAACTACAACAACAACGGAATTGTGTCTGCTTTAATCTGAATCAGGCAAACGCCTTTAGTATTGCTGAACATACATTTTATTTTCATTTTTATTAAATAAATTATTAACAAGTTTTTAATACATATCACAAAAACGTCCCCAAGCTTGATTAGAACTCGCAACCTAGCTTTGCAGCCAGTGCCATAAAGTTCGTATTAATGTCACTATAAATCATGTAGAAAAATATTTTCACGATCTATATATTGAATAAGCGGGTTGTGAGTTCAAGCCCGGCGGCTACCTACCATGGTTTTGTATGCGAGATTTTTACGGAGGATATGAGTCTAGTACTGGTCCTTCCTAAGAGCAATAATAGGTTAACTGCCCGCCTACTGCAACAACCTCCAAGCGTTGTCATTCGCCACCATTACAATAACAAGAGGGTCGTGGGACAGGAATCTTGTCAAAACTGAAAAAAAAATCTACCAAATTTCCCTCAGATGCCCCTCAGAATGCATCTCCGTCCTCCTAGAAAAAATATTTCCCAAGGGGCTATGCCCTCCCCCGCCCCCCCCTACACACACACACACCTAAAAACCAAGGGGCTATGCCCCCCACCCCCTCCTAAAAATTACCCTAAGTGAAAATAAAACTATTTAAAAAGTCAAACTGTTATACATTTATTATATTTCAACTCCTGTTATGATCATATTACTTTCCCAGAGTTCCGAGTATTCAGTTTCCTCCCCTGAGTAAAAACGAAACGCAGGATCTTGATTCTACGAATTAACTTCTCTTTGATTATTCTGCCCCAAATGAGGCAGTTTAGACAGTTTAACGTAAAACAAATGTCACATTGATAGTTGCTCAACAAAACATTAAAATATAACAGCATCAAATTTTGACACATGAAAGCCAAATCATTAACTAATGCAAGATACACAAGAGCATTAGTCAGTAGACAGCATTGATAAACGCACTTAACATAATACAGCATATCACTTGTCAGTATGGCAAAGGCAGAATGTCACGTGTAAACATAGACTTGTAAGACGGTGAGATGCAATTTTTGCCCTAATTCTGTTCCATAGTATACAAACGGTGTATTATCATCAATAATTAGACATCTAAAATGATTTTGGTCATTGATTTTTCTTGAGACATTGAGATCATCCGTTAGAAAGAAAACGTTTTCGTAAGTAAAAAACATTTGGACAACATATTTAATATGCTGGTTCGTCATCAATTTTGGGCCTTTATATAACCTATTTTACGGAGAAAAATTATTTATTTGCTTCTCCATGACATTTTATAAACACTGAAACCTTAAGAAAAGAAAGAGTCACATTATGATCTATAAGCATTCTGCCGCAAATCACAATTTTACTGGTCACTCATTCTTATTGTTTGTTGTGTATATTCGATTTCTGTCGTTTAAAACTTTTTTTTTGCATATCAGCTAAAATGTTTATTGGTAAAGTTACATTTTTCTGGTTTGTTTTCAACTAAAATGGTAACAATTTCATCTGAGTGACGTAAGATAACCTTTGTTCATTACACGGTGGCATTGTTCAAAAACAGTTGTACTCCATACAGTTTCAAATAAAAATTCTTTCATCCTATAAAATCAGCCCTTTTTTATGCATAAATCTCGCTCATAATAATTTTTGAGGTCTTTGTTACCGAATATTAGCCTTTAGACTCCCGAACCACCGATAATCGGAACTAGCAATTATTATTTACTCTGCTTTAATTTTCAACGACAATGCGTCATTTACTTAAACAAGATGAAGCAAGCAAGCCAGCTGTATTTCATTGGCTGTATTATCTATACTAAGAAAAGTATATTTTAAAGAATACAATTATTATATCAATATAAGACATAAATTTGTAAATAGGTTGTGGGGAAGTCCTATGTTTTATGAACTGCGACGCACATGGCAATAAGATGTTCGAATATAAGGACTATAACTCTCGAATAGGTGGAGCAAATTCATTTTTTCTTTGTGCACAATTAGGCATCGGTAGTAGTAGGCCTAATCCCTGAAAGTTTAAATCAATTCCGTACAATAATGAATGCAGAGTTGTGGTCAGAAAATACTGTTGCGCATACGCACGTACAGACTGGTGTCATTACCATATTCGCCTCCGATGCCTATGTAATAAATATACATTACATGGATATAGATTTGGGATAGGGGGTCATTACTCTATAGGGGGTCACAATTCTACGTGTGGGTCGTTTTTCTACGTGTGGTGGAGTCATAATATTATGACCGGGGAGTCACTATATTATATAATATAATGACCGGGGGTCATTATTCTATGGGGTTCAGTTTACAACGTTACACCGGCAACCCAACATATGCTGGTGACATTATCTCTCCTTGGTTGATATTGTATATGAGTATTGTAAAAAGTGGGAAATCGGCATCAATGTACATAAATCTGAGATAGTTGTATTGAAATATACCAAAATATGCAATCATGTACGGAAATAAGGCAATTAGACACACATACGATGCAGTGCACCTGTGTGTTCGACAGGACTCAAATTTAAAATGCAAGAATCGTATTGAATATCGAATACAAAAGGCATATGGTATGCACCCTTACGTTCTTAGTCTACTGTTATCATTTCGTTTGTATCTACAGATTATCATGCCTGTACTTGTGTATGGCTGTGGGCTATGGAATAATATAGAGCTCTACTCTTGATATGCAAACGATCAACTGATTACAGCACTTAATTGTAAAATGATCCAAGGTACGATCTGACCTGTGCGAAGCTATGTTGTGTTTAATAAATTAAATTCTGTTGTTGTTATACTCAAACTGGTATGTTTACACCAAATTCTAACTTAAGACACTAAGTCTGTCACGAGAAATATATTTATTCTGTTCATATTAACAGAGATGTATACTTAGTTTCGTGCCTGATATCTGTTCTATGCTTTGTCAGCCGGAAATTTCATTAATGACCCGAGTCTATGACTTCGAGGAGTCAGTGGAAACGAAATGAGTAGTAAGGTCGCCGGTTTGGGGCCAAGACTGCGCATGCGCAGGAGTGACGTCATCAGATTATTTGCGCATGTGCGGCGGCCATATTGGTTTTCTATATTTAGAATGACATCATGATCTATATTTAGAATGCATCATGATCTATATTTAGAATGACATCTATTTAGAACATCATGATCTATAGTTAGAAATGACATCAATGTACAGAGTTGTATATTTGACCTAGGGCTAAGGAGATTGAAGGTCAAGTCCTTAGGCGGAGACACATGGTAAACACCAAAGAACATGAGATACAAAAGAGGAATTGATAGTCCCAATAATATACAGAGCTGACTTGTATATTCAGTCATAAGGCTTAATCACGGACATTGAGGGTCAGGTCCTCAGCCTTAGACGGGGACTATACAAAGTCTTAAAACAATGATCAATATATGATCATCATACAATAAATATAATTAATCTTTATCAAACATTATTTGGAAAACATAGAAAAAAAATTAATGGCATTACTTACGATGTGAACAGCTCCTGTTATAAAATGAACTCAACACTCATGTCTTACGCGTGATCTGCCGTTCATGGCCATAGTATTTCCGGAAATTATATTTAGAAATGTATTTAGCACTGTACAACTAGAATTAACCAGTTGTTATCTAAAATTAACTATGATTTTGATCAACAACCAATCAGAATAGAGTGCGATGACGTTATGTTTAAAAATAAAGTCAATATTGGAACGCATTTTTTGAACATGACTGTACACGTTACTTCAACACAAAACGGAAATAAAGATCAAATTTTCAGAATTCAGACCTGGGTGGAACACAATTTTTGAACGTGTCTGTATACGTTATTTCAACACAATTTTTGAACATGTCTGTACACGTTATTTCAACACAAAACGGAAATAAAGATCAAATTTTCAGAATTCAGACGTGTGTGGAACACACTTTTTGAACATGTCTGTACACATTATTTCAACACAATTTTTGAACATGTCTGTACACGTTATTTCAACATGAATTCAGGTGTGTGGAACACAATTTTTGAACATGTCTGTACACGTTATTTCAACATAATGACTTCTTTGCGAATATTGAAATCATTTAAAGCAGGCACCAGTACATTTCATAATCACATACACTGTGACCTATATAGCAACAGAAAGAAAAAATATCTTACCTACCATGCATGGATACATTTTACTTTGAATCTGGAGTAACACATTCCATTTGTTAAATTCTTTTTCTCTCTCTCTCTCTCTCTCTTAATTTCTGTAGAGTTTGTATATGATTATATAAGCACATTCTCATACTTAAAGTATCAAATTTAATGAAGTACATGAACACGTACATGTATACATGTAACATTTTCATGTTATATTCCCTCTCTCACACACACACACACACACACACACACACACACACACGTGATATACCATTTTAAGTCAAAGTATTTCCGGTAATTATTCTTGGAAATGTATTTCCAGTATACAACTAGAGTAAACCAGAGATAACTGGTTTACAATTTGAACCGACCAATGCCATGTCTTCATTTTATATCGATTGAACAAGTCTAGACATGTTGTCTAAAAATAACCATGACTTAGATCAACAACCAATCAGAAACGAAATGTAGTATTACAACCAATAACATGTTTCATTCCATGAATAGGCATGACATTGCACAACAACCAGCAATCATTTTTACTCCATGAACCTATGAGGCGTATACACACACACACACACACACACACGCACACTATTCAAACAAATGTGAAAGCGTTCTGGAAATGAAATGGACATGCCGAGTAAGGTAATCTTTTTAATATATAAATCACCTACCTTTTTTTCCTCAGTATCCATTTTTTTTATATCACACAACAGAATTTCCAAAAAGTGAATGACATGTATATCCATTAGTCTTTAGAAATTTCCTGCACACAAAAAATTCCAAGTGATCACTCTAAGAGAGCATACATAGAAAAAAAACCTGTGTACTCTGTGCGTGAAAAAGATTATGTTTTGGGCTTCGCTAACTTAAAACACATGTGTGTGTGTAATCGACATAATGCTACAGCGGTGTGAAATAGCTAATTAAAAAGTCATTATCTCTTTCAGTTTACCAAATGATATACCATTCGAATATAAGTATAAAACATTGAACGAATTTTGTTATTTTGATTTCAGAAATCAATTGATTGATATTGTTTTAGTGCAAATTAAGTCTAAACACATGATTGATCTGATATGGATTCATTATTGATTATATATACAAAAAACCAATATTTTCTTTTTTTCTGCTCTAACATTTAGTCAATTGAGAATACGAATTTTGTTATTTTGAATTTTTGAAACTCAGTTTATTTATATTGTTTTTAGTGCAAATCAAGTCTAAATACATGATTGATCCAATATTGATTATTTATCGATTTTTGTTATATCATACAAAAAAAAATCAATATTTTCCTTTTGTTCACTAATATTTAGTCATTTGAACAAACAAATAGTAAGAAGCTTCAAAATAAATCTGTTGTTTTTATTTTCAATCGAATTATTGTCAATTATCGATTTCATTGATTTCCCCCACCCACTTTTTTAAAGGTACAATGTTAAAAGGTAATATCTCCCTTAGTTATTAACCAATTTGAATCATTTTCATAGCAATGGAAAGCTCAAAGTGAGATCTTTACTTGTCAGTATGGCAAAGGCAGAATGTCACGTGTAAACATAGACTTGTAAGACGGTGAGATGCAATTTTTGCCCTAATTCTGTTCCATAGTATACAAACGGTGTATTATCATCAATAATTAGACATCTAAAATGATTTTGGTCATTGATTTTTCTTGAGACATTGAGATCATCCGTTAGAAAGAAAACGTTTTCGTAAGTAAAAAACATTTGGACAACATATTTAATATGCTGGTTCGTCATCAATTTTGGGCCTTTATATAACCTATTTTACGGAGAAAAATTATTTATTTGCTTCTCCATGACATTTTATAAACACTGAAACCTTAAGAAAAGAAAGAGTCACATTATGATCTATAAGCATTCTGCCGCAAATCACAATTTTACTGGTCACTCATTCTTATTGTTTGTTGTGTATATTCGATTTCTGTCGTTTAAAACTTTTTTTTTGCATATCAGCTAAAATGTTTATTGGTAAAGTTACATTTTTCTGGTTTGTTTTCAACTAAAATGGTAACAATTTCATCTGAGTGACGTAAGATAACCTTTGTTCATTACACGGTGGCATTGTTCAAAAACAGTTGTACTCCATACAGTTTCAAATAAAAATTCTTTCATCCTATAAAATCAGCCCTTTTTTATGCATAAATCTCGCTCATAATAATTTTTGAGGTCTTTGTTACCGAATATTAGCCTTTAGACTCCCGAACCACCGATAATCGGAACTAGCAATTATTATTTACTCTGCTTTAATTTTCAACGACAATGCGTCATTTACTTAAACAAGATGAAGCAAGCAAGCCAGCTGTATTTCATTGGCTGTATTATCTATACTAAGAAAAGTATATTTTAAAGAATACAATTATTATATCAATATAAGACATAAATTTGTAAATAGGTTGTGGGGAAGTCCTATGTTTTATGAACTGCGACGCACATGGCAATAAGATGTTCGAATATAAGGACTATAACTCTCGAATAGGTGGAGCAAATTCATTTTTTCTTTGTGCACAATTAGGCATCGGTAGTAGTAGGCCTAATCCCTGAAAGTTTAAATCAATTCCGTACAATAATGAATGCAGAGTTGTGGTCAGAAAATACTGTTGCGCATACGCACGTACAGAATGTCATTTCCGGTTTTTATTCA
>CM037778.1:75445203-75495203 GCA_021229015.1 Solen grandis
ATTTATAAGGGGCAAACGTAAGTATAACGAATGATTAATTGAAATGAAAATGAGCAGTAAGACAAGACCGTCGGTTTGCAGCAGAAGATTATTCAAAACGATATTTTCCATACCAATTTTTAAACAATATCGGCGGCCCTGCACCAGACGATGCACTGCAGGATAATTGCGCATTACGCACACTATCACGTGATTCGAGACTGATAAGTACAAGTACATGCAATCGCATTTCTAAATATGAACAAAAATGTTTACCAACTCAGCATATTTATTATTACTTATATGGTGCATTGGACGGGTCAAAGCATATCTTAACTATAGCTGTAACTTGCAACTGTAGAAAACAATATTAAAGATAAAATATAATTAATTCTTTTAGAGAAAATATGAGGCTCTCATGATTCAAAGACCTGTAAAAAGGGTCTTTGCGTGATTTAAGAGATAAAATTTCTAGACATCTGGTAAGGCTCGGGTACATGAACATCGTGAGAAACAATCTTAACCCTTTCCCTCATACAGACTCATTTTGACGCACTCAATAGGTACCACATAAAGCCTGATCTGCAGAAAACCACAGTAAAACCTTACCAGATTTAATTATAAAGTCCTCATTTCCAGACCACTGAGGAGCAGCGAACAGCATAAAACCTGATCAGCCTGCGAGTTACTCGCAGACTATCTGGTTTTATGTTGTTTCATGGTGTCCTCTATGAGGGAAAGGGTACATAGATTAATTAGTATTTATTACACGTGTTCTCATGGACGTCCATCTAGTTGTGAAAATACATCTGAAAACAATGTTGGCTTCCCATGAATTTGGACAACGGAACGAGTAGAATATTGGTTTCCGACGATGCATGTTACGCCCTCTCATCCAAGTCCACCCTATATCTGAAAAGAGATCAAATGTGTGCATGCTATCAATATCAAACAATAACTGCAAAACCTTGTTTAATTTGTTAAAAATATAATTCAAAGAGCATATCAACAATGAAAACAGAATACATACGTGTACGGCTGCTGAATCATTATACTTACATGTTATGTGCAAAAATGGGGAAAAAATGATATCAGCTATGAGCGGGACAGCAGACAGGATAATCACAAAGAGGTTTTTAGGGACTCAATTGAATCTAGTCCTGTAAAATATTTTTTTAAAGCAACATCACACACATACACAAAGTAAAGATAAATGAATGATTAATCACGTGATCATTGATTTGGGTCATATCATAGGAGGACTTTCTTCTCTGAAATTATTTGGAAATGGGACACATGCAGCAGATAATTATCAGTGATGGTGATTTCTGGGTTTCATATTTTTGTTGTAGCTGGTACACTATATATATATTTATCAGTTTAGACATTGGCTAAACGTAGAACATTGTTATAAAGATCTCAATATACTAAATCTTTTCGAAATGTTTTCTTACTGGACTTTGCTGAAATATATTGTGATAATACAATTACTATCATGTACTACAGCCTTGCTAGAAGGACTACTTGGTAATCATGGCGTGGGTGGTAACCCGGATGTATTTTGCATAATGGAGCATTGTGGAAAACAATCTGCGGCATGCGTGGCGGATGAAGACTGTCGCGCAACCATGGAATGCATGGCGAAGTGTGGCATGACCAACAACTCGTGCATGTATCCGTGCATAAATACTTACGAGGATGCTATTTTCGATTCTTTCATGAAATGTTTGGTAGATGACCATCACTGTCTCGATTTGGAGCCTGCGGATCCGACATTCCGGTGCACTCCGCCGAAGTCGGTAGTCACAGACTTTTCCCTGTCTCAGATGAACGGTACCTGGTATATTGTGATGGGACTGAACAAGGACTATGATTGCTTCGATTGCCAGATATCTACTTACATGTCCGCCTCTGTTCCTACTAATTTGACCCTGAAAGAACTGTATGACGTCATGACGTTAAATGGTTCCGTCCGGCACCGATCTGTTGTACAACAGGTTGAACAGAAGGACCCACAGATTGGCGGGATATTGGACTATACCAACCACATCATGGGTATCACCATGTATGAAAAGTGGCAGGTTTTAGGTGAGTCCAAGTAGTCTTGCATATAAAGAGATGACACATATTTCTCATTGTCAAGAGGAGGGTCATCCTGAGAGCAAATGGCGATCAAACATATAAACTTTATATGGGAACTCTTTTATGTCCTGCACCGTGGCCATAATTTTATTGTAAATAATGTACTTTTGTACATATATTGTTATTTTTTACCTATGCATTATTATATATTTTTTACACCCTATGGGGCCGTTTTGTTTGCATAGAAGTGGAAAATTTCTTATATATTAAATATTTCTTAATCAGCGAGCCTGGTGCGAGGACAAAATAGAGTTCTACACCCCATCCATCATAATGTGATAACATTGTGACATATAAACCAAATCTTAACTTTTAATTGGGATTAACTCCCCTTGTCACCTCATAGTCAATCAGTTCACTTCAGATCTGATCTGAGGTGATAACGGATTTTTTAGCTAATTCTTATATAGCCTCTTCAGGAGGATTCAATTGTCCTCCAGGGGCGTCTTTTCTCCATTCAAAGTTTAATTAAAACATCGTTTTAACTTATTTTTAAACCCTGGGGCAACATTCTGTTGTCCAAGGGATCGATTGACTGTGGGGTGTCAAATTTTAAAAAATATAACTATTTTATAAAGATGGGTTGTATTGATCGCCATTACCATAGACTTCATTACTTACCCCCTAGGTTTTTTCTATTTTATTTCTTAGGGGGCCATATATCTATTTTATAAATTAAATTGTATACATGAAAATAAAAACCATGCCTACCTATTCGTTGGTTACACTAACACACAAAACAATATATTATAAAATAAACTTGTACTCTTTCATTCCTGTTTGAGTACAGCCCACTCAGGACAATTGACATAGCTCCTCAAACCCCTCTAGACACAGGGGGGGGGGGGGGGGGAGAGAAACTAAGTATATATTGAAGTATAATCTTCTTAATTGTATAATTATGTATATAGACTTCCCCTTTAATTAGAAAATTACTGGGGACATTAGGGTAATTTATCTCTATGAATACAGGATAAATTACAATACACGAGTACAAGTAAATATATTGCACAACAAACAATAGTACATAATATATAATTAAAAAAAATTAAAAAAAAAAATTAAAAACTTAGTGTATTCTAATGTAAATTTAACTAACAATAGCGAGTTCATTTTACAAATAAACATCTTTTTAACACCTACTCGCCAAAATGACAAGCTCAAGGTGCGAGTTAAAATAAAAACTCAAATCAATCAATCATTGTCAATATGATGATATCAATACATGAAAGCTAATACAATCGACGTCGAAAGTGTTATATCTTTATATTGATTCCTTGAACCCCGTTAACACAACTCGCTTTGATTACACTCCTCGCCTGGTAGGTGCTCTTAAGCAAAGTTTAAGTTGTTTATTTGTTGGCCGTTTCAAGGCGATAATTTTTGGTACTTTTTTACAACAACAGGTTATGTACTATCTCCGTTTTTTTTTTTTGTTTTTTTTTTGTTGTTGTTGTTGTTGTTTGTCCATTTTGTCTTTGCTTGCCCCTCCTTCTTGTGTTCGATGTTGGATTTCTTATATGGCATTTTGTGTTGCTTGCTTATTTTAATTAATACTTTTTCGGACGTTTCATGAGCTGTACGGATGTGAAAAAGTGTAACCATTGGGATTTTCGTAATTGATTTAAATAAATTGATTAAAGCATGCCTTTATAATAATTTATTTATTTTCATATATTCTTTTATGACCAAGAATTAAGTCAATCGCCTGTAGTTCTTAAGTGTGACTGCAGTGTCATTGCAATCCATTATTTTAGATTACGCCCCGTCTGGACGCTACATGATCGTCTACTACTGCGGGCTTATGTCCAAGGCATGGTGGTACGAGGGGAACCTCGTCTACTCCAGGGACCCCACGCTCAGTTCAGATGACCTTGACACCGTCTCCAAGGTGATCAAATCAACCATGGGACGATCTGCCGATGAATACTGTCGACCGAAAACAATAAATTGTACATCCTAATTTTTTCTGAATATTCGACCAACTTCATCGGGATTTTTATTTCAGCTTTAATTGAGAAACTATGAGTCATTATTAATATTATGTATATTGTTTGTTTTATTATTTCAATAGCCTTTCTTAGCAGAAGAAAAAATGAGTTGTATGCATGTATTAATATGCCTTATAGAAGTAAAATGAAATAAGATATCCACTCTGACTATCTTCAATGACTTGATATCAGTTTAGCTGAATAATAAAGATAGATATCGTAATTTTTTTTTCGCTAACACTTAATTAAATAAGCTTAATTTAATGTTATCAATTTTACGTCGAATGTGAAATAAGTTCTTACAACTTTTCGTAGTCGGCTACATTATCACTGGATCATGACGCCTTTTTTAGTTGAATCTGGGGCGAGCTGCTCACACAATATGTTCACCTTTTTTAGTTGAATCTGGGGCGAGCTGCTCACACAATATGTTCACCTTTTTTAGTTGAATCTGGGGCGAGCTGCTCACACAATATGTTCACCTTTTTTAGTTTAATCTGGGGCGAGCTGCTCACACAATATGTTCACCTTTTTTAGTTGAATCTGGGGCGAGCTGCTCACACAATGCGTTCACCTTTTTTAGTTGAATCTGGGGCGAGCTGCTCACACAATATGTTCACTTTTTTTAGTTGAATCTGGGGCGAGCTGCTCAAACAATGTGTTTTTCATTGTCTGGTTCTTGGCTGGTACCTTCACCTTACACTAAATAATCTGTGATTTTGAGGTCGACCGGGAACCGATCTACAAAACACATAGAAACTATTCGTGTATGCAACTCGCCCCTGCAATAAAGGTATTTTTGGACACAGCAAATATATACATGAGATAATTTCGCGTGGTTTCATCATTCACGAGATCAACAAAAAATGAAATCATTCGTCTTGGCCTAATTATATTTCCTTTCTATAACTTAAACCATTTTTTTGCACTATTTTACCCCCTCTCTCCCCCTATCTTCCTTCTCTCCATGCACCCCCCCCCCTCTCTCTCTCTAACCTTCTGCTTTTCAATATAAGTTTCAAAAAACTCGTTTCGTCGGACTTTTTCTTTATCCTTCATTATTTCACAACTGAACGGAGACGTTTGATATACATGTACATATAAACGTCTGCATATCAAATTTAATCTGAAAGTGACCAATAGCGTTGATAAGACAATGACCGTATTTACATAAGACACTGATACCATAAACACAAACATGTTTACATATTTTCGGACAGAGTACATTACACATTTTTTTTGAATGCAAGATAAAGTGATAATGAAACTTAACCTATCAATAATAATGTGGAAACTTTTGCAGCTATGATGCATGCACGGATCCAGCCATAGGTGTATGTGAAATTCTGATATTACTTCACCGTACGTGGTGAAGGCGGTGGAAGAGTCTTTCCTATTCTTTCTTTAAGATTTTTACAGGGGGTAAACGGTTCTTCCAGGGTGGATTAAGGTGTCTTTTTTTATTTACTCTTAGAATGGTAGTCAAATACCAGGGTTATGGATGTCATAACCCCCTCTGGATCCGCGCATGTGGTCGATGTCACAAATGTGTATATCACCAAAATAATAATAACAAAAGTAATCATCTTCATCATCATCATCATCATCATCATCATCACATATTTTATGTAGAATGAAATTAAAATTAACAACCTTTTTTTTAAATTTAAATGTCGATATGGGTCCCATATTGGTCCCGTACCAGACTGGTCATGTTTCCCATTTGATAACATAGTGGATGTATGATGATATATGTAGAGATACCACAGCAGGACACATATATACATATAATTTATATTACACTATATGTATATTATTTAAAGTTTTATCAGTAGAATTTGATTTTCGATCATTAGAAGGGTGACCCGATCCTCTTCATTCCTGCGGGGGTTCAGTGTTGGCTGGTCATGCTGGTCTTGGGGAGTCAAACGTTCAGCCGATTTTTCTGTTTGTCCATCATCTTCAATATGATTAATGTTTGTGACTAATGCATTAGCGTCATCAGATGTATTTTAAGTTATTAATTGTAAGCTCTCCTGCAGAACCAGGCAAACCACTGTCCAGCAGAGGTAAATCACTATCTACTGATGACATATCGAACTCAGCAGCATCTTGGTGTAGATGACTTCCATTAATTTGGTCATCGCTGACATTTCTGGAGGACTCTACATCTGGTAGACCGGATAGTGATTGTTGATGTGCAAGATAGTCTGGTAATTTGGAAAGTCTGGACATTCCACTTGGGTCCTCACATGATATCTTGTTCGGGAGGTTCTTCTTGTTCTTCCTTGTCTTTTATCGTATTTGGATACGATTCATACAAACTCATTTTCACCGTCATACAGATCAAACTCTACGGTTATGCCTTTTTTTAATTGTTCTGTACAAGAATGGAAAAATGTTATCAGCTGTGTGCAGGACAGCAGCCAGAAAGGAGCTTTTACCTTTATTGTTGGTGTTTGTAAGATATATACGTGTATTGTTTTGAGAATCAGAACTAACCAATAGCCCTATAACTCAGTTGAATAGACCAATGTAGTAAAAACATCATAACATACATAATCGTATATAAAGTAGAGTAAAAATAAATGTATGGTAAATTGATTAAATAGTCTATATATCATACGACGGTTATCTTCCCTTGAAATTGAACACACCAACCAGAAATGTTTAAATAATTATCAGTGATAGGGATTTCTTTCTTTCATAATTTATATAAGGTCACGTGTTGTAACTGGTATAAATATCGGTTAAAATGAATGTATTTATCAGAGAGATCTAGCATTGTTACTAGTATAAAGACGGAACGCGTATATATTTGTTTTTATTATCATTATACATGTGCTAATATACCAAATCTTTTCGAAATGTTTTCTTACTGGACTTTGCTGAAATATATTGTGATAATACAATTACTATCATGTACTACAGCCTTGCTAGAAGGACTACTTGGTAATCTTGGCGTGGATGGTAACCCGGATGTATTTTGCATAATGGAGCATTGTGGGAAACAATCTGCGGCGTGCATGGCAGATGAAAACTGTCGCGCAACCATGAAATGCATGACGAAGTGTGGCATGACGAACCACTCGTGCATGTACCTGTGTATAAATACTTACGAGGATGCTGTTTTCGATTCTTTCATGAAATGTATGGTGGATGATTATCACTGCCTCGTTTTGGAGCCTGCGGATCCGACGTTTCGGTGCACTCCGCCGAAGTCGGTAGTCACAGACTTTTCCCTGTCTCAGATGAACGGCACCTGGTATATTGTGATGGGACTGAACAAGGACTATGATTGCTTCGATTGCCAGATATCTGCTTACATGCCCGCCTCTGTTCCTACTAATTTGACGCTGAAAGAACGATATGACGTCATGACATTGAATGGCTCCATCAGGCACCGTCTGGTCGAACAACAGGTTGAACAGAAGGATCCACAGATTGGCGGGATGTTGGACTATACCAACCACATCATGGGTATCACCATGTATGAAAAGTGGCAGGTTTTAGGTGAGTCCAAGTGGTCTATCAATATACATGTAAATAGATGGATTCAATTTCTGAGTATTCTGCAAAGTCAAAATATGTCGCTCGGCCAATAAGTCCTGGAGCAATTAGCATATGAGCATTAAGTAAGGAGTATATTTTATTATTATTTTTTCCATCATTATTATTTTGTATATGTCTTTGCCGGGAAACAGATCCACGGTCACGCGTTTAGAGGCGAAAGCGCTAACCACTCGGTCATTAGTCTATTTCCATCCCTTAATTTCGTAGTAATATGTTAGTCAATATATATCGTCAAGTTCAATAGCCATTGGTTCAAGATTCTGGAATGTGACTTTCTGGGAATTTCAAGTCCAAGAATTGGAGTTCAAATCAGTCAAGTGATATTTGTACCTACGTTTGATAAAGAACACTAGTATAGAGTTATATAAATCTGATAATGATAAATACCTTGTTGGGCCCATATAAATCTAGCTTAAGCAACCCAGATGGTCCCTTTGCCTACTGACCGTTCCAAAACGATACCTATTGGTTCTCCATTTTATATACTGTCCTGTCTCCGTGTTTCTCTTTCTCTCTCTCTCTCTTTTGTCTTAACTGTTAATGAATGTACTGATAAAACGGACTTTTCAAAAGCTGCACAGATGCGGAAAAATTATAGCTTGGGGATTTTCTTGTCTTGCTTAAATATATCAAGCATGCTTTCACAATATTTTATTCCTGTTCATATCTTGTTTTATAACGAGGAATTGGGTCCATCGCCTGTAGTTCATAAGTTTGACTGCAGTGTCCTATTTTTCAGATTACGCCCCGTCTGGACGCTACATGATCGTCTACTACTGCGGGCTTATGTCCAAGGCATGGTGGTACGAGGGGAACCTCGTCTATTCCAGGGACCCTACTCTCAGTTCAGATGACCTTGACACCGTCTCCAAGGTGATTAAATCAACCATGGGACGATCTGTCGATGAATACTGTCGACCGAACACAAAAAATTGCACATCCTAATTTTTTTTCTGAATATTCAAACGTTTTCATCGTTTCTATATATATTATTTCAGGTTTATGTAACAATAAAAAGGAAATTGTTTTGTGTATTTATTATCATCGTATTCATTTCAATAACATGCACGATAGAAAATTATGTGTTTAAATGAGCTTTTTAAATTGAATTTGTACTAAAGGCATTTTTGACAAATTAATTTATACATTTAAACTTTGAGAAACGTTTTAGAAAACATATAAAATAAATTCACGTGCTTATATTTTTACAAAGTTAATGAAAATTAAACGCCAAGATATTTCATTCAGAATACGGGTCGATAATGATTTTCAAAACTGAGGAAACACGCAGTTATTGCTTGATTACATTTTGCTTCCATTCCTTAAACTTTTTGTTTTCATCAGTTTTGCCCGCTCCCCCCCCCCCCCCCCCCATCTATCTCTCTCTCTCTCTGACCTCCTGCTTTTTAAGAAAGTTTAAATGTACTCATTTCATGTTTAAATGTACTCACTTTTCAATTTATCTTTTTTTCCAACTGTAAACAAACTAGTAAAACTAGTTATACCAAATTTTTCCTAAAACGAAAAATACTTTCTTCCTAGAGTTCTACAAAGACAACTGTCTATACCACCATTGCTAGACCAACTTCAGAATCGTATACTAGTGCATGGGACCCTTACCATCAAGATAGTCAAATACAGCCACAAACAATTATAACAATACCCTGGACACAGTCAAAAATAATTATAACAATACCCCGGACACAGTCACAAACAATTATAACAATACCCCGGACAGTCACAAACAATTATAACAATACCCCGGACACAGTCACAAACGATTATAACAATACCCAAGACACAGTCACAAACGATTATAACAATACCCCAGACACAGTCACAAATAATTAAATTAATTTCTTACAATCTAGAAGATAACAAAGAGGCTGATCTTATTTCATAACATGTTTTATAAACATGTTGATGTCGATCCCAGAAAATATCTGATTACACACAATAGGATAATAAAAAAAAAATTCCACCATTTAGCAGTTCAGATATCTTTTCAACAGTTGGCTATTACAAGAATTCATTTTCCCTCGGACTGCTGCTGTTCAGTGGAACGTAATGCCATCACATGTAATCAGTGCTAATACTGGATTTAAATCAACACTGGCTGCCTCAATGTTACAACCATAACCACTATGTACTTGATTTTATCATATTTTAAACCTACTCATATTCTTCTTTCTGTACGAGAGATAATGTGAGTGCATATTTTACTGTTTTGGGATTTTAAAGTTTTTAGTTTTGCACCTCTCTTTTTTTCACCACCTGTAAGGAGATATCAGGTGAACTGAGCTTAGGAAACCTGACATTCGTTTTACATTTTAACTCTCAATTGCCATGATGTTCCAGTATTTAACGTTTGCCATTATCATAGCAGAAAGAAACGAACTAAACGGATATTGATATGCACAGAAATGTTGTTGTTGTTGTATTGGGGTTTACCGTCGCTGCGATAGTATTTCAATCATAAAACGACGTCCAGCTAATTACAGGTGGAGGAAGACGCCGAGTACACAGAGGTACCCGGGTAGAACCACCGACCTACCGCAAGCCAGCTGGAAGGCTTCCTCACATGAAAAATCCGAAGTCCCTACTGGGATTCGAACCCACTGCACAGAAATGACAACAAAACAAAAGATACACATATCCATTATAATCTGATAGCAACTTATAGTGGTGATAAGAAAATGACCGTGTTTACATATATTCAGAGTACATTACACATGCTTTATTTGTCTACAAGATAAGGCGATAATAAAGAGTTATCTAGCAATAACAATGTTGAAACTTATGCAGCTAGGCTGATATCAAAAGTGCATCAGTATCAAAAGTGTGAACATCACCAATAATAATGATAATAACAATGATAATCATCATCGTGATCATGATCATCATCACGAAATTTACGTAGAATGCCAAACATTGAAACAAAAATCATATACATCAAGTATGACATCAATGTGCTTATAGATAGGCAGGGTAATCTGAAACAGAAGGACAGACTGGCACTATGTATATATAATGATCAATACATTAACATTTTCAGTGTCCAAATAGCTTTTAATTTCAGCATAACAGACCAGTTACAACCAAAACTTTCAACTGAAAGACTGTCGGCAGGATTTACAGGAAATAGCTAAATTTTCCCCAGTCACTAATTGGTCAATTTAAATCAGCGAATCATACTTGGTAATGCCGATCCTCAGATGAAATCAGCCATAAAACATAACAGCTGCGACGTTTGATAGTTTTGACTAAAATGTTATGTGACAGATAGGTCGTTTTAAAAAAGGTATGTCATATAACAATTACATGTTTTTATTGGTGGTGCTTCGTTTTTATTCTTCCACATCTGAATCTGTGATCTGATGACGAATCAAAATAGGAAACAAAGTCCCATTGTTACAAGTGTTGTTGTTCACTGTTGTGCAATAAAATATGTAATGGTATGTACAGTGAATTTACAAAATGCTGAATGATAAAATATTTATTCGAATTCAGGCGAATATCTGCGAAAATTCACGAGCGGATTTATTAATACGAAACTATTCCATTAAATCAAAGGTTGGTCTACTTCTCGGCACAGCGTATATATCATCGTCGTAGTCAGTTTTAATAGAATTTTCATTGCTGAAGCCCAATTCATTATAAAACAATGGAGGATGTCCATTTGGTGTTTCATGCATGTTTGTTGTGGTGTCAGCAGTAAAATTTTCATTGCCAATGAAAGGAGGTTGCTTATCAGTCAGAATTTCTGTAATAACACCATCCTGGAACTCGTCAGTGTCTTCAATACGCAATACTGGAGGCGTGTCCTCTCTATCCATGAAGTAAGAATTTCGAGGATTGATTCCCTCTAAATCTATTAATCTTGATCCTTGTCGGAGTGCAACATGAACGTCATGACCATTATCTTCAAACGCTTCTGGATTGGCAGAGACAGCTCCTTCATCTTGTTTCTTACTAAGCAGATCTCTCCTTGGTGGAACTCTTGGCAGCATCAACGACTCGCTGTTTTCATTTGTAGGTTCGTTTTCAGTAAATGAAACAGACGTTTCGCATGGAAGTGCAGATGCGACTTCAACTGAGTTCACAATTTCTAAAGAGTCATTGTCATTCCTATCACTGTCCTGATCAGAATCGCTCGATTTCTGTGTTATGGACTCTTCTGTGCGTTTACTAAAAGAGTCAGGGACATGGAAATTATACTCCTCATAACAATCAGGAGAGTCTTCATCACTGTGCAGTTCATCACTATTGGCTCTATTATCAGTAGAATTTGACTTTCGATCATTAGAAGGATCTTCTTCATAGAAATGATCATCATCTTCCCCCAGGTGATCAGTGTTTTGCTGGCCATGCTTTAATATGACTTGAGGAGTCAAACTCTCCGATTCTTCTGTTTTTTCATCATCTTCATAATAGCTTATATCATCAATATTATTATTGTTTGTGACTAACGCATCAGCGTCATCATACGTATTTAAGTCATCATTTGTTAACTCTCCTGCAGAACCAGGCAAACCACTATCAAGCGGAGGTAAACCACTATCAACCGATGGCATATCGAACTGATCAGCATCATCTTGGTGAAGAGGACTTTCCATCATTTGATCATTGCTTACAATTCTGGAGGACCCTACATCTGGTAGACCAGATACTGATTGCTGACGTGCCATATATTCTGGTAATTTGGATAGTCTGTGCGTTCTAACTGGTTCCTCATACGAATCAATGCACATGACATCTTGTTCGGGAGGTTCTTCTTGTTCTTCCTTGTCTTTAATCGTGTTTGCATACGATTCATACAGACTGTCATTGTCACCGTCATTGAGATCAAACTTTACGGCTTTGCTTGTTGTGTTGTTCGTATCATCAGTATTTTTGTCAGAAGTTTCTTCTGAATCAGGTCTAAACGTAGGGTTTGTGTAGCCTGTCTTTTTACCCTGTGCTCCTGATGTATCCACTAAAGATGTCTCAGAGGAAATGCTGTGAATGGCGTCGTTGCTCGTCGTTGGTATTTTTGGAGCTGCTCGTTTTTGCAATCTGCTTGGTAACGCAGGTTTGTCGCCAGTTTCATTCTCAGATGCAACTGAGAGCGCTGTTGGTCTCGGTGGCGATGGGTCCAGCGTAGGGCTGTCTACTTGTTCTTCGTCACCTAATGGATGCATAGCCTTTAGTTCTACTTTCACACCGGGTTTGCCCTTTTTGCGAGGCTTCAGTTCTTGGTACACATGGTCTTCATTTTCATTTGTTGATGTCACGGGATATAAGGTGGTCGTACATTTCCGGAGTTTGGCTTTCCTGAAACCATATATAACGTATGTCAGCATTTTAACAATAGATATATTTAAATATGCTCGAAGAGAAATATTTGGTGCCACTCATTATCAGGCATAGCTGCGCTCAACTGGTGAATTTTCAGAAGTTTAAGGTCATCGGCTATTGTCATGTGTATAATAAAGAGCGCATGTGTATGAAACTATATATTAAAGTTAATTTGAACATGAGAGTTGGTTATATAGGACATTTTATGCAAACATAAAATCTTTTATGGCATCTATAACAGCTGCATGGCGTAGGAGTCGCAGATTCAGAATTTAGTCATTCTGACGTTATCACAAAATTGCTTCAAAATCTACAGATGATTCATAGGATAGACAAAAGCAACATGATACAACTGAGAATGTTGAACTGGGTCAGTATATTGAGCCAGTCTGTATCTAAAGATGCCAATGTTTCATTAACATGTACAGTTGTGTATATTACTAAATGATCGTGTTTGAAAGGAGGCCTAAGAAGTGCCCCGTGTAATATGCCTGAGATGTGGAAATCTGTACTTAGTGATATCAAAATATTAATCATGTTTGATTTTCTTCTCTTAAATCATGATAAAAGTAGACAACTTACAGTCTGATAACAGTGACACATGTGATGAGGGTGGCCAATATAAACACAACGGTGGTTGCTATTGTGCCAAAGGATATGTCTGCAAATATGAAGCAAGTGTTAGCTCGGAAGGAAAAAAAATCAGTTTATTTTATTAATTAAAAACACAGACAGGAGGAAGATTGACTCACAGACACTCAAAAACAGCAGCAAAAAAAAAAAAAAAAAAAAAAAAAAAAATCACCGAAATTGATAAATATTTATTTTGTGTCCCACTCAAATAAAAAGTGAAATAGGTTTAAAAAATCCGCCCAAACACATTCAATTGAGAGAGACAGAAAGACAGACAGACTGACAGACAGAGGCAGAGGGCTTACATTTCCAAAGAGGTGGGGACGCGGATGTTGAAGATGACGTAGGTGAGACATATATTCCAGCTCGTGTATCAGAGGTGGCTGAAATCAAGGTGAATTTGATAGAGCTTGGACTTTTTAGTTTATTTACTAACATCAATGCTTTGTTTGTTTGTTTGTCTGGGCCTTACGTCCCTCTCACAGTATGTCATTCATTTGGTGCTAGCGCTGCAACACTGCGATATTTTGCCGCAGACAAAAGGCAAGATGCCATTTCCGGTAACACATTCGTGACCACACTTCTATGCTGAGCGCCAAGCAAGACAGCTCTACCAGTTGCATTTTTACAATTGTTGTACGTTACGACCGCGAATCAAACCCACAATCTCCCTATTTCTGCGAAGACGCTAAAACCACTCGGCTAGTGGTTAAGGTCCTTCTAAACGTATGCAGTCAACTTAACAATACCTTACTTTACGAACTAAAAACTGCCTGACTGTAGATCTCAGCGGAATGCATTATCTGATATACGTATCTTATCGCTATATGATATGCATGTATATATAAATATAGATCTTTTCATCTGAACAAAGTTGACCTGGCTTCTAATCGTCTTCACTCACCACTTTTTATATTCATGAAATATATTGTCTTTTATTTTCTTGCATGAGAGAGAGAAAGCTTACATTTCCAAAGAGGTTGGGATGCAGTCATTGAAGATGATGTGGATGTTCCAGCTTTTGTGCTAGAGGTGGCTGAAATAAAAACGAACTTGATGGCATAAAACTTATTCTTGCTGGCTTTCATGTCTTAAATAAAAATTTTTATGCTTGAGTTTATTTGTGGACTTAGACTGATATATTACGGCGACATTGCGATATCACAGTGTAGACAAATGGCATGGTACCTGATCTTGCTAGCTTTTTAATCTTTAAATTTAAATGAATTCGTTAAAACAAAATTGGAACAAAAGTGAAATTCGCTGGCAGTAGAACCGCATAAATTGGCCGTATGGGGCCGAGTAACATTGAAATCTGCTCAACACTTGTGTTTCAAGTATGAAACATAGCTAAATAGATCTAATTGTTCCGTTTTCATTTTTGCGAACCCTCATTTAGTCCCATTCGATTCTAGTGCAAGACGTTAAGTACATTTTAGGTTGTAAAATTTATAGCCAACGTTCTTATGATCATTTTCACCAAATTAGGAAAATTAGATATTTGAATTACATTCTAGCAAATGGGACGAAGAAGCTGAGGACGAATGAGCGTATGATGAAGCAGAATATTTCTGATCATGTGTGACGTCGGGTGTTGTGGTATCCTCAATCGGAATGGTGACCGGAGCTGCAAAATACATGGTTCTGTACATTAAAATGACACGGATTTCAAAACGCGCATTAATGTAGTAGCAGAGAATATTATTAGGTTGTAAATTATTCAGAGATGACTAATCACCTGAGTTGTAAGTGGGTCTGGTACCCATTGGTTTGTTTTCTAGAAATAGTTAAAACAAAATGGTATAGAATATTTATATTTTCAAGAATCGGGAATATTGAGAGAGAGAATCACTTTTGAAATAAATTCTTCTGCGTAGGAACCATACCTATATAAAAATAAATGCATTTTTGAATTGTGAATTAATTTGGGACCCTTCTAAATTGGGTTCCAGCTATAGAAGAAAAAATCACTGGTTTTAAAACATCGTGGTGTAAAACACCATTCTCAGTAAGACTCCAATACATGAAAAGAGAGCTGGCAATCTTTAATACAATGATTTTAAAGTTTTGTGCTTGATAAAAGCGTCCCAGTAATAGCATTGCATGTTCGACACGTGAAGTTCTACCTAAGAGTTCACTGCGGTTTCAAGTCATAGACAAATGACATGATACCACTTGATCCAACATCGGACAAATCGGTATAGTATAGCTCATTGCTTTCTGTATAGGGGTAGTACCAGTACCATCTTTACAACTTTTGTGTCAGGACCGGGGATCGATCTCATGACCCGACTTTTTTTTTAATTTCATACTTTATTTTACATAAATTACGGAACAAGTCCTCACAACCTATATTAATGATGGATCTGATGGAGGCGCCTGTGGTCATTATAATGAGAGGAAACCGGGGAACCCTGAGAAAATCAACGTTTCTGGACGAGCGACCACTGTACCCTCTCACGTACGTGACCAAGAGGTGAACCCGGGACGCATTGATGAGAAGCGAAGCGCATTACCACTACGCTATCCAGGTACCCGATGCAGACGCTTTTACCACAGGTCTGACTATCGGAGCGGGCCCTCTAAAGAACCATGATGTGAAAGCATCACATTATCACAAACAATGAAATGAAATAACTTTTTACTTTCAAAACAATGCGTAACAATTTATAAACAAAAATAAACAGCATTACCTCCATGTGGTCTAGGTAGCCCAGAAAACAACAGCCCAAGTAAAATCCAAATAAAGATCATGTTTTCTGATATATTCTATTTAACATTTCATGAAAAACTAATATTGATTTGACTCGCGATGTAAAATATATAATAACACATACGGAATATATATCAGGTAGGAGTGACATTAACCAGTCGACCGGACTTTGTAATTCAGATAAGTTAAATCAGATACTGTGTCTGACCCCGTCACTATAATCACTGATGTCATAAATTGTTACACCCTGCACTTCCTGTTCTGGAAGTGTTTGTTTGTTTGTCCCGAGAGTATTTTGGTAATTCAAGATACTTTTTCTTAATTAGACAAACAGGGTCTTGACTCACAGAGGTATGTGACATGATACCAAAACCAAATACTCGGTCAACCATTCCTGGAACTACTCTTATACATTTAGCAGCAAGCAGGACAACTACATTGTCACGACTTATGTCACAGTCGGGGATCGAACCCGCGATCTCCTGTTACTGTGCGGATAGTCTATATGTAACAGTTTTGATAACTTTGGCGATAAACTTGATTAGTGACCGACATAGACAGTGTCCGATAGAGAGAGAATTTGATTTTAGAGAGGTATACATACCCTCACAACTATGGTTTAAACCTCGATTCATATGCAGAGTGCTGTCATAATTTTCCCTGGTACACCTTAATATGTGGTACAGTTTTCTAACTAACCATTTCTTTTCAAATCCAAATAACTAACCAAGCCCTGCAAACAAATTCTCCTAACCCCAAAACCGAGGTGATATTTTATTACTCTCGAGCGGCCCCTCCCACACACACAAACAATTAATGGGCTTATGATGTCATGGTACAAATTACATGTACAATATTTTTTTTTAATTTTACTCTATTAGGTAGTAAAAGCACAGTAGAAAATGTAAATAAGAATACAATAATATAAATAATCAACATAAAAAAAAGAAGTATTGTTAAAAAGAACAACGACGTGTTTTTATAAATTAAGTGTTAACACACAACAATGGACCTCGGTTTTCGTCTTTGTTTCTGTTTGATTCGCTTCATGATTCCGTTTTTGTTTTCCGCTACAGTCCATGTCTACTTGAGACAAATGGACTGTACTTCTTACTGTTTTGTTTGTCAATTTCTGTCACATTTAAAATGCAAGTGTACCTGTATATACTATCTGAATTAACGGGTTAAGATGGATTAATTAGTGTAGCTTAATCCAGATTACAGAGGATTAACGAGTCATTTATTATGCAAGCAGTAAGTATGTCATTTTCTCCGTAATTCTAATATACTTTAGTGTATTATCTTACCCATGGAACCTTAATATACCGATACAAGAAACCCCTATGTATAAGATTCAGTGTTGTACCTTCAAGCTTATTGGTGCAACTCCACATTCAATCATTTTCATTTAGATAATACATCCATCATTAAATTGTGATCAAGGTCCATCAAGTGATTGAGGGAATTTCATAGTCTTTATAGAATTGGAGCATTGTAATTTAATGATGCGTGGAGTATACTTATTATTTAATAAGGCAATTGTGCGTACATTTTAAATCAAATAGAATTCATAATCTTTAAACGATAATCGAATTGAACATATGGCACTTTATATATACATGATTTGCATCAACTCAGCAAACCATTGCTTGAAATAAATGTGATGATGTATTCAAACATTTTTCTGTGTCTTCGAAAAAAACACAACAACAACAACAAACAAAACAAGAACAACAACAGTGATTTAATTAGATTTACAAGGTCAATTTATAAATGAGGATTTAAATTAAGCACACGAATTTAATAGTCCTAAAAGCATTGTAATGTGTTATGTAGATAAATGACCTAACCTAGATTTCTAAAAGTCAAACTCTTTGTTTCATAAACCAACTTTCCGACCAAGTTATAGGTCGTACTGTGGTCAGACGTCGCATTAAAGATTTTCCCCGTAACGACAGGTCCTCGAGAGACAGTTTGCCGGTCTGATCAGTCTATACTGTGGCTATACATCAGGGATTATCCGTTAAGCTGTTGCACGAATGAAAAAAAAATCGGTTTCGGACTCGGTATAGAGACCACAGTGGTTTGACTAGTAGTGTTAAGATCACGTCGATTTGATTGATACTCTTCACGACAGTCATGACGCTTTGCTAAATAACAGTGGTTCTGAAAATATGTTTGAAAAATGAAAAATAAATAATAATTACATAGATCTACGAGATAAGAGATAAAGATCTTGTTTTAGCGTGCTGTTTAGGAATTCATTTTGTGTCAGTGATTTAAAACAACACATATGTAATCAAAACAGTTGTTATTTGGTGCTGATTAAGTTTTGTGAACGGATACTAGACTTAAAATTATATATATATTGGATATCATATTTGAACTGATTGACCCATATAAATTTCGTGTTGTAACAGTATGTGTTTTAATAGATATAATGAAATATTTGGAGATAAAGTTTGTTAATGGATATTGAACTTGGATGCTGCATATCGGATGTAAGAATTTGAAATCAATTGTTCATGGAATGAACCAACTGTGTGATGTCAAGATGACAAACTGGTGTGAATAATGGATTACCCACATATCAACCATGGAAAACCTATCGTAACGTGGTTTTGTGAAACTTAAACTTTGGAATTTAGGATTAAAAGTCAGAATATTGGTCTGCGCAGTCATGGCAACTCAGGCGCTCTATATCAAATCATCCTTTGCGAACTCCAGTCAGAATCTGGCAGCCAACAGACCTTCTTTAAACACATCAAACCCTAATCTTCACGCAGTTGGATTAAGTGCCGTGAGTTTTCAGTTATGATCAGTTTACCTTTACAGGTATAACGCGGTACAGGTGTCATTAGCGACACGGTACAGTCAATGAGTAATTGAGTTCAATGCCATCTGGAAGCCACAGAGAATAATTTAAATACTACTGGTCTTACCAGCAACCTTGGGAGGAATAAACCAGTTACAAAGCCGTGTTTGCTGTGAGGGAATAAGATTTAAACAAGCATTGATGAGATATCGATTGAAATCAATAATTTCCAGCAAAAGTGACCCCTCCCCCCCACACACAATTGTTCAAGTCTCAAAAGTCTTCTCTCATGCCGATCTAGAGTAAAGATTCGTGCCTCGCTTCACTTACTTTTCAAATCAGTTATCTTGCATTTCCGAACCATTTAATACCAATCCAAAATCATACCCTCCGCGCTGGCACTAAATTGATTCCATGCTCCTCAGGCTGATGCTGTTCCATCCCGCCAAATCAATCGTTCCCTGTCGTATATCTAACAATTATCACACTAGGATCATCGCCACAGTCGCGGCCAGACATTACTTTGATCAACTCTAAATGACAGCGCTTCATTAACTTCACCCACGTGCCATTTAGGAAGATATGAAGTAATTGATTTCAAGTATAAGTAAATCGATTATTGAGAGAGTATCTCAACCTTGTAATCAACAAGCAGCAACATACACGCAAGGTCCATCCCGTAGTTTGCACCAATTAATTTCAAATATCAATACTGTTTATCAATAAGTTTTTTTCTGTCCCTCATTGATTACCTTGTCTGCCTCTCTGTTACCATTTATTTGTGAAACTGGAGAGAGACATACAAGAGTGATTGGAATCTATAAAGGATGCTATTTGAGAGTGCTTACAGACATGGTAATATACAAGGGTTTAGAAATAATATCATATATTATCATTTTTATCTTGTATTATTTTTGCTCACGATAAGTGAAAGATATAAATGGTGAGTGATTAATACCTTTTCACCGATGATGATTATGATGATGGGAAATTAGTTTAGTCATTATAGCATTGTTCTAACACTACAATCCAATATAACTGCGGACAGATGCTCATTATAGTAATTATGTTTAATTCTTTCTTGTTATTATTGCTATGAATGAATACATGTAGTGATTATAACTAATAAAAAAGTGTATATATAAATGTAGCTAACACGTAGTTCTAAAGATTTAGTTGACAATACCTAAATGATCGAAATGCTGCCGATGGAATGTTATAACAAAGTATCAGTATAAGACAAAATGTCGATATGTCTTTCTTCAGCCCAAGATCAAACTTAAGATATATCTAAAATAAAAAATAAAAACTATCCATGCATTTTCAACAGAGTCGCGCGGGATCTAGTCGTGGGGACACGAGGAGCCGACTGCAGTCCCATGACAACGGCAAAAATCGCCCCTTCCTGGCCCCAGCCGTCCATGGGGCAGGGAAACACGCCCATAAATCATCGTACAAAGATGAAGATCTGGAATCACTTCTAGACATGACAGGTAATACAGTTGTCCATGTATGTCATTATCCAGAAAACGAATATATGTGATGTGGGGAAACATAAATGCAAATTAACATTTTACATATATGATATTAGATATGTGGTATACATTTGATATATACCGTCCCCGGCAGCCGAGTGGTTAGAGTGTCCACTCGGGAGCGGGAGGTCGTGGGTTCGATCCCCGGCCGCGACATACCAAAGTCGTAAAAAATGGTACTGTTATAGCTCCCTTGCTTGGCACTCAGCATAAAAGGGTAGTTTCAGGACTGGTTGGTATCATGCCACGTGTCTATGGCGTGATACTGCAGTGTGGCAGCACTATATCTGTCTCAAGTAGACATACGTCTCCAATGACTGAAATACTGTCGGTGGAACCCAACAAACAAACAAACATACATATAATATGCATAATATGATTATACCATATGTCTGTCAAACGTTGAGTGAAACCTGTGAACAAAGGCCACTGAAAAGAAAATGAAAACTAACCTTCATACAAATCATAATCATACTGTCACATCTCTATTCAGAGGTTAAGAAAATCAATGCTAGGAATCCAGTCACCTGCCTTTGTTCACATGTTGGCTGTTATTTAGAGGTAAGCTTTAAAAAAGTTTTTGTTTTCTGAATATACTATAATGGTAAGTGTTATTTCGGAGCTATCAAGGAAGTGACCTCTTCAACCTGTACAAACCCAGATCAGCCTGTAAGAAACTCGCGCCTGATCAAGTGTTATATACTACCACATTCTTCAGATGAGGGTTTGATAATAAAAAAAAACTTTCAAGAATGAGCATTATCTTCGAATCCCAACAATAATACTTGCGCTAAGTAAAATTCTTGAATTAAGTAGACATGCATTTCACCATTTTCATTTTACGAAATATTGATGAAGATGACAACGCTGACACGGGTAAGTTACTTTGATTGAATAGATACGCTTCTAAACGTGGAGTAATACAGTGCTCTGAAAACGGCGGTGGTATCTATGCAAATCAGTAATGCCTGCTTTTGTTTATCGGTACTTTATACTAAAAACTATGTTAATTGTTAGACGAAAGGCGAACCAAGCTGAGCTGATTTTCTGGGATAAGGTCAAATTAGAAAGAATTATTTCGGAATTATGCCGAAAACGTCCTAAAGAAATAATTTATTGTTAAATTAGTGTTTATTTCCTATTAGAGTTGAGTATCTAACATGATATTTATGTTTAATATGAAACCATTTCTGTTTTGGTCACAACATGATTTAATAAAACGACAAGGTTACGCTCTACAATGTGTAAAACGTGAAAAAGACACCTCTTCGTGACATCGTGCTGTATGGAAATAGGCAAGCGTTAAATTAACGTTATGGAACCAATGAAATTGCGTAATTTGACACACCCACGACAAAATATAGACCTAAAATCCCACGGTCGATAGATGGTAGATCAGGTGTGTATCCGACGATGTTGAAACACACAAATTGATTGCTAGTGGGTATCCGACGATGTTGATAAACTCACGTGTAACTATTCAGCTGCTCACATTGTTATATCTTTGTTTGGTAAGTGGGTACCCGGTGATGCCGACACATTAGTTCGAGAATGTTCTATGCTTGGCCCACGTGTAACCATTCAGCTGCTTACAGTTATAATTAATGTTTTCTAACGTTGTTTTGATACAATTTATAGCTCAGGGATAATTTCGTAGGAGCAAGCTTGAAGGCTGGTTGTTTTTAATTTTTACTATTTTTTTTCACATTTTCTTATTCAAACACATAAAAAGTATAACTAAAATAAAATGAAATAAATACTAGAGATGATTTTTATGATATAACCTTCTTTCAGTTATCAATATACAGACTTGATTTCGAATAGATTTAAATTATTTCGGCAATTCCATCGAAATATCCAGGAATTGACGAACATTCGGAACCCCTCGGTAGAATGACGGAATTACCCGAGGTGTTCCGATTGAAATGACGAAGTAACACACACAGTGATGAGTACTCTTCACGAAAAAGAAACACTGTAAAACAGCCGCCAGTTCGATCTTGATGTAAAAGAATTTAACATCTTGTGACATGATATACACGAATGACCATTGATATATAGTAATCTTTATTATGGCAAATGGTTGACACACCGAATTATTTCTCTATTCCGTAACCATGAATACAGGCGAGGAAGTGCCGTATGACGAGACCGGGAAGAGGTGTTATTCAAAAGCTTGCCAGAAACTGGACGTGGTGCCATCGTCCTATATTATGTCAAAACTTGCAAACTCCAAACTGATCGACTGTAAACACTATGGGCTGGGTCCCAAGGGAACCATGGCCCTGTCCATAGCTCTCGTCGTAAGTAGGGAACCAGTACACGGCAGACGTTTCAAACATAATATCGTCGATATATCATTATTATAATTACCACTGGTATTATTGTTATCCTTATTATTATCACTGGAATTATCATAATCCTCATTATTACAACTTATCTTTAATATCGTTTCTGTCATTCATATTATCATTATTATTATTCCCACTGGTATTATCGCTATCATTTCATTTCGACAGGTATTGTCATTTTTCTTCTTATTACCACTGGTATTATCGTTATCATTATGACAGGAATATCATTATTTATTATTATCGTTATTATTTTCGCTAGCATTGTCATTAAATTTCCACCTACAGTATGACCGTTATTGTTACCAGTGGTTATTACCTTGGTTATTTCTACTGGTATTAGCTTTATAGTAATTGTTACCACTGATATTATCCACACTGATATAATCAGTATTAGCTTCAACACTTGTGTCACCACCATCATTATGAATTTTACCACTGATACAAACAAACAAATAAATCACCACTACTATATTGTATCTAAAATTATAACTTTTATTATGTTAACTTACCCATGTTGTAAAGTTCTATGTAATATTTAAAAGTATTTTTTTCTTGTAAATAGCAGCAATTCAAAAATAGGTGCAATAAAATATCAATGAAATATTAATGAATATTCCAACTAATTGTGCATGCGAGTGTAAATAACACGTCAGGGGCTACTTGAAAACATGTGAAGGCCACTGATTTTCTCACCTGCCATGTTACAGGTAAACAACCGTGTTAGCTCGTTAAACCTCCAGGGGAACGACATCGGACGGCGGGGAATGTCCTACATACAGAAGATGATCTGCGAGAGCCACACCATCACGGAGCTGGTAATTATCTTTCTATATCATCATCAAGCAACCTGACAACGATTTTTATTATCATTATTATTTCATTTTTTTGTGTTAATTTTATTTCCTAAAACAGTTTTACAGGACATAATTTTATTACAGACGCATAGTTTTTAGAGCATTTACGTCAGGGATAGTGATACTTCCATTAAACAAACCAATCCCAAACCAACATTCCCAACATGTTTAACTTTTACTTTCTTTCCTTCTCTCCTCATTTTTGAAAACAATGTCATTTACTAGGCTATCACCATTTTGGGCCCAAAACTCCAATGTTATAAATAGTTATGAAAAGGTTTTCAGTCTAAGATTTTCTGTCATTTTCTTTTTTTTTTTACATGTGTCGACGAGCAATGGCATAGAAATCAACAAATACTCCCAAATACAGAAGAAAACTCGAAAGTAATATCTAAACTATCTTTGAAATATTCAAAAGATATCAAAACTTTTAAATAATGAAGGTGCTATATTTCCTAATTTGGCTTATTTATCCTTGATAAATGTTACAGAATATTTCCGACAATAAACTGGGCAGCTACGGGGCGAATGCAATAAACAAAATGTTGGCTGAAAACAGAAGCTTGGTACGGTTGGAAATGTCAGGTAAACCAAACATTTGAATTTTAACTATTTAGTTTATAAAGATTGGATAGAAAGGAATATCACTTCTCGCTATAGTTCAGGTAAGATAAAACTCAAGATAATAAGAAACATACAACAACATGCTCATAAACCAAAAAAAAGTTGTAGAAACATAAAAGCGGGCAGATGTAAAGAATATCAAAATGAATACATATGTATAACTGATCATATATGTATATTTACATATTTTGTGAAAGACATCTACTGGTTTTAAGACTTCATTGAAGTTAAATTATTGTTACATTTAGAAGTATTTTCCTAGGTTCTTTGTCAAAGTTAAAATCCTATATTGACAACATGGTATCATTGGTAGGGTTAATAAATTTTAAATACATAAAAAATTACGCATAAGTTTGTCTTATGACACTTAGTTCATCCTCTTAGTTAAAAATCGATTTTGATTACTTGTTCACGTGATGTTATGGAAAAAGAATTTATGATATATTTATTAATAACTTGACTATTGTATAATGTTGAATGTTGATGTTATTTATGATGATGTACTATGTACAAATCAAATAAAATATGTTCTGTTCTGTTCTGTTCCCAACATTGTACGAGTAGTTTTATTCGCTTTTGATTGAATGGTAGTTTTACAATTCGCATTCGACTCAATGTTTAATTAAATAGCTGTTTTATGGCCCTAGAAACAAATCCGTATTTTTTTTATTGCAGGCAATGACTTTTCAGACGCCGATGCAAATCTGTTGACCAAGGCAATTCAGGTTTGTTCCCATAGTGAATATTTGCATACAACAAGCTAATAGGACGGTCATGATCACCTTTGTATACAACAATATAACGATGAAAAACTTAATGCTTTCAATGCACTCCAAGGGAAAATGTAGAAAAATCTGTGTTCTTTTGACAGTAATTTATTTTTCATTCTGGCCATGTGCATAAATTATTTATCATCAATAATATATGCAATATATATTTATAGTTTATTTATGTCTCATCCAGTGCATACATCATTACACTAAAACATAATACATATTTACAGAGTACATATGCAGAGCCACTCTATGAGAGTTATAAAAGACAAAATATAATATGCATGTGCAGGGGCGTGGCTTGGTGACTTTTGGTGTTACGCATAAACACTACGATATATTGTTGACTGGTATAAATTGTATAGGATTAAAATATTTTTTTTTAAATCAAAATTTAAGTGCGCACCTCTAGCTACGCCACTGAAACGTGCTTATTTCTTTCACGTCGATCGATTGGGTACCAAATTTTAACAATATATTCTCACCTCTCTGGACAGTTCATGGGTTGTACGAGTACTTTGCGCCTGGGAAGGTCGTGGAAAATTCCAAACCAAACTGTAAATCATTTATTTTCGTGGAGGACTAAATTTCGTTGTTTTCATAAATAGCATTATTCACGAAATATTAATCTCTCGAGGTCCGTTCAATCAGCATTCGATCTTGGAATATATGTATATATGCTCCTCCGAAATTGTTGATAATACAGGTTCAAAGAAATTTGATATCAACGAAAAAAAATGATGTTACAGTAATTAATAATTAAGTTTTACTGCAATAAACCTACAAACGTGTTTATAAAATAAAAAAGATAATATGATAATTTTAAATATATGTTTATCTGCATTAAATTCAAAATTAAAATCACTCTATTGTAGGACCACCCTGACCTTGAACACGTGGATCTCAGCCACAATTCTTTCGGGGACTTATCGGGTCCAATGTTTGAGGAAATGATAAGTATGCAAGCAGTTTAGGTCTGCGCTTCACTAAGCATCTCAAATTGGGAATTTCTTCATCTCAAAAATTTCAAGTTTTTTTTTTCGCCACAATTATGAACATTTTGAACAAATATAGGCCATTTCATGTAAGAGTATGTTAACAACTAGCTTGTATGCAAAATTGTCTAGGAAAATAAATGGTCTTAAAGATTTTGTGTTGAGGAAAATCTCAATTTGAGAAGCCCTTGCCTGAACCTTAATATAATTGCTTTTGGTTACATTGCACAATACCCCCCCCCCCACCCCAAAACACCACTGGAAGAGTTTGCAGGACCAAGCAACTTAGTAGTTACAAGAACAAAAACAGTAAAACTGTTGGAGTTTACAATATCTGTAACAAGTTTATCCAAAGATAAGTCATAATCATCGATTCAGTTTACCCATACTCTTTTCATTAATGTAGGTTTATTTGATTACTACTAATCACCTATCCTCCCCTACCGGCGGTGCTAGCATAGAACCATAATATTACATCATAATATTATCATAATACATCTGAACATGCTGCCACAAACTCTCTCTCTCTCTCTCTCTCAGCTCAATTAATAGAAGATGCTGTGACAAAGGTATAGCATATTTATGCTTTGCATTCAAATCATTCCTTCACTTTAGGTATAATGTCCATTTTAGACCCTTTCTCCTCCATGCTTATGAAATGTTTTAAAAACTTCTCTTAATGTACATATGTATATTAAAATAAGACATTTGATTCACATTATTATACAGGTGAATACCGTGATCAAGAGATATCTGTATATTACAGGTGAAAACACCACCCTTCAGACGCTCGACATGAGTTGGAACTTATTCCGGATTGTCGGGGCTAGACATATAGCAAAGGGGTTGAAGGTAACGTTTCCTTTATATGAAATGGAGTTTCAACAAAATGCTCATATCAACTTTGCCCTGTATTAAACGTTAAAACTGTATATGTTTACGTGCTCAAAGACCATCCTATCCTCGTCGCCAGTACCCAGCAAGCATCGAATATCGGACCGATATCGGACCAATATTGTTTTGTATATCGTACCAATATCGGTTTTCAATATCAGGGCAACATCGTTTTTGCAAAGTGAATGCTATATCGGCCCGATATCTTTTTGAATATCAATCCGACATTGGACCGATATAGGACCAATATCAGTTTGCCTATATTGGGTGGATATCAATATACCTATATCTGACCGATATAGGTGTGCCTTGATTGGACCTACATACATTTCCCAACAAATGGCCTTACATAATGAAATTGTGAAGTGGATGACAAATTACCAGACAATTTCTTGCTGAAAATAAGTTGGAACATTGATTCAAATCATTGGCAACAGTGTTTATAAGTTAAATTAAATCTTTAATAAAATAAGACTCCGGTGACTTTTAAAGCAAAAAAAAAATAATTGAAAAAAATCAATCATGCACTTGTGTGAGGAAAGTTTAAGAGTAAATGATGAGAACAAAATATATACACACATCTGTAATCAATAATATATTTAATATACAAACAGTAATAATCCATTTAGTGAATAAATAGTCTTTCAAATGAGCCTTGTTTGCAGTATGGCCTCAGTTTGCACATATCACATACGAATGTTGGAATTAAACTCACTATTCCACTATAGAGCTAGTGTCTCTTTGTTGATATTTTGTGGATGCACAAAACACACTTAAAATCATCAAAGTCGTCTTTCAGATAATTATGGTGTATTCACTGTTTCCACCATCTCTGGAAAACTTTGGGGTTCTGGAGTCAAAAGTGAATGTTGCTTCTACCATGTGACTCCTTCCGGTATTTGGCCCCTCTTAAGCCAGTCCTTCAAGGCATCCTCACCTTCAGTTCTGGCGGTTTTTGTTGATACTTTTTTCTGTCCACATTCTGTTCAGGACACAAACAAAAGAGGTTGATATAAACATCTTATTAGCTGCATCAAACTGACTATACAACACTTTTAATAATTTATTTCAAAGGAAGAAGACATTTTTTATTATCTTTTTCAGTTAACGAGATAGTAAATTGGTATAGAATTATTGGTTTAGCAGCTTTAATTTGCTTTAAATTTTATAATTACAAAGCTATAGGAGTTGTAATAGCTCAGACACTCTCTTAACAATGACAATGGTTTATTTCAAATACATGTTTGCTGACATGTGATACTTTCTTTAATTGACAATTTCTTAGTATTGGTTTGAAAAAAAAAATCAACTTACTGTATCGAACGTTATTCAGCATCAAGTTTCCTCTTCTTTCCCGTGAAGGCATATCTCTCTAGCACTTTGCTTGAGATGTTTTCTTTCGGCAGGCGTTTCAATGCAGTTTTGAAGTTATGTCCACACAGCCTGCAAGGTGAAAGGAAAAGTAAACATCAATTCGTGAATATACAAACACTGGCATCCGGCTTATAATCCAATCTGACCTATATCAAGGGCGTGCCTGGGCTTACGCACTAACGCACGTGCGTACAATTGATTTGAAAAATCGAAAGTTTAAAAACGCCAAAAACGCTATAAAAAACATCGCCTTACCAGGGTAAGGCATATATTTGCCCTCGTAATTAGATACAGAGAATTTTATTTTGAACGGATTTGCCTAGAACGCTATTACAAAAATCATATCTATAAGCACAAACAGGCTAATTTAACATTAAGGTATATATTTTACGGTACGATACTTTCTTGATCAGCTCATCTTTCCCCGTCTTTTTCATGTGTTCTAATAGTAATTAAAAATACATTCAATATGCCAACCTGTTAACTCAATGGTTACACATAGCTGAGATCGGACTAGGGCAATGTTCTGTAACATCTGCATGAAGGCTTAGATATTAATTATTTCATTTCTGCCATGATTCATGAAGAAAGTAAACGTAGCTAGGTATGCAACAACATGTATGTAAGCATGAACAGTGTTAAGATATAACTATTATATTATTTACTAAAAAAAATTTTTTTATCCTTAATTTTTAAAATTTTTATTTAATTAAATGGCTCATGAAAAGAAAAAAAACCAAAAAAACATGGCTCCAATTTTTCAAATTTGGCTCATCCATTGGTTCCAACAAATCATAGCGCTGAAGGCACTGGAGTTGTGTGTGTCTCAAATTAAAGCATGATCCTGGTCGTGGGCTCTCATGCATTTAAGTTTCAACTTATTTTTTTTTTCGTTTTTTTTTGTCTCCAGTATTCTTATTTTTCTTTTTATATAGTGTCTCTTATATAAATATTTCTGTCTCCAAATCTTTCTCCCCCCCCCCTTTTTTTATCTCAGTCACTCTATCTCATCCGCGATTCCTTACCCGCTTTCAAAGTAACTAGCGACATTTTTGTCCATTGTCTTCTCTCATTACACGTTTTTTTTCGACACACGAATAAAGGTAGACTATAGTGAAAGAAAAAAAATGAAGGTTTTCCTAGTAAAGAAATGCAAGAGCTATAAAGAGGAAGAGACTTTGAAAAGGGAAGCGGAAGAGAGAAAGGAGTAGCTTAGGTTTAAGATGGAATAGTAAAAAGAAAGAATTAAGGTAAAATCTGTGCATGAGAGCCCACGACCAGGATCATGCTGTAATTGAGACCTAAACCGTACAACGGTAAAGGCCGATCGAGTTCGCACCCGGCGAACGTTAGGGTATGTCTGCATTGTGCAGAAACTTATACTTGGGTCTGACTTCCGTCTCACATAATCCACACTTTATATACCCTACTTGTAATATCTTTCGAACGGGTTTTAAATTGGTTCTATATTTAGATTTATTAGTCTTTTCTGAAAATGACTGTATTTCTTTGAACATTAATTATTTCACTGAAATATGTTACATACTAAGATATTTTACCTTCCAGAAGCTCAACAAAATACAAATAACTAACTCAATGTTTTCAAAACAGAGCTTATTTTAGTATTTATATTTTTTCTAAAGAAAGGGAGTCGTTTTATTAACTAGACAAAGGACAGTGTTATAGGTGTTTTAAATCGGTTTACAATAAGGCTCCAAAGTTGGCCCAGTAGTAACGACTCTGTCTACAACTCCTCTCAGTATCACTCCACTGGGTTCGTAGCTCGGAGGTGAAAAATTTAGTGCTAGATTATAATACCAGACTATTAATTTTATTGACTTTAAAACTTAATACCATAATCATTTCTGCATTTGAATGATTGGCTTCTATTTTTATCGTTTTGAAAAGGACCTACAGTTAATCTATTGAGCTATTATTCAAGATTCATATCTCATTCAAAGTTGTTTTTTAACTAAATGATTCAGTATTGAAGCAAACGCTAGAAAGGTTCAATTTCAATCCCGGGGCGTATACTATAGTTTATAATCGCAATGTTTCGGACATGTAAACATATTTCGGGTACCCCAAAGTTTTTGGATAATAAGTTATCACAATGTCAGTATAAGAACGCTTAAAGACGATCGCGACAGTTTCATCTTTCTTTTTTTCCCAAACGTTTAGAATTTCATGACACCGTTATTTTGAAACAAAAAGTACAAACAAACAGTATTTGTTTTAAACTTTATTCTTTCTGATGTAAAAACATCGATTTTTTTTCTGATTTTTTCAATGAATACTTTTTTTGTTTCAGTCCATATACCGAGGTAGTGTTATCCTAATGCATTAGTTAAAAATACTGCGCGTTTTTATCATATTTCATTATGATTTTACAGTTTTTGTATGTACTTATCACCCTTTAAAATGCTCCTACGACGTTCCAAGGGCATTTTCCCCCGGGGAAGCATGCCCAAAGACCCACCCTAGCCATGGTGCGTATACCGATATTGGGTCCAGGCACGCCATTGTATATTCATGTACTATGGAGACGAGGTAAACAACTCCCTCAATTGGCCCCTGAATGTATGTCAAATTGGATAAGAATGTGTATACAAAATAAAACTCAACAGTGTTTATAAAAAAAAAAACAATACAAGATTGTGTATCAGTATATGAACATGTAGTACGATATCTCATACACAACAAGTTTTATTTCTTTATTTTTTTAAGTTAGGATGCAATCAAATTTTACGAAGTGACTGTCGCGAAAACCCATGACATAACAAAAAAAAACTGCCTTATGCTAACATACATGGTCATTTGTGTTATACGTTAAATGGACTTACCCGGTTTAAGATGACCAAACATCTGAAGAAAATTCAAACTCAAAGAGCATGGTGGCATGGGAATGCAGTCAAAATCAAAACGAGGCTAATATTTGATTTTTTTTTAACATTTTTTTTTTTAATTTAAATGTTTAGTTTCAATTAAACAAATGATATTAAATCAAATAAAAATATTAGAAAGATTTAGCACATTTATCCTACTTATTAATATAAAATTGTTTCCTATTTACTTTTTGAACCTACACTCCAAGGAGAGTTACATCCTTTGTGAAAGTAATTTTTGATATCAGCCCGATATAGGACCGATATGTGGAAACGATCTGAATTTTATATAGACAAATCCTTGTTTATTTACACTTGCACAACAAGATATGTTTATGTGCTGTTGATATTTACATTTGGATTCATGATACAATTTACTCTATGCTACTGGATCTGCAGGTTGGGATATCGGCTGTATATCGGCCCGATCTCGCAAACTGATATCAGTGTACTGATATCGGCACGATATACCCATGCTTGCTGGGTAGTAATGTGTGTAATGTTCTCCACTCGTGGGTATGTGGTTTATTGTTTACACATAGCTCTTTGTATGAAGGAATAAGTCTTGACCCAAAGGCGGGATGGTTTTTGTACATTTATTATGCACTAACTATATACACAGCATACTTGATTCATGCTTCTCTAACCTAAAAGTGTAGTCTGTGAGGATTCCATGCACTGTGCTGGCCACGCCAGTAGGCAGGGCTTATCAGGAGTAGCATCACTGGTCATTAATTTCAATTTTGAACTAGATCAATTCATGGTGTTCATTCATATTTTTTTTTTAATTTACCGACGGCTCAAAAGTATTTTAGTCATATACCGAAACGAACTGTGGCAGAGGAAGACCCAAAACGCACAGAGGCGTTCAGGTAACACCTAGACTGAAAGGCTTATTTACATGAACAATGCGAGTGATAAGACTGGGTATGGAACCTACAGCGGTGATGGTTAACCCTTTCCCTCATATAGACTCATTTTGACGCACTCAATAGGTATCACATAAAGCCTGATCTGCAGAAAACCACAGTTAAACCTTGCCAAATTTAATTACAAAATCCTCATTTCCAGACCACTGAGGAGCAACGAACAGCATAAAACCTGATCAGCCTGCGAGTTACTCGCAGGCTGATCTGGTTTTATGCTGTTCGAATAGGTATTTTCATCGTGTCCTCTATGAGGGAAAGGGTTAAGGGATGTTAAGTCGAGATACTTTAACTACTCTGTCACGGAGGCCAAATATCGTGCTGTCGGTCAGTCTTAATTATATAAATGAAACAAGATATCAGTTGAGAGTCATCTAACATACATGTGTTTGAACTATTGAGACTGTTCCTCAGGAAAACTCCGTTCTAAAAGAATTCAACTTCTCGTGGAATGGATTTGGAGACAATGGAGCAGTCGAATTTGCCAAGACGCTGAAGGCCAATAGTGTTCTGACGTCGCTCGACTTAACGTGCTGTCGGATATGTCAGGAGGGATTCCTTAAAATTATCAATGCGTTGGGTGTGAACGAGTCCCTCCTACATCTCAAGGTTTATTTATTTTTTTTTTTTTTTTATTTATTTATTTTACTGTGTACATCTTGGAAACTGCAAATATTGAGCTTAAGGTGGGATAAGTTCATAACTGTGATACGATCATCTCACTATGTATACTACTATACAATTATCTGCTGCAGCATTCTGTAATAATTTTCAGCTAATGTGGATTTTGACATTTTCCCCGTGTACTACGAAACAGTATGCCGTAATAAACTTTGAAATGAAATCATGAAGAGTTTAAACTAAATGTGACGAAATAATTCTCGAAATATTTGCATATCCTCTTATCCGCCTTTATAGAATGAAATAAATTACTTTGCGGTTTACATAAGTAGATTTGATAAAGAATTTAAGGGATAATCAAAAATATCTATATATTTTAAGTTGTGACAGAAAGTAAGAACAGATTTTCAAATGATGTACAGTGTAAATGTCTTTTTTTTTGTTGGTGACTCTGGATTCTAATGCTTTGAAAGGTTGTACGTGACCTTATTGTACATGTATATATACAACAGAATTGGCATTTACATTAAGGTAATCCACCTATCATTAAATTATAATCATGGTCTTTCAAATGCTTAACAAGAGGGAAATGATGGCCCTGAAACGCTCACCTGATTATAAATGAGCAACATATGATGGATTTTTCATATTGACCTACTTTTTGACCCCAAATGACCCACTTTCGAACTTGTCCAAGATTTTATGGAAACAAACATTCTGACCAAGTTTCATGAAGATTGGGCCAATGTGGCCTCTAGAGTGTTAACAAGGTTTTAATAAGATTTGACCTCATGACCTACTATTTGACCCCACATAATCCAAATTCGAACTTGTCCAAGATTTTATGGAAACAAACATTCTGACCATGTTTCATGAAGATTGGGCCAAAAATGTGGCCTCTAGAGTGTTAACAAGGTTTTTCTAAGATTTGACGTCGTGACCTACTTTTTGACTCCACATGACCCAAATTCGAACTTTTCCATGATTTTATGGAGACAAACATTCTGACCAAGTTTCATGAAGATTGGGACAAAAATGTGGCCTCTAGAGTGTTAACAAGGTTTTTATAAGATTTGACCTCATGATCTACCTTTTGACCCCACATGACCCAATTTCGAACTTGTCCAAGATTTAATGGAGACAAACATTCTGACCAAGTTTCATGGAGATTGGCCTTAAAATATGGCCCCTAGAGTGTTAACAAGCCAAATTGTTGACGACGCAGGACGCACGTCGCACGACGGACGAAGGGCGATCACAAAAGCTCTCCTTGAGCACGTTGTGCTCAGGTGAGCTAAAAATGCAAGTATCTACAGTCTTGGAGTTATAGGCTCCTTTTCTCAAAGTCTATGAAGGCTTGCATTTACTATAAAAATTCACACGATTACCTGATGGACCATGATATCAATTAAATGAAGGCTGGATTACCTTTAACCACTTGAAATAGGGTCTTCAATATAAATGCATTATGTAATAAAGAACAAATTAATGTCCATATAAAAAAGTGTTTCTTCTAACGTGGCTATGTTCATGCCTGCAAATCTAGGGTTTCTGGGTTCAAACTCCTTTGAGGTTAAGTATTTTTCATTGCCTTTCAATATGCCAGGTACTGGTCCAACCGTCGAGAGGATTTATATAAGTTGTAATGACTTGTTTCTCAATCGACGTTAAATTAATTAGTTTGTAAAAAAATACATTTTCAAGTGTTCGTTGAAATCACGCAGATAACCTGACCTACTTTCCATTAGTAAAAGCTGTACTTCTTGTCCAAATACAACAATACAATACCATTTTTGACAGATCGGTAAGAACAACATTCCCGAGGAGTTCGCGGTGGCGGGGCTCTCTCTGCTGCGGTCGTTTGCCGCTACTAAACTGGAGACACTGGATATGACAGTAAGTTACTTAAATGGAGACAACATACTGCTATGAGACATAAACATATCCTTACAAATAAATAGGGGAGTGATTACAAATGAAAGAAACAGTAATGTTTCAACTTAACATTTTTTATCCTAGCGAAATACATCAGCATTGTGGTAAAGTGACCTTTTTACAAACTCCATGTATTTGTATTCGCCGGGGAAGACCGATATATTAAGGTCTGAGGACTGTGTCTTGACTCTTGATGACCCAATCTAGATTTTTTTTCTTACCTCCCTTGATGGCTTTAGATCTCATTTACCCGTTTTTGTAACTTGTATTTTCAAACATTTCAGATATTTCCTATTGAGTTCACGGCTTTGTGCGGGCTATAGTAAAGTGTGAATATTGAATATTGTTATAAGTTTCCAAGTTTTAAACCCACAAGATGTCTCTCAGAGTGCATTATCTTCTTTGAAGACCCATGCTATGTTAATAAAATATCTAGAAATTACTGGCCATACGTTACATAGAACTGTATTAGTATCCATGCTACCATTCATTTGTGTGACGCTACGTATACCAGGTCCTAAACCATATCTAAAGCTCGAGCAGGTTGTTCATGGTCAATAATAATGACTTATCAAACTGCACAAATGCTGCTATCTTCCGAATGAAAACTTCCTTCTCAGTACATTTCATCACTGAGTGACAACATATTTTCGACGCTCCCAGCTTCTTTTGACGATAAAATATAACGAACATACACAGCTCCTTTGGCAAATTAAACAATTAAACATTTCTTTAAGACAGTCTTTCGTTCATAGCACTCTACATATGATATCTGTTACATTTTTTTAAAAATTTTTTATTTATTTTTTTTATGTATGTATGTAAGTAATGCACAAAAGCAGTCCTGAATTCTTTCGTCATTTTAAGCTCTTTGTCAATATCTTAACACATGAACTCTATGTTTACAGGACTGCACGTACAGTCAAAAGTTCGCCGAGCACGTGCACGATCTAAACGACATGCACCGTAACATTAAAGTGGTGTACGGGTACACAAGTACGTACGGGAAGGCAAAGCAAAACTCGGTGGGGGACATCCTTAAGGAGGGTCTGGAGTGCCTCAGGGACTTCTGTCGGGAGAACAACGTGTCGCTCGTGGAACTTTTCGAGAGATTCGACACAGACAACTCTATGAGCGTCAGCCTGCACGAGTTTCAGGAGGGGATGAAGGTCTGAAGTTTTGAAATGTATTGCGTTTGAATACAATACATTGTGTTTGATTAAGTATGCTACAATACATCTAAATATATGTATATGTCGCATTACTCATATATTGCAGAGCGTCTAAGTAGGGCCTGTGTTACAGAGCATCTGGAATATTAATGTTGCAGTATATATATATATATATATATATACACACATGTATATATAACAATGCCTAAAAATATGTAGCAATACTCCTGAATTCGTCTCAGTAGGACCTATGTTGTAATGTATCTGAAAATATTGCAGCATATGAACAAGCTGCAATGCGTTATGATATGCGTTGCAATACTTTTGAATATAGTATACTGCAATGCATCTGAATTAGTTGCAGCGTGACGATATATGTTGTCAATCGCCTGAATATTTTGCACCTGAATACGATACATGTAATACACATTTTGATATTCTCTTGATAGTGTTCCAAACAATGTATCCAACACTTTGTATGCCCGTTGTGCAGGAGGCCGGTGTCCATTAAAATGGAGATGTTCGCCAACGCCTTAGACAAGGACGGGGATGGAGAGGTGGACTATAGGTAGGTTGTGTCCACGGTCCGTTTGTAATTGTCTCATAAGTAACATATCATTAAAATCATTTTAACCAGTTTAGAAACAGGTTCTGTTCCTGTCGGCGGTTTCGTTCTTGGCTATGTACTTTCCGCTTAGGAAAACCATGAACTAATGCTTTTTCATCCCGGGGGAGCTCGAACCCATAACCCTCAGATCGGGAATCAAATACAAGCACTTAAACCAACTGACCATTGAGTCAAAAACCATATTTTTCCTATAAATAGTAGTTAGCGGTAGCTTAAACATTCTGTATTGTCAAAATATGAACAATATACATCAGTACAATATCATTATATGGTTGACTACCAGTTTTCGGGGTATAACAAGTTTTCGGGGTATTTTACTTTTACATAGTTTGCGCGTGAGAACGTGATATGACGAGTTGTTTTCGCTGTCCCACATGATCAAAACAAATGTCAACCATGCTCTAATATTCAAATTAAGACATCATGTGACTTCTTGTGTAAATTCTGGACAATGTTTAAGATGCACGTCCATTTCATTAAAATCTTGAACTCGTATTGGATTAGCTATTTTGTAGATCAAACTCATCTGAATTATTCAAATTTACATATTTTCATATTTTCAAACAAAAAAAAACATTTATAGTTTTATTTAAGTTGATACACCCTATATGTTTAGTATTTTGCGCAGAAAGCAAACTAAACATTATCAATTACCCGGATAATAAGTCACATGATAGCTTAATTTGAATAAAAAAAAATGGCGGATATTTGCAATGAATTTTAAGGGGTTGGAAAATAGCTTGTGCGAGAGGCTTTTTAAGGTGTGTAAAGTATATGTTTTGTGATGAATATGTGTAAAAATGTTTCATTTATCCAAATGTGTCATCAATGGTAACTGTCATTAAGTTAAAAATGAAAAAATGATCGTCGAAGGGGGTGGGTGTAAGGTCAGCAGTTTTCCTGGATGAAGTTTTTTCCGACCGTGGATGCCAATCAGAAAAAAAAAATCAGATAAGCATCTCAGATGAAATAAAGGCTCTATAAATATCAAATCATAACAGCTTTAATTCCCTGAAGTGAAATTTTGATGCATATTTAACTAACAGAGTATGTTGAGCTTAATTTGAAAATACTCCGAAAACTTGTTAGTAACTTTTTATGTCATCACCGTTGACCTACATTAGAATGAAAGCTACCCTGTTTTGATCGAGATGAATTTAAGATCGCAAATGCGTACAGGAAGTGACAAAATTTATTGTTGCACCCCTTTATTCTAATTAAATGAAAAATTTAATGATATTTGATATGCAAATATAGATCGATCTCGTTAGTACCCCGAAAACTTGTTAGACCATCATACTGTAAATATACATTTGCATAATTTCCAACAACTTAGATATACATGTACATATTTTTGGCAAATTGAACCCCTGCTAGCATCTGAGCACTGCCTTTATTAAAAATGATTGCATTTGTGTGAACTAAAGGTCCGTTTTGAGAAATCTTGTGATTTTGTGTTTACCTTCTAACAGCGAATTGTACCATGGAATCGCATCTTTGTCAGAGGTACAGTAACATCACATGGTGAAGTAATGGGTGTGGCATTCATAGAGTGTTGGTAAAAGGAATCACTGCAATTACATATAGTTTTTTACAATACTTTGGAGCATATCGGTTTTGTGGATCGAGCCAAAACATGTCCCTACCGCTGATGACAATAGACGAACATATATATACAATTAACTTATCGGCTGATCAGATGTTTTATATGATGATTTGAGGCTATAACTAATACGATTTACTCTGGTGACAAGTACTTGTAACTTGTACGGTCCTTTCATGCGTACTTCTGTGTGTTACTTTTCTTGTTGTATAGATTTACATGCATAACTGAATGATTTGGTGGTGGCTCATCGTCGGAAACCAACGAGCGATTAACTCCCTTATTCTCCACATATCACCCTTGGAATCGTTCGAAAAGCAGCGTTCCAATTCGCTGCCTTATAGTGGGGATTTGGGGCCAATGAGAATGTCGTTTTTACAGCGACCTTTCCATATTGGACGTGTTTGGATTTCTATTTGCATACGACAATTTTGAAAAAGAAAAGAGGATATTCAAAGATTGACACTTTCTTTGCGCATTATATATGGTTTACTGAAGAGAACTTATTTTTAAAGGCATCATTCTGATTGGTCGCTTTACATTTAATATACCTTTTAAACAACGAAGCGCTATTCAAGTTTCCCTCAACTAATATGTATAGTGAAACGATATAGGTAAGCGTGGGTATCCGACAATGGTGGTTGCTATGAACTGGTGAATGGTTAATTTGAATTGTGTTGAATTTGCAGTGTTTTCACCCAATAGAACACGGCGTAAGAGTATGCTTATTCTGAGCCTTTTTAACGGTAACCTTTTTGTTGATATAAAAGATGACATTATGAGGATCCAGTCTAAATCCGAACCCCGGACAGACTCTGTCCAGTCATAGTTCCTGCTTCATTAAAAACATTGCTTGATAAAATACATGTATCGATAGACTGATGATATAAAAGTCGCGTTACATGAAGTGTATTTGAATACTTCAAATCACATGATTTCGGGTACTCCACGGAACATAAACACGATTTAACCTGGCAATTTTCATCTACCTTCCCACCATCCCCCGATTCAAGCTCCCAAATCCAGGAATCTCCCATTTCTAAATGCCCTACCTCGGTCTTTGAAAACGAATTTTATGTTTCCGGCCAGGTTAATTTGAAAGCATTTTTAATATTTTTGAGAAAATGAATTTTAAGAGTTCAACGTGCCGCTTCACCTGTGTTCTTTTTTGTAAGTAAATGCATCTGTTTTATATTTCAGTGAGATGGTTCTACAGTTGAAACAAGTGGAATAACAAACGTGACCTAGCATCATAAAAGTGAACACATATCGGTACTATAAATTCGTGGTAACTGAAAAGATATCAAAATTGAGAAAAAAAATACGGGAAAGTGTCGGCGTGGCAAATTGGAAACATAAAGATAGCACTAATGAGGAACTAATAAGTTGTGCATGCTTAATTACCATGTTTACTGTGATTTTATTTTATTATCTACGTCATTTCCGTTAAACTTACTCTGATCGAACTATCGAATCCAAGACAATTGCTTCCCACGTGGCGGTTTCACGTGAAGTGTTTACTGCACAACACTATCATAACCAGTTTCCTGCACCTGTGATGACGCGATGGTTTCCATTATGTAACCTACCGTTGGAAATGTATCAGTAACTACGTGCAATCACCACTGCTGCTGCACATAATCGTTCTCCCGTGTCATTGATCTGTATTTCATAGATTTCAAGCATATTAAAACTTTAAATGACATCCGATATAAGGTTACGTTTACCAATATTGATTTACACGTAAATGCTAGGTTTCAAACTGACGTATCTTCTCAGGCTTCTTTATTCTAAATGTATAATTTTATTCTGAATAATTATTTTGTTTGATATACATGTAAAAAGAATTTGAGTACTGCATGAGGAATGTTGTGTACACTTCTTACTTCGAAAGCAATGACATTTCAGGGATTTGTTTGCAACCCAACCATATTTCTGAGAAAAAAAAGATAATGTATAATGTAATTTCGGATTAAAATAATGACCGGTCTTGGTGTTCGAGTGGTTAGAACGGGTGTCGGGTCAACTCGGCCTAAAAACCTAATCGGCCTAGTCCAAGTCGGCCTGGTCCAAGTCGGCCTACTATGAATAATGATACAAGGTGTTCCCGGTAACACCTACTTGAGACAAACATCCTTTAATTTCTCAACGAATAATAAAGGTGTTACAAATGATAAAAGTGTTACACAGTTATTAATTAGAGAGTATATTATATTAAGATTGATATTTTTTCTGTAAAGTGGACTGATTTATCTATATTTTATCCATATTATGCCTGTTCAATATTGCATAAAAAATAACCCTTTTTTCCAATTCACTGTAACCATACATGGTCTCTTTAATATTTTAAAGCATCAATCAATTTCGTACTTAAGTTTTTTCTATCTTATCGAACATTTTTCCCCAATAAATAAATGCTACATATATATTTTTTGACGGGAATCCGAACTAATGAAACTGGCCGTTGACGCTGGCGATCTGGACAATACAAATAAGTCTTTAAAAATCGTCCAGGTTGAAATTTAGAGTCTCGATCGCGAGTATAAAAAAAAAACTAAATTTTTTTTAAAAGGAAGGATCATTGAAGACGTCGGCCTTCCTTCATAAGATTTGTTTTATATCCCCACATGTAAGTGTGCGTATGTGTGATTGAATGTGTTGTGTGTGTTTGAGTTATCTTGTTCAATTGCGCATCTGAAATAAAATAATATTGAGTAACACAACTATAGAGTTATTCAATATGTAAAACTCAATAATCATGGTACACATCATAATACTAATCAAATTAGGCCGAGTTGGACCAGGCCAATCTGGTTAGTAGGCCGACTTGGACCGGGCCGACTTGGTAATTAGGCCGAGTTGACCCGGATTCGTTAGAACGCCATATCGTTAGTGAGACCCCAGACATCAACAAGATGTAAACCTCCTTCGCCTCGCGCTGGATACATAAGGGTAGCTCCTAGACGTTTTGGCCTAGTGTTTGGGGAAAAAAGCGGCATCAAGCCACTTATTCACGGGTGCAGTGGCCAAAGTCAGGTCTGAAACTGATCACGTATTCAGAAATATCATATTACCCCCGATACATATCAACTTGAATCGAAAGTGGCAACAGGTGACTATGCTATTGCATAATGTTGTTGTTGTTGTTTAGGAGTCTACCATAGCTGCGACAACAGATCAGTCATAATTAGACGACCAGCTAATACCTCCACATATTTTTCCTGCACAAGTAATGTCTCCTAGACTTGAAAACATCCATTAATTAACGTACATGTACTTAACATTAATGGATGGAAACGTATTCCTTATCTACGCGGGCTCAAACATAGCGCTAGTATTGCTTGAATACTTAGGGGTGAAACTTCTCTGATAAAAGTATCTATATGCTTCGTTTCTAAACGAATGTTGTTAGTTATAAAATTTATTGATAAGGTAATAATTCAATTCAGCTTAGCCATGTATCTTGTTATTTCCTAAAAAGGGAATAGTGGAATGTAATTTTATCTAATTTAAGAATTCAAGCATTACTTTGCACTAAGTATGGATGGTGAAATTTTTGCCAGGTTTACACTCGACCTACAATGCGTTGAGCTAAGTCATACTTAATTTGAGCAGGACCTTTATATTTATTGAATATCTCCTGATTTAGGTAGAAAAACTTTCCACCATCCCCTTTTCTACCAAAACATTAAGGTGCAGGAGCAAGCTGCCATAAATATTACCTTGATAAAAATGTTAAGTAATAATATATTTGGGTAGTTTATTCCAAACAAGAAAATCAAATTTGCCTATAAGTATTTTATTATTACTTAGTGCAAAAAAGTAGTTGTTGGAAATCCAGCCATGATGACACTACATAACTCAGGTAGTCATTTAAACTCTAATACTGAAGGTAAAAATACTGTTGATCAGCATAAATTGGTATCAAAATTAACCCATACTGATAAAATTTTGCAAGAACGATTATAAAAACACTGTTAAGGCAGAAGATAAATGTTCACAAACATCTGTTTGTGTGTTGTTAGTTGGGCTTAACGTCCCACTGACAGTATTACAGTCATTTGGAGACGATGACTACTTGAGACAGACATAGTGCTTCCACATTGCAGTATCATGCTGTAGACATGTGGCATGATACCACGTCCAGTCACATTATCCTGATACCGGGTCAACAAGTCCTAGAACAATCCTTATATGCTGAGGGCCAGGCAATGGGAGCTATACCAGTACCATTTTTTATGACTTAAGTATGTCGCGGTTGGGAGTCAAACCCATGGCCTCCGGCTCCCGAAGAAGACGCTCTAACCTTTTGGCCACTGGGGACAGTTCACAACAAACATCTTTGAAAAGGATGTTACAATTTAGGTTTTGTACAAAAATTGTAATATTTGTTTTCAAATTAATCCTGGAATAAGAGATAAGAATTAAGATCTGCAAGTATTACAGTATATACAATTTATTTCATCATGATTCTCGGTTGACACAAGCATGATGACATGATCAGGCATCTATCTTTCTAAAGATTTTGAAATATTTAAAAAAACAAAACAAAAAAAACCCTGAACTAAAACAAATTGTTTTAAGTCGTAATTTTCAAAATGAGAGAAAGATCAAGAATGAAAACAAATATTTTAATAATGATTATACTTAGCATGCATTGAAAACCAATGCAATAATATTTATGTACAACTCAGTTTAAATTTCCAGCATGAATTGAATTCAAAATGTGCATGGAAATTCAAGAGAAAAAATCCTTTAGAAACTATAAACTAGGTTCAATAAAAATAGTATCATACCAGATTATATTCATATTCAACAGTCAACTATTCAATGACAACAATAGATTGAAATACAGCTATTGTGCTGTGAAAGTGACACTTGAAAAAAATGTACTGAGAGAAAAACTGAAACCGACTGATTGATGAAAAGAGTACAATGTCATGAAGGAAAAAAAACACCATTACACATTACAGATGAAGCAAATGATGTAAAGTGAAAACTGCCAGTATGATTATACATGGTATCTGGTTTCACTCATTACGACATCAGTGTGACTGACAGAAGTTTTCCTTCTTGCCCTTAGTGCAGTGCTCACTTCTACAGAAACTTTACTACATCTCGCAACTTATGACTGAGGTCTCAGAATAATTGATGTCCTATCCTTCATTACAATCAATAAACCCAACACCATCTGATACAAGTCTAGCCATAAATCTCCGAGTTTAATAGTGCAGTAACGTGAAGCTGGGCAGGTATCTTGGAAAGCCATTAGGACTGAGCAAACAAGGGAGAGAATGCTTGTGGAGACTGTGTTGTTACCATATCAGCAACAGTGGTATGACTATGACATTGGCAATGTATCAAACAATGAATGACCTTTGACTGTATATACACAGAAATGAGATGATATACATTATGAATCTCGAATCAACCTGTCACTGAAAAGCTACCAGACACTGAACAGCATTTTGCTTCAAACACAGAATGAGTGCTTGGGGAAAGTTGACACATCATCATAAAACTGATTATCATTAACAAGACACTTATCAATACAGTGTCAAGATTTTCTATATATTCTTGTGTTGCCTGCAATCAGAAAAAAAGCATAGTTTTGCAAAATTAATCAAGTTTTTGACATGCAACATTTTAATAAGCTGTAAAGCTGTTCAGCCTACAACAGAAGTTAGGTGTGAAATTGATTTCCAAATAAAACCTCTGCATCAATCAAAGTGATTCCAGCCTTACTACCAAAATTTCACACATGCTATCCATTTTTTTTAAAGATATGCGTTAACCGTTTTCAAAAGAGTCCTCAGTCAACTTCTTTTTTCATATATAAATTTTGTTTCAAGAAAAAAATATCAGAATCTAGTTTTCACATTTTCCTTCTGACATTTAGAATTATCGTTCAAATGTCCGCTGCGCCTACAAGAAAGGTTAAGAATTACTTTTTATAATTTAAGACATTAGATGATTGTTTACATATAGAGATCACTGGAACCAAGCTTTATATATGCATCCTTGCCCTATGACAATGGAACAGCCTATGAGGAACAGAGTTCACATGCTGGCTTCACATGCCTCGGAATACGCTTTGAATTTCACATGATTCAAAAAATATGTTTAATTTCAGATCCACACGGCCCAGGTTTTCACACCTTGTCTTACCATCATTCAGACTTAACATGTTGAATTCACATGATTTAGGTGTCATGTTGCCTTTAGAGTTTTAAGACTTCACATGTTGATTTCACATGATTTAGATTTCACATGTTTCTGACGTCACATCAAAATTAACATGATGCTTGGTATTTAGATATCGACAGCATATGTATCCAGTCAATAGATCAGCAAAACTGAAACAAAGAAATGAAATCTTGTTTAATTCAGTATATAATGACAGCTGTAACACAGTCAGGAAAAATTAAGGAACATGATCACTAAAGATGATGTACAACAAAGCAGCACTATAGTGAATATACGCTGGAAGGGTCAGATATCATTACCGAGAAATTTGAGTATATATATCTAATGTTTCACTGAAATCCATTCAAAACTGATGTGATAAAAAATGGTAATCTTCTCCATGAGTTTCACTGAAATTGGAAGGAGATGCATACACTAATGGTTGGACAGACAGATGGACAACAAGAGCCATAATAAAACACCAAACAGTCATAAAATGGTGACTAACAAGTAATCACATTTTTAAAAAGATTTCAACAGACAAAAATTACCTGTATCACTTGCAAAGCTAAGGAAAACAAAAACAGGATTCCTGGGCTACCATAAGTAATGAATGCAAGCACTTTCTATCATACCAGGGTTCCAATTGAGTTTTTAAACTAGGGAACAATTATTGTATTTCCAAATCTTTGTAACCCTCAATATAGAGAGTTCCTACAATTTTTGGGGGTACATGCCCAATCTTGGGTTAAAAAACCCACTACAGAGGGTAAAAAGGAGTGTTGCATGCCACTAAATGTGATTGACAGAAATTACGAAAACCTCATATGCTGCATGAACCTTTTTAAAAACTGATAAAAAATAAATCAATTTTGTATTTCCATCTACATACCTTCCACCGGTTGCCACATTCATTACACAGCACAAACGTTGTCATAGGTTCATCAGCACTTCTTGTCTGTACCTGTATACAGAATTTTACTGAGTTCATCCAAAGTTCTGTCATGTTAACAACTTATAAACACACAATATTTTTCAATACAGTTAATGTTGGCATAGTTTATGATTATGTGTAGCAAGGTTATAAGAACACTGTATATAAGAAAATGGTCGTTGAAATGTTACGTATGCTTCATAGCTATTTCCTTTTATTTGTGTGTTAACAGGATCAAACAATAATCACATGATATCCCAGTGTAGCTATTGGATAATTTGATCTAATTGATTTTAATGTATTTGTAAACATTGGAAGGATCAGTCCCCCTAATTTTTGTAATCAAACAATGAACAAGAGCTATGTTCCAATGAACACCATGTCCCCGCAAGGGCCTTAGACCCAGGGGGTCAAGGTCATTTGAAGGTTAGTCACCTGGCGTGTAAAGCTCATCAAGGTGCATGCACCTGTGAAATTTGGAGGCTGTAGGTGGAAGGACTTCCGTGTTATAGTCGAGGTTAGTTTTGTGACAGACAGACAGATCAAAAACAATATGAACCCCCACCCACCCCCCGACCTATCAATGCAGGGGCATAAAATTCCTATCATTCAACAACCAGGATAAATTGTAGTGTGTATCTATATCTCACCTGGTTGTAAGTACAGTTCTTCTTGCCACATTTGCCACACTTGAAGAGGTCAGTGGTGGTGCCACCAGTCTTGGCCATCTGATGGTCATTGATGGCCTCCTTCGTGTACTTGGCTCTCATCTCCTTCATATGGTTACTAGCCATCTCCTGGCAGGGCAGCCATAATAACAACACATAGTAAACACAACTGTTCACAGTAGGACACAGAGTGTATTAACCTTGGGTTACCAGTAACTCTTTAACTCATCTGTATTCATGTACAAGTTTAGGACTGGAAGAATATTACTTTTCTGACCGTTAAATTATATAAGGAACTATGGATTTTTTCTTTGTCGTGCAGAATGTGTAGAAATATTCTAATAAAAGATGAAAAAACACATTCAATTTGCACTGGAATAGTGCTTTATAAAGCAAACAGAAGAGACCCTGATTAAATGGCTGTCTGATCATAGACAGCTATGTTTGTTAAAACCTTATGCCAGATGATCAGACAACAGTGTTCAATGTCAAAATGCTTATTTATCTTGATTTAACGTAACTGTATTTCAGTCATTTGGGATTTTTGTCCACTTGAAACAGATATAGAGCTGCTTCAATGCAATATAATAAGTCACATAATCCTGACACTTGGCAAATATGTCCTGGAACTACCCTTATGTACTGAGCACCAAGCACAAGAAATATATACCTGTACCATTTTTACCAACTTACTTAAATGATATTCATCAATGTTGAAATAAAATTAAACCAGTTTTACTGATAAAAGTACATTTAAAAAAAAACAACTTACCTCTGCTGTCATTTTTGCAATTCTGTCGGCTGGAATAATTCCAGTCAGAACGTTTAGCTTAAGATCTGGATTTTTGGTATCTTTCAGGTTAGCTACGCGGCTTCGCACTCTGTTTTTATACTTTGTATCTGTGTTTTTAAATTCTTCATATATATCTGGAACTACTTAAGGTTTAATAATTTGCATATATACTTGAGATTTAAGAACTCTTGTTTTTTTATAGTACAACTCTCCTCCATATCCATGGATGAAAAAAAACACAAGAACGCCAAGATGGCCCTGATTCACTCACCTGAGACACATTCATACTGAATAAAATAATCCATGCAGAATTACAGAAAGATCATCTAAATTCCACAAAGCTCTAATAAGACATTTTGACACCAGAGCCATGATTTGTAAAGACTTGGTTGAGGTCCACTTGTAAACATCTCAACTCCAGGCTTTTTTTTTTCTGAGAAGAAGAACTTTTACAACTCTATGTAAAATCAAGTGACCTTTAGGATGGGGCCAATTTTGACTCCAGGGCCATGATTTGAACAAACTTTGTATATGTTCACTAAGCAATGTTACACATCAAATATCTTAACTCCAGGCCTTGTGGTTTCTGAAGAGAAGATTTTTCTAGTTTTTTCCTTTATAAGTCTATGTAAAATCAAGTGACCCCTGGGGCGAGCAAATTTTGATCTCAGGCCCATGATTTGAACAACCTTGGTAGAGGTCCTTAAGGCAATTCCACACACTAAATATCTAAGCTCTAGTCCCTGCAGTTTCGGAGAGAAGATTTTTAAAGATTTCATTTTAAAATCTATTTTTAGCTCCTGTAACCCAGATATGCAATGGACCAGAACCATTTGAACAACTCTGGTAGAGCTTCACCCAAAGAACATTCCTGTAAAGTTTTATCAAAATTGGCCCTGCTGGACAAAAGGCAATCACAATAAGCTCACCATGAGCACATTGTGCTCATGTGAGCTAAAAACTTACCTTAAGAATAATTTGCAAAATATCAACTTATTCACTATCATTTGAAGTTCTCTTCTATTCTAGCATTATTTGAAAATCAAAACCTAATATTTCAAATGAAAACAGGAAACCTGCTATGAAAGAGCCTTATGTAACTATAACCTGGGCTTCACACAGGTAAAGGATACTGTCCTCAATAGCAGCTGCCAAATCCACCGGGTCCTGGATAGGGGGCTTCTCACCTGTACATATACCACACATATTGCTCAAGAAACGGTTATAGCACAGACATTTACTTTTTTCTCTCTTCTCCCTCTCTCTCTCTTGGTACAAAATCGGAATTTTGAAAAAAATCAAGTGATGACCTCACTGAGGGGATACTGCATTGGACACAAGAACTAAAGGTAAGGTCAAAGTCTATAAAAAGCTTAAGTGTAGTAGAAATGTTTATTCACTATGCAAAAGGTTAAGGATTCTCAGCCTGATTAATGCAAAACTTTTCATGACCTTCCCTGACCAACAGTACTCCAGAAAGGACAAGAGGGTCAAGATGGCCCCGTGTCGCTCACCTGAGTAAGATGGCTGTGTTAGGCATAATGACAAAAAAACTGGCATCTAAAGTGTTTTTCTAACATTTGACTAAGTGACCTACATATTGATCATACCTGAATTTGCACTCAACTGGGAATTCAGGCAGTCATCATTCATATCAAGTTTAATGAAGACTGGGAGAAAAATGTAGGCCTCTAGAGTGTTCACAAGGTTTTTCTAGGATTTGACCTGGTGACCAGTTTGACCAAAGTACCATTTAGAACTCATTGAGATATCATTAGACAACATCCTGACCAAGTTTCATGAAGATTGGGCCAAAACTGTGACCTCTAGAGTGTTCAAGGTTTCTAGATTTGACCTGGTGACCTAGTTTTTACCTACTGACCATTCGAACTCATTTGAGATATCATGTAGACAAACATCCTGACCAAGTTTCATGAAGATTGGGCCGAAAACTGTGGCCTCTAGAGTGTTCACAAGGTTTTTCTAGGATTTGACCTGGTGACCTAGTTTCTGACCCAAAGTTACCCAATTTCGAACTCATCCGAGATATCATGTAGACAAACATCCTGACCAAATCTATTGAAGATTGGGCCGAAACTGTGGCCTCTAGAGTGTTCACAAGGTTTTTCTAAGATTTGACCTGGTGACTATTTTGACCCAGTGACCCAATTTCGAACTCATCCGAGATATCATGTAGACAAACATCCTGACCAAGTTTCATGAAGATTGGGCCAAAACTGTGGCCTCTAGAGTGTTCACAAGCAATTGTTGATGACGGATGACGCACGACGGACACAAGTGCTCAGGTGAACTAAAAAATTGTAACAACCTGTTTCCATAAGTTGTTAAAGGAATTGACTTTTACTTACTGTTTTCTACCTTCAGTGCATTTGCAATCAGCTCGCGACATTTTAAGCGAACAGGGTCGCAGGTATCTGTAGCTGAAGTCGAGGCCCTCCTCTCTGTTTCATCGCCGTTCTTCTGAGACTGCTCATCAGAATCTCCATTTTTGGATGCTCCCTTATCTTTATTGTCTTTCTTATCAGACTTTGTGTTTGTATCTGGAATATAGTAATCAAAATAAATCAGTAAGCAATTATGAATACATGTATTTGTAATAACTATTCAGGGTTTTGCCTTGGATTCAAGTGAACCCTTGATATATTCATTATTGATAGATATTTTGGGGGGTCATGACTCATTTTGATAAATTAAAAAGGGAAAATATTGTGTGTCATGTAAAATCTAATTATCTTGATAAATGAACATAATGATCGATAAGGATTTGAGAAAGAATCTTGTTCCCAAGTACAATGTGTTGTATAACTATTAGGCAAAGTTTTATTTGTTGGAGCCAGAAATACATGTATACAACAAATTTTAAGATTTATTAAGTAGTCTATAAACTAACTTCTCTGAGTTTAAAGTTAATTAAAAGCAAATCAAAATGAATTAATTATAAATAAGACATTGCGCTGTTGTTTTCTTTTTTTACTGTTGACTTTGCATTCAAAAGAAAAAAAAAATGAAAATTCACTTTCTTTAAAAATCCCCCACCTTATT
>CM037778.1:75495303-75545303 GCA_021229015.1 Solen grandis
CCATGGTTCTATAGCGAATTAAAGATTCGAACCAAGGTCGTAAATTTTTAAATGCTTATCAAATCGGTCCTATTTAAGATAGAAAAGTGATATTTGGTCAGTATATAGGTCTCTAAGAGTCTTTAACATTTTGTGAAAAGAAACGTCATATGACGTCACGTGACGTCATTATATGATAATGTATTTTTAATATTAACAAGAGTATTTCTATATGTTGAAATTGTCGAAGGGCAATGAAAATTTAATGACAAAAGATTCAGACGCTGAAATTTCGATTTCAATGATTTTCAGAAGCCTATGACGTCATATGACGTCACATTTGAAATTGACTAAAAAAGTTTGTACACGGTCCAGAGCCATTATTAATGGGCCGATTTTCATCAAATTTTCACAGTGTGTGTATATTACGTTCTTATTGTGTATGCCGGTGTCCGTTTTTCAAAATTCGAAAAGTCCAAGCATATATGGCGGATCCAATATTCGAACCAATGACGTCAATATTTAAATGCTTATAAAAACTGTCCTATTTGAGATAGAAAGTTGACATTTTGTCAGTTAGTAGGTCTCTGGGTGTCTTAACAATTATGTGAAAATAAACGTCACATGACGTCACGTGACGTCATTTGTTTATTATTATTATTCTTTTCTTCTTCCTAACTAAACGCTTATTTTAATATGTTGCAATAGTCCTAGGACGATGAAATGTTTATGGGTTATTAGGCACGTGGGGAAATTTTGATTTCACCCCTACTGCATAATTATATGTAGCCATATCTCAATAAATATCGATTTTTGTAAATATATGTATGAATAAGAATTATAGCTGAATAATTGACGTTTCCAAAGATATTTAGTTTATTAAAATTGGTTTACGCAATACCAATTTATAAGCAAAAAAACTAAAGGAAATGAAGCTAATTTTGCTGATAATATGCTGTTTTCTTGAGGTTTAACAGTCAATATCTCAGAAACGACTGAAGATAAGTTTATACATTATGCGTAAAAAAATGTATTTAACGGTACCAAGTTTATTGAAATTGGACTTCATATAAGAAAGTTACATGGAAAATAAGATATTTCATAATCATGCATCATAAAAATATGGAAAAGGTCACGCGCAGGGGTCACCAAGCTTAAATACTTGCGCAACGACTTAAAAAAAAAAAAAAAAAAAAAAATATCAAATTGCAATTGATGGGTTATATCTTGATTTTGTTGTTGTTTTTTTTTTGTTGTTGTTGTTTTTTGTCGAATGTTGACTGTTTCCAAAATAAGCATTGAAGTTAATACATGTACAACGGCACAAGACAAAAATCCGTATTTGCAACACTATGTAGCTAGCGAGCAGTTTGCAAGCCTTGAAAAATTCACACGCAGCCCCACATTTTAGACCATCTAAAAACTGCATTGTTATGCTAACGATATTCATATTGCATCAGTTTGTAGGCTGGGATGTTACCTTTCAAAATATCACCATAGTTCGAAATTCCAGGAATTTATGGCAAAACTACGGAAGCCCAAACACGCCGAAATCGCTAAATACGATTAACTATGTTACAGGTGTCGAAAGGATATAGCACTATACAAATATTCAATACTTCTTCCTAATGAGGCTAAAATTAAACAAGGTTACAACTGAGCTGGAGTGATGAAATTCTATGTGTGATGAAAGTTAGAAACTTACATTTGAACACTGTTTCATTTTTCTTTCATGTCATATGACATAGTATAAATGTTGTATGTAAACTACATGTGCAAGATATGGGCGGACTTTTATTAAAATTCACAGAATGTGTTCTATTTGTGCTATTTTATATAGAAATAGAGGAGATAGAAAGTTGCAATTTGGACAGATTATCTATTATGTCATCTTCTATATATACTATATAAAGCAGATGTTGCAGAAAGTCCTATCATTCGTTTAAACGAATGACATCTAGTTATTATTATTCTACTTTTTTCTTCCTTTTGAGGTTAAAATTAAAGCAGGTTCCCGATGAGCTAGCAGCATGAAATTTTAACAGTATGCACAGTAACTTTGGCGCTTTTGATCAACATATTGTTTTTCTTCATATGACGTCAAATGACGTCAGGGCTGAAAAAAGCTACAAAAGTTTGTTCGCGCTCTACAGCCGTCATGTCTGGACCGATTTACTTGATTTTTTCACAGAATGTATATATTAAGTTCTTGTTGTGCAGGATTATAAACATTTTGCAATATTTGAAAAGATCAAGGATCTATGGCTGAACCAAGTTTCGAACTTTGGACCAGAAAATGTATTGAAGTATTACGAAGCACTCAGATAAGCTAGAAACATGAAATTTGGACAGAATATGTGTCCTATTGATTTCTTTTCGTTCTGAAAAGATTGAAGTCGTATGACGTAAAATGACGTCATGACGCGTTATCAAATTTTTTATCCAAAATATACGGTTTTTTAGCACTGGAAGACAAAGTTTTTGACCGATTTGCATAAAATTTTCACTGAAGGTGCAACATAGCCTCTTATTGTCATCAGTCACTTCCGCTTCCGGAAAATAGCTAAGGTCAAGGTCACATGTCAATTATCGTTTTTTTCTTCGGCCTTAAATATCTCAAAAACGAAAAATATTTTATCGAGACACTATGCGTATAATTTGTAGTGATTTGAAAGGCCTTTCAAATGATATAAAGTTTTTGAAGATCGGGGTTGAATTAGTTGAGTTATTGCAGAAAAACTAAAATGTTGCAACCCTAAGCGCACTTAACTACTTATATCTCGATAATTATTGCTTTTTGTTAATAAAAGTATGAATATAATTTGTAGATCAATGCCCGGCTGTTCGTTTGGTGTTTGAAATTTAGAGATTGACCTAATATTCATTAAGTTATAGGGAAAAACAAAACGATATGAAAATATTTATCCCGATTTTTGCCGTATGCTCAAGGTTGAACCGCCCGTATCTACAAAATGTTTAAAGATACAAACAATAATGAAGCAAGGGAATTGTGGGAAATCAAAAGACCTTTCTAATGGTACCTAGCTTTTTAAAATTGGACATAATATAAGGAAGTTACATGAAAACTAAGAATGCAGTAAAACCGTTCTTTCATGCACTCCCGCAGTAAGTCCCGATCACTTGATTCCTTTTTTCGAAGAAACTAATTTAAAAAAACAAAAACAAAAAAAAACATAAAGAACAATTTTTTTTTGCCTGATGTAATGCGGTTCTAATGGTATGCAGATTTTAATGATCGGACCATTAATTGTAAAGTTATTTGTCGAAAGGCAATAATATACATGAACATCTTTTTGCCGACTTTTGCAATTTTCTTGAAAAATAACTTTCTATATCTCAAAACCCGTAATAGAAAAGTTGAAACATGAAACACGTGAAATGTTGGAAATTTAAAGGTCTTTCTAATGGTACCTAGCGTTTTAAAATTGGACATCGGACATCCTATAAGGAAGTTAGATGAGAAATAAGAATTCATTTAAACCGTTCTTTCATGCATTTCTGCAGTTAGTCCCTAACATTTGATTGTTTTTTTTTTCTAATAAACTATTAATTTTTGAAAATAACATTAAGAACAGTATTATTAGCGCGATGCAATGCGGTTCTAATGGTATGCAGATTTTAATGATCGGACCATTAATTATAAAGTTATTTGTCGAAGGGCAATAATAGACATGAACATCGTTTTGCCGATTTTTTGCCGTTTCCTTGAAAAATAACTTTCTATATCTCAGAGCACGTAACAGAAAAGTTGAAATATGAAACACGTTAAATGTTTGCAATATAAAGGCTTTTCTTTTTTGAAATTGGACATCAAATAAGGAAGTTAGATGAGAAATAAAAATTAATTTATACCGTTCTTTCATGCACTTCTGCAATTAGTCCTAATCACTTGATTGCTTTTTAGCTCACATGAGCACACAGTGCTCAAGGTGAGCTTTTGTGATCGCCCTTCGTCCGGCGTCCGTCGTCGTGCGTCGTCCGTCGTGCGTCGTCCGTCGTCAACAATTTGCTTTAAACGATATCTCCCCTAAAACCGCTGGACAGAATTTAATGAAACTTGGCAGGAATGTTCCTTGGGTGAGGCTCTACAAAAGTTGCTAAAATAAAGTTGATCCATGAAGAACTCTGGTTGCCATGGCTACAAGAAGAAAAATAATTTGAAAAATTAAAAAATCATCTCCTTCAAAACTACTGGCAGGTTACCGATAAGGCAGCTGCATGAAATTTTAACAGTATGCACAGTGACTTTGGCGCTTTTGATTGCAGCAATTTTTTTCTTCATGTGATATCACGTGACGTCAGGGTTGAAAAAAGCTACCAAAGCTTGTACGCGCTTTACAGCTGTCATTTCTTGACCAATTGACTTGATTTTTTCACAGAATGTATGGATTGCGACTTAGTTGTGCAGGATTATATACATTTTGCAACATTCCAAAAGACTAAGGATCTATGGCTGAACCAAGTTTCGAACTTTGGACCTGAAAATGTATTTAAGTATTACGAAGCTTTCAGATAAGTAAGAAACTTAAAATTTGGACAAACCATGTGTCTTATCAATTTCTTACAGCTCTGAAAAGACTGACGTCCTATGACGTAAAATGACGTCATGACGCGTTAACAAACTTTTAATTCAAAATGTAGGGTTTTTAAGCCCGACATGCCTTAACTTTTGACCGATTTGCATAAAATTTTCACTGAATGTGCAACATAGCATATCATTTTCCTTTGTCACTTCCGTTTCCGGAAAGTCGTTAAGGTCAAGGTCATATGTCAGTTATCGGTGGTTTTATTCGGCAAAGTTTATCTCAAAAACGAAAAAATCTTACCTGGATACTGTGGGTAAAAACTGTAGTGCTTTGAAAGGCCTTTCAGGTGATACTTAGTTTTTGAAGATCGGGGTTGAATTGGTTGAGTTATGGCAGAAAGACGAAAAGTGTACTTTTAACGAAATTGAAACGCTGTAGTTTCAAGAACTTTGAGTCAAACATGATTTTTTCAGGATTAACACTCTGTAAAGTGAAGTGATGTATACTGCAAGGATTATTTGTTTGGTCACGTGATTGTGACATCATGAATATTAAAGCATGAATTATTAAAAAAATCAAAATTAAAGCTAAATTTTCAGGAATGATGCAACCTAAGATGTGCAAAAAGTCGTAAAAGTTTCAAGTGATTACGTCATCAAACATGGCAGAAATGTTTTTCGGATAAGAGCTTGTATATGGAAGTCTAGTAATTTGAAATTTAAAAAAAAGGAAAGTGGTTTTTATTTGACCTTCTTTTCTGTGCTGTTTATTTTTTTTTTTCCTTCCAAAAGAGGTTTTTATTTCAATAGGTTGCTGGCGGTCTAGAATCACGAAAAATTTAGAGCCCGTATCTGACGCGATGAAATTTTAGAATCTATGAATTTAACATTCCTATGACGTCACATGATGCCCAGTTTGACATTTACTATAAAAGTTTTTTTCGTACTCTACAGCCTTCATTTCACGGCGGATTTACTAGTTATTTTCACAAAATGTGTATATTACGTTCTAGATGTGCATTATTATATACGTTTTCCCAGATTCAAAAAGACTAAGGTTCTGTGGTTAAACAAAGTTCCGAACTTTGGACCTTAAAATATATTTAAATATTTTGTAGGTCCTATGTGAGCTAGAAAACTAAAATTGACACCACGTATACTCCGTGATTTCTTCTTTATATTCTGAGACATGCGACTTATATCGCTAACACAGCTCTCACCCTTCCATGTAAACTTTTTTTTAATTAGAATATTGAATGCCGACACGCCTACTACATGTCCACTACATGGTGACTTCAATGACAACCTTATTAATAAACAGCTTAATTACTGACATGTCCACTGCTCTTTACGCAGTCATGCATATGGTGGTCAGACACGCCCCCACTATATAACTCTATATACCTCCAAAAAATGGCGACTAGACACGCCCCTCTATATAAATGTATATTCCTCCTAAAACAAAATGGCCGCGAGAATCCTACTTTTACACTACTAATATCCATTTTATTCTAAGATTTTATATCGCATTTTTTTCCGTTTTAACAAGTTACTAACGATAACTTAGGAGTCAGCCATTTTGAGGTTATGGATTCGTTTCGAACTATCTTTCGTAAATACTCGTAATCAAAGATAAACTACGCCTGAAACTTTGCGAACAAGTTTTTTTTAAGTGGGTCGTACCAACAATTTGGTGGATCCTCAGTACACTTTAAATATACTTACAAGCTACCAGATGAGTTCATAATAGACATTAATCAGTCCATCATACATTTCTTGCCCAATCTTCTCCCCCTTTTGCACCGAAAACAATAGTTTCTCACCGCAGATAAAACGCAAGTCGGTAGAGAGTGTGTAAAATGTAAACAGATATCGTAAGCGATACCATTCGAGTATTTAGCCTTTATTCATAATTAGAAAACATAAGAACGTGTGTTGAATGACACAGGTGACTGCCTCCGCCATTTGTAATGAATTTTCATCTGCACCCAGCATGTGCTTTCTAAGTAGTATACTGTGTACATGTACCGGCAACCAAATTCTCATATCAGCTGAATGAACTGATGTTTAGTACAAACTAGAAAGATTTATTTTTCTGTAAAGCTGTCTGATATTGCAAAATACATTAAAAGGTATATTTGCATGTAGCATGTTACGTTTTCCACATTAGATCCAAGCTTTCAAAAAAAAGAGCACAAAAAAAGAAAAGCCGACCGACCGACCCATTTTTTTACAGCCTGTTACCAGAAACAAGACAATTTTTTACGCCTGATTTACAGAATTAACAGCATGATATGACCGGAGGGATGACGTCCAGTTAGTACCATATACTGGTGAGTTGTGTAAATATGTACATGTGTGAAGTGTAATGTATTGCTTTTTTATATCTTGTACATGTATTGTGACCATGTCATTGTTCTTTGTATTCATATGATATAAATCACCAATTGGATCTAGAGAAACTGCTATGATATGAATTATGTAAGTTCAGCAGTGAAATCACATAAGTCTCAGATATTGTATTTTGTTTATTTCGGTTGGAAACCGTCATTGTTGTGGTATCCTGAAATATTTGTTATACAGTAATCAGAATAATACGAAATAAACTTAATTATGTAATATTAAATACATCAAACGACTCAAGTTTACTTATTTTAATATGTACTGAGCTGAGCCCCGGTAGCTGGTAACAATAATGTTCTACCATTCTTGGTAAATTAAAAAATGATCCCTTGATAAATGAGACCCCTATATACTCTCAATATCAAATTTTCAAATTCTTCTTCTATCAAACAAGAAAGTAAGAATTCTTTGGTCATAAATGTGTCCTACCGTCATGCTAGTTTTCTTTTCTCTTGTTTCGTAGTCAGATATATTAAAGACAAGGTGAGATGCGGGGGTATTAATAATCTAAAGTGATAGTTCTAGTTATCGTCAGTCCTTGACCTAGCGTTTGGCGCATGTTTGCAAAACAAAATTATCATATTACCTGAATGATTAATACTTGTAAGGGTTTAGTCAAGTCTTTAAAGCCATGCAGTGTTATTTATAGACATTACCTTGATATGCCGTTAACTTATGCAAACGCTTTCAAAACAGAAATCTTATATTACAGAATGATAAATACTTAAACTTGTAAGGGTAATTTTCAATGTGTCTCAATGCTGCAATACCTGCCCAAAAGAGGTTGAAATATTCAGTAAGTGTAAAGTTAATATAACCAACACAATTTGATTTCATGCTCATGTACACTTCCAGTGCAGTTCAAATTATATATCTTAGGGTAACGTCCTAATGGATTATGGATAAATGTATATTTCACGCATGATAGTAATGACTTAATCTTACAATAAAACAAATCTTTTGTAATAGTTCTTCTGTAAAAACTTCGGTGTAGTGGTTAATGGCTATAGTGATGTTGCTTCAGATTAAGCTACTAATTTTATCAAATTATTTAACAAAATCTGGTAAAATTAAATCCTAGTTGTACCATCAGTTCACTCTAGAATACATGCCACTTGCAATTTTACTTTTTAGTCATTTAATTTAACATTCGTTGGTACAAACACATTCTGTAACCATACTCCATTTGTTCTGACCAAAAGAAAGGACGTTCTGCACTTCAAACCCTGTCAAAACTGATCATATCCATTTACTATTCTGACATACACCATCTTAAAAAAATGAAGAAAATCTGTCCCGAATTGACGGTTGTAGAGTGCAAACTTATATAAATATCAGATAAAAATCTGTGACTTCATATGAAATAATCTAAAATTTAAAATCAATTCATTCAAAAGGGAATCGATGGCTTTGTTTTCATCTACAGTTTCATAATGCTAGCTTTTCGAGAACCATCTTTAAAATAACTACAATAATACTCAAACTTAGTGTTCTGCAAGGGAACCAAGAATCACTAGTCCTCTTTATATGTAAACAAGAGGGCCATGATGGCCCTGAATCGCTCACCTGGTATCAGTAGGTAAAATCAAGTGACCCCTGGCGCAGAGCCAATTTTGATCCCAGGGTCATGATTTGAACAAACTTGGTAGAGGTCTATTAGCCCATGTAACAAACCAAATTCTAAACTCCAGGCCTTGTGATTTCTGAGAAGAAAATGTGTCAAGTTTTTCCTATATTAGCCTATGTTAACACAAGTGACCCCTGGGACGGGGCCAATTTTGACCCCAGGGTTATGATTTCAACAAATTGGGTATAGATCCACCAAATATCTAAACCCAGGCCTTGTGGTTTAAAAAATTTTTAATTTTTCCTATATTAGTCTATGTTAAATGAAGGGACCCCTGAGTTGGGACCAATTTTGACCCCAGGGTCATGATTTGAACAGACTTGGTAGAGATCTACTAGACAATGCTAAACACCAAATATTTAAACACCAGGTCTTGTAGTTTCTGGGGGAGATTTTTCAAGTTTTTCCTATATTAGCCTATGTAAAATCAGGGACCCCTTTGGCGTGGCCAAATTTGACCCAAAGGTCTTGATTTGTGCGAACTTGGTAAAGACCCATTAGACATTGCTACATACCAAATATCTTAACTCCAGGCCTTGAGGTTTCTGAGAAGAAGATTTTTCAAGTGTTTTTTTTTTTTTCTATATTAACCTATGTAATATTAGGTGACCTCTATGGCGGGGCCAAATTTGACCCCAGGGCCATGATAAAGACAATGCTGCACACAAAATATCTTAACTCCAGGCCTTGTGGTTTCTGAGAAGAAGATTTTTCAAGTTTTTCCTATATTAGCCTATGTTAAATCAAGTGACCCCCGGGGCTAGACCAATTTTGACCCCAGGGTCATGATTTGAACAAAAGTAGTTTAAAACGAGATGATTCCATTTTTCTTTCTTTCCGTTGCCATGGCAACCAGATTTCTACATGGAAAAATTTATTTTAGCAACTTTTGTGAAGGTTCGGCCAAAGATCATCCTTGCCAAGTTAATCAAATTCTGTCCGTCGGTTTCAGAGGAGATGTCGTTTAAAGTTTTTAACTATGTACACATAAGGCAAATAAGCCCCGCCCCTGGCGGCCATGTTTTCTTACGGATCGGAATAATTTTAGCAATCTTGGTAGATAGTTACGCAAGGAACATCTGTACCAAAACAATTTGAAATATGGCCAGTAGTTTTGAAGGAGATGATTTTCACAATTGTTTTTTCCGTTGCCATGGCAACCAGAGTTCTACATGGATCAAGTTTATTTTAGCATCGTTTGTGAAGGTTCACTCAAGGATCATCCCGTCTAAAGTTTAAATTTGCACCAATGTCGTAGTCCAAGATGTGCAAAAAGTCCTGAAAATTTTAAGTGATTACGTCATCAAACATAGCAGATATTCATGTTTTTCTGATTAGGACTTGTATGCTGAAATCTAGCAATTTGAAGTAAAAGCGGATATTAGGTTGGTTATCCGGACGTTCCTACGCAGGAAAGCGTGCCCGTATTGAAAGGTGAATTGCGATGCGTATTTGAGAGAATGAGGTGCATTTTAGGAAGCAATGGTATATACCAGGACCGATAAGCATATTGCCTTTGTCATTACGGCTTTTTCAAACTCAAGCAGAAAGTCCTATTGGGTTTGTTATGTTTTTTTTATTATTATTTGTCCTCCTTTTGAGGTTCAAAGTGACTTTTGAATGCAACAATTTTCATCTTCATATGATGTTATGTGTTGTCACCGTTGAAAAATGCTACCAAATATGATGTTGATGTGCGTACTTAATTAACTTTTCAAAATTCCAAAAGCTCGAGATTTAATGCCAAAATCGAGATTCGAACTTTGGTATTAAAATCATAATTTCGTATTACAAAGCCACCTGAGGTGCTAGAAGCATGAACATTGGACAGCATATGTGTCTTGAGATCTTCTTCGTATTCCATGACAACTGACGTCGTATTACGTCATTTAACGTCGGAACGTAATAAGTAATTTTGCATTAGAAATAAGCGGTTTTTAGGCCCTGCAGGCTTTATTTTTTTATCGATTTACACATAACTTTCAATAAATGTGCAACCTTGTGTCCCGTCGAACATTGTGTCATCCGTTTCCGCAAAATCGCTGATTTAAGGTCATATTTCAGTTATCGTTTTATATCTCAAAAACAATGAATATTCTATGGAGACACTATTGGTATAATTTGTAGAGATTTGAAAGATCTTCCAGATGATGTTTAGTTTTTGATGATTGGGGTTGGATCCGTTGAGGTTTAGCAGAAAAACGAAAATAGTGTTACCCCAAGTGCTTTTAACTGCTTATATCTAAAGAAACATTGATTTTTGTAAATTAGGGTGTGAATATAATTTGAAGAACATATTTTTGCCGATTTTTGCAGTTTTCTAGAAGTAAACTATCCATATCTTAAAAGTGCATAAAGATACATCCATACATAAAGCATGTGAAATTTAGGGAATTTGAAGACCTTTCTAACGGTACCTGGGTTTTTGAAATTGGACATCATTTTATGAAGTAACAAAAAAATAAGAATTTAGACGATTCATTCATGTACTTTTGCAGTGGTTCTTAAGTTATCTATACATAAAAAGCCGTTATAGATAGGAGAACATAATAAGAAAGTGAAATAATTGATATTGTACGAGCTTTCTTACATTACCAAGTTTAGTAATTTGCCCTTATTATGTCCATCTGTCCGTCCGTTAGCCATATCAATGTCCACTCAATAACTTGATAACTTATATGTGTGCTGTTTTCATACTTAGATGAGGGGTTGACATGGATATTGAATGATCACGATTGATTTTGAGGTCATTATGTCAAAGGTCAAAGTCACGTTGACACTTAGTGTAAAGTCCTTGTCCGCACAATAAATTGAGAAGGAATAAGCATAGATTTTTAAAATTGGTAGGGAAATTGCCCATTGTCACTTGAAAACCCTTATTGACTTTGAGGTCATTAGATCAAAAGTCAAGGTCACAGTGACATTTAATATAAAAATCCTTGTCCGCTGAATTCCTTGAGAATGAATAATCCTTAGTTGTTAAACATGTTAGGGACATTGTCAATGGCCAGTTCACGATCTTTATTTAAATTTTCAGGTCATTTGGAAAGGATCAAAAGGACACTTAATATAAAATCGTTTTTATTTGTTACTTGAGAAGAAATAAGCCTATGTCTGTAAAACTTGGTAGGGACATTGCCCACGGCCTGTATATTGTGACCTATGACTTTGAGGTAATAAAATCAAAGTTTAAGGACATAATGTCACTTAAGCCTTTAGGAAGCAGGCTACATTGTTCTGTGTTTATTAGGACTTTCTGCCTAAAGCAGAAAGTCCTATTGGGTTTGTACTGTTTATTAGGACTTTCTGCCTAAAGCAGAAAGTCCTATTGGGTTTGTTATGTTTATTATTATTAGGACTTTCTGCCTAAAGCAGAAAGTCCTATTGGGTTTGTAATGTTTTTTTATTCTTCTTATTCTTTTTTTCTTCCAAACTGAGCGTTAATTTAAGCATGTTGCAATGGTCCCAGGGCCATGAAATTTTAATGGCATATACTTGATGCGATGAAATTTTGATTTCTATGATTTTCATATGCCTATGACGTCATATGACGTCACATTTGAAATATGCTACAAAAGTTTGTACGCGGTCTACAGCCATTGTTTGTGAACCGATTTTCATCAAATTTTCACAGATTGTGTATATTAAGTTCTAGTTGTGCATCCCGTGTTTGTTTTTCAAAATTCGAAAAGTCCATGGTTCTATAGCGAATCCAAGATTCGAACTAAGGTCGTAAATTTTTTAAATGCTTATAAAATCTGTCCTATTTAAGATAGAAAGTTGATATTTAGTCAGTATATAGGTCTCTAGAAGTTTTAAACATTTTGTGAAAATAAATGTCATATGACGTCACGTGACGTCATTATAAGATATTGTATTTCTAATATTAACAAGAGTATTTCTATATGTTGAAATTGTCGAAGGGCAATGAAAATTTAATGACACATGCTTCAATTGCTAAAAGTTTGATTTCTATGATTTTCATGTGCCTATGACGTCATATGACGTCACACTTGAAATATGCAACAAAATTTTGGACGCGGTCCAGAGCCATTGTTTATGAACCGATTTTCATCAAATTTTCACAGAATGTGTGTATTATGTTCTAGTTGTGCATCCCGGTGTCCGTTTTTCAAAATTCGAAAAGTCCAAGGTTCTATAGCGATTCCAAGATTCGAACCAAGGTCGTAAATTTTCAAATTCTTATAAAATCGGTCCTATTTGAGATAGAAAAATGATATTGGGTCAGTATATAGGTCTCTGGGAGTCTTAAACATTTTGTGAAAATAAATGTCATATGACGTCACGTGACGTCATTATATGATAATGAATTTCTAATTCTAACAAGATTATTTCTATATGTTGAAATTTTCGAAGGGCAATGAAAATTTAATGCCGCATGCTTCAGATGCTGATATTTCGATTTCAATGATTTTCAGAAGCCTATGACGTCATATGACGTCACATTTGAAATTGACTACGAAAGTTTGTACACGGTCCAAAGCCATTATTAATGGGCCGATTTTCATTAAATTTTCAGAGAATGTGTATATTAAGTTCTAGTTGTGCATCCCAGTGTCCGTTTTTCAAAATTCGAAAAGTCCATGGTTCTATAACGAATTCAAGTTTCGAACCAAGGTCGTAAATTTTTTAAATGCTTATAAAATCTGTCCTATTTAAGATAGAAAGTTGATATTTAGTCAGTATATAGGTCTCTAGAAGTTTTAAACATTTTGTGAAAATAAATGTCATATGACGTCACGTGACGTCATTATAAGATATTGTATTTCTAATATTAACAAGAGTATTTCTATATGTTGAAATTGTCGAAGGGCAATGAAAATTTAATGACACATGCTTCAATTGCTAAAAGTTTGATTTCTATGATTTTCATGTGCCTATGACGTCATATGACGTCACACTTGAAATATGCAACAAAATTTTGGACGCGGTCCAGAGCCATTGTTTATGAACCGATTTTCATCAAATTTTCACAGAATGTGTGTATTATGTTCTAGTTGTGCATCCCGGTGTCCGTTTTTCAAAATTCGAAAAGTCCAAGGTTCTATAGCGATTCCAAGATTCGAACCAAGGTCGTAAATTTTCAAATTCTTATAAAATCGGTCCTATTTGAGATAGAAAAATGATATTGGGTCAGTATATAGGTCTCTGGGAGTCTTAAACATTTTGTGAAAATAAATGTCATATGACGTCACGTGACGTCATTATATGATAATGAATTTCTAATTCTAACAAGATTATTTCTATATGTTGAAATTTTCGAAGGGCAATGAAAATTTAATGCCGCATGCTTCAGATGCTGATATTTCGATTTCAATGATTTTCAGAAGCCTATGACGTCATATGACGTCACATTTGAAATTGACTACGAAAGTTTGTACACGGTCCAAAGCCATTATTAATAGGCCGATTTTCATTAAATTTTCAGAGAATGTGTATATTAAGTTCTAGTTGTGCATCCCAGTGTCCGTTTTTCAAAATTCGAAAAGTCCATTCAAGATTCGAACCAAGGTCGTAAATTTTTAAATGCTTATTAAATCGGTCCTATTTAGGACAGAAAAGTGATATTTGGTCAGTATATAGGTCTCTAAGAGTCTTTAATATTTTGTGAAAAGAAACGACATATGACGTCACGTGACGTCATTATATGATAATGTATTTTTAATATTAACAAGATTATTTCTATATGTTGAAATTGTCGAAGGGCAATGAAAATTTAATGACAAATGATTTAGACGCTGAAATTTCGATTTCAATGATTTTCAGAAGCCTATGACGTCATATGACGTCACATTTGAAATTGACTACAGAAGTTTGTACACGGTCCAGAGCCATTATTAATGGGCCGATTTTTCATCAAATTTTCACAGAGTGTGTATATTACGTTCTTATTGTGTATACCGGTATCCGTTTTTCAAAATTCGAAAAGTCCAAGCATATATGGCGGATCCAAGATTCGAACCAATGACGTCAATATTTAAATGCTTATAAAAACTGTCCTATTTGAGATAGAAAGTTGAAATTTTGTCAGTTAGTAGGTCTCTGGGTGTCTTAACAATTATGTGAAAATAAACGTCATATGACGTCACGTGATTTGTTTATTATTATTCTTTTCTTCTTCCTAACTAAACGCTTATTTTAATATGTTGCAATAGTCCTAGGACGATGAAATTTTTATGGATTATGAGGCACGTGAGGAAATTTTGATTTCACCCCTACTGCATATATGTAGCCATATCTCAATAAATATCGATTTTTGTAAAATTATGTATGAATAAAAATTATAGCTGAATAATTGTCATTTCCAAAGATATTTAGTTTATTAAAATTGGTTTACGCAATACAAAGTTATAAGCAAAAAAACTAAATGAAATGAAGCTAATTTTGCTGATAATATGCTGTTTTCTTGAGGTTTAACAGTCAATATCTCAGAAACGAATGAAGATAAGTTATACAAGGCCAAGTTTATTGAAATTGGACTTCATATAAGAAAGTTACATGGAAAATAAGATATTTCATAATCATGCATCATAAAAATATGGAAAAGGTCACGCGCAGGGGTCACCAAGCTTAAATACTTGAGCAACGACTTAAAAAAAATATCAAATTGCAATTGATGGGCTATATCTTGATTTTTTTTTTTTTTTTGTTGTTGTTTTTTGTCGAATGTTGACTGTTTCCAAAAAAAGCATTGAAGTTAATACATGTACAACGGCACAAGACAAAAGTCCGTATTTGCAACACTATGTAGCTAGCGAGCAGTTTGCAAGCCTTGAAAAATTCACACGCAGCCCCACATTTTAGACCATCTAAAAACTGCATTGTTATGCTAACGATATTCATATTGCATCAGTTTGTAGGCTGGGATGTTACCTTTCAAAATATCACCATAGTTTGAAATTCCAGGAATTTATGGCAAAACTACGGAAGCCCAAACACGCCAAAATCGCTAAATACGATTAACTACGTTACAGGTGTCGAAAGGATATAGCACTATACAAATATTCAATACTTCTTCCTAATGAGGCTAAACTTAAACAAGGTTACAACTGAGCTGGAGTGATGAAATTCTATGTGTAATGAAAGTTAGAAACTTACATTTGAACACTGTTTCATTTTTCTTTCATGTCATATGACATAGTATAAATGTTGTATGTAAACTACATGTGCAAGATATGGGCGGACTTTTATTAAAATTCACAGAATGTGTTCTATTTGTGCTATTTTATATAGAAATAGAGGAAATAGAAAGTTGCAATTTGGACAGATTATCTATTATGTCATCTTCTATATATACTATATAAAGCAGATGTTGCAGAAATGCACATGACGTCACAGCTAAAAATAGTGAAAAATGGTGTTCGCGCTCTACAGCCGTCATTTATGGTCGGATTTTCTTCAAATTTTCACAGATGGTACATCTTGAATCAAAGGTGTGCATATCCTGTCAGCTAACCGAAATTCCGAAAGACCGAAGTTCTGTGGCTGAAATAAGATTCGAACATAGGACCGAAAATTTCATTTTAGGATAAAAGAGCTTCAGGATGAGATAGAAAGTTGAAACTTACACAGTTTGCAGTTCTGCAGAATTTCTACAAATATTTTGAGTCGTGACGTCATATGACGTCATGTGACGTCATAAGCATACTTCTTAATTTTCATTTTAGGACAATGATTTCGACATGATGCCAGTTGTTCAGAATAATGAAAATTTCAGAGTTATAAAAGCAAAGTATTCGCTTTTGAACAAAAGCATCTTCAGCACCCTATGACGTCACATGACGTCACAGCTAAAAATAGTGAAAAATGGTGTTCGCGCTCTACAGCCGTCATTTATGGTCGGATTTTCTTCAAATTTTCACAGATGGTACATCTTGAATCAAAGGTGTGCATATCTTGTCAGCTAACCGAAATTCCGAAAGACCGAAGTTCTGTGGCTGAAATAAGATTCGAACATAGGACCGAAAATTTCATTTTAGGATTAAAGAGCTTCAGGATGAGATAGAAAGTTGAAACTTACACAGTTTGCAGTTCTGCAGAATTTCTACAAATATTTCGAGTCGTGACGTCATATGACGTCATGTGACGTCATAAGCATACTTCTTAATTTTCATTTTAGGACAATGATTTCGACATGATGCCAGTTGTTCAGAATAATGAAAATTTCAGAGTTATAAAAGCAAAGTATTCGCATTTGAACAAAAGCATCTTCAGCACCCTATGATGTCACATGACGTCACAGCTAAAAATAGTGAAAAATGGTGTTCGCGCTCTACAGCCGTCATTTATGGTCGGATTTTCTTCAAATTTTCACAGATGGTACATCTTGAATGAAAGGTGTGCATATCTTGTCAGCTAACCGAAATTCCGAAAGACCGAAGTTCTGTGGCTGAAATAAGAATCGAACATAGGACCGAAAATTTCATTTTAGGATTAAAGAGCTTCAGGATGAGATAGAAAGTTGAAACTTACACAGTTTGCAGTTCTGCAGAATTTCTACAAATATTTCGAGTCGTGACGTCATATGACGTCATGTGAGGTCATAAGCATACTTCTTAATTTTCATTTTAGGGCAATGATTTCGACATGATGCCAGTTGTTAAGAATAATGAAAATTTCAGAGTTATGAAAGCAAAGTATTTGCTTTTGAACAAAAGCATCTTTAGCACCCTATGACGTCACATGACGTCACAGCAAAAAATAGTGAAAAATGGTGTTCGCGCTCTACAGCCGTCATTTATGGTCAGATTTTCTTCAAATTTTCACAGATGGTACCTTTTGAAGCCCTGGTGTGCATATCCTGTCAGCTAACCAAACTTCCAAAAGACTGAAGTTCTGTGGCTGAAATAAGATTCGAACATAGGACCGAAAATTTCATTTTAGGATAAAAGAGCTTCAGGATGAGATAGAAAGTTGAAACTTACACAGTTTGCAGTTCTGCAGAATTTCTACATATATCTTGAGTTTTGACGTCATATGACGTCTTGTGACGTCATAAGCATACTTCTTAATTTTCATTTTAGGGCAATGAATTTGACATGATGCCAGTTGTTCAGAATAACGAAAATTTCAGAGTTATGACAGTAAAGTATGCCCTTTTGAACAAAAGCATCTTTAGTACACTATGACGTCATGTGACGTCAGAGCTAAAAATAGTGAAAAATGGTGTTCACGCTCTACAGCCGCCATTTATGGTCGGATTTTCTTCAAATTTTCACAGATGGTACATCTTGAAAGTTAAGTGTGCATATCCTGTCAGCTAACCGAAATTCCGAAAGACCGAAGTTCTGTGGCTGAAATAATATTCGAACATTGGATCGAAAATTTCATTTTAGGATTAGAGAGCTTCAGGATGAGATAGAAAGTTGAAACTTAAACAGTTTGCAGTTCTGCAGAATTTCTACATATGTTTAGAGCTATGACGTCATATGACGTCATGTGACGTCACAGACTAATACTTAGTTCTTCTCATTTGCACTAATTTCGGAATACAATTTCAATTGTTCAGCATGAACATGAAATACTACCAGAGGTGAGTCATTACATGAAACTTCTATCTCCTGCTTTTTGCATTAACACAGCTTGCAGAAAGTCCTATCATTCGTTTTCACGAATGACATCTAGTTATTCTTATTCTTTTTTTCTTCCTCTTGTATTTGTGTTTATTTTGATGTGTTGCCAATGGCCCAGAACAATGAAAATTTTATGGCATATATTTCAAACCATGAGCTTTTGGATGCATTGAATTTCATATTCATATGACGTCATATAACGTCAGATTTGACGTCAGGTGAAAAAGTTTGTACGCGGTCTACAGCCATTATTTCTGGACCGATTTTCATCAAAATTTCACAGAATATGTATGTTACGCTCTAGTTGTGCATCCCGGTGTCCGTTTTTCAAAATTCGAAGAGTCCATGGTTTTATAGCGAATCCAAGATTCGAACCAAGGTCGTAAATTTTTAAATGCTTATAAAATCTGTCCTATTTAAGAAAGAAAGTTGATATTTAGTCAGTATATAGGTCTCTAGAAGTTTTAAACATTTTGTGAAAATAAATGTCATATGACGTCACGTGACGTCATTATATGATAATGTTTTTCTAATATTAACAAGAATATTTCTATATGTTGAAATTGTCGAAGGTCAATGAAAATTTAAAGACACATGCTTCAAACGCTGAAATTTTGATTTCTATGATTTTCATATGCCTATGACGTCATATGACGTCACATTTGAAATATGCTACAAAAGTTTGTACGCGATCTACAGCCATTGTTTGTAAACAGATTTTCATCAAATTTTCACAGATTGTGTATATTAAGTTCTAGTTGTGCATCGCGGTGTCCGTTTTTCAAAATTCGAAAAGTCCAAGGTTCTTTATCGATTCCAAGATTCGAACCAAGGTCGTTAATTTTCAAATTCTTATAAAATCGGTCCTATTTGAGATAGAAAGATGATATTAGGTCAGTATATAGGTCTCTGGGAGTATTAAACACATGAAAATAAATGTCATATGACGTCACGTGACGTCATTATATGATAATGAATTTCTAATTCTAACAAGATTATTTCTATATGTTGAAATTTTTGAAGGGCAATGAAAATTTTATGTCGCATGCTTCAGATGCTGAAATTTCGATTTCAATGATTTTCAGAAGCCTATGACGTCATATGACGTCACATTTGAAATTGACTACGAAAGTTTTAACACGGTCCAGAGCCATTATTAATGGGCCGATTTTTATCAAACTTTCATAGAATGTGTATATTCAGTTCTAGTTGTGCATCTCGGTGTCCGTTTTTCAAAATCCGAAAAGTCCATGGTTCTATAGCGAATTCAAGATTCGAACCGATGTCGTAAATTTTTAAATGCTTATTAAATCGGTCCTATTTGAGATAGAAAAGTGATATTTGGTCAGTATATAGGTCTCTAAGAGTCTTAAAGATTTTGTGAAAATAAACGTCATATGACGTTACGTGACGTCATTATATGATAATGTATTTCTAATATTAACAAGAGTATTTCTATATGTTGAAATTGTCGAAGGGCAATGAAAATTAAATGACAAATGATTCAGACGCTGAAATTTTGATTTCAATGGTTTTCCGAAGCCTATGACGTCATATGACGTCACATTTGAAATTGACTACAAAAGTTTGTACACGGTCCAGAGCCATTATTAATGGGCCGATTTTCATCAAATTTTCACAGAATGTGTATATTACGTTCTTATTGTGTATACCGGTGTCCGTTTTTCAAAATTCGAAAAGTCCAAGCATATATGGCGGATCCAAGATTCGAACCAATGACGTCAATATTTAAATGCTTATAAAAACTGTCCTATTTGAGATAGAAAGTTGAAATTTTGTCAGTTAGTAGGTCTCTGGGTGTCTTAACAATTATGTGAAAATAAAGTCATATGACGTCACGTGACGTCATTTGTTTATTATTATTATTCTTTTCTTCTTCCTAACTAAACGCTTATTTTAATATGTTGCAATAGTCCTAGGACGATGAAATTTTTATGGGTTATTAGTCACGTGAGGAAATTTTGATTTCACCCCTACTGCATATATGTAGCCATATCTCAATAAATATCGATTTTTGTAAATATATGTATGAATAAGAATTATAGCTGAATAATTGACATTTCCAAAGATATTTAGTTTATTAAAATTGGTTTACGCAATACAAAGTTATAAGCAAAAAAACTAAATGAAATGAAGCTAATTTTGCTGATAATATGCTGTTTTCTTGAGGTTTAACAGTCAATATCTCAGAAACGACTGAAGATAAGTTCATACATCATGCGTATAAAATGTAGCATGTTTTAAGAGCTTTCTAACGGTACCAAGTTTATTGAAATTGGACTTCATATAAGAAAGTTACATGGAAAATAAGATATTTCATAATCATGCAAAAAATTGGAAAATGTCACGCGCAGGGGTCACCAAGCTTAAATATTGCGCAACGACTTAAAAAAAAAAAAAAAAAAAAAATATATATATATATATCAAATTGCAATTGATGGGCTATATCTTGATTTTTTATTTTTTTTTTTTTTTTTTTTTTTGTCGAATGTTGACTGTTTCCAAAATAAGCATTGAAGTTAATACATGTACAACGGCACAAGACAAAAATCCGTATTTGCAACACTATGTAGCTAGCGAGCAGTTTGCAAGCCTTGAAAAATTCACACGCAGCCCCACATTTTAGACCATCTAAAAACTGCATTGTTATGCTAACGATATTCATATTGCATCAGTTTGTAGGCTGGGATGTTACCTTTCAAAATATCACCATAGTTCGAAATTCCAGGAATTTATGGCAAAACTACGGAAGCCCAAACACGCCAAAATCGCTAAATACGTTTAACTACGTTACAGGTGTCGAAAGGATATAGCACTATACAAATATTCAATACTTCTTCCTACTGAGGCTAAAATATAACAAGGTTACAACTGAGCTGGAGTGATGAAATTCTATGTGTGATGAAAGTTAGAAACTTACATTTGAACACTGTTTCATTTTTCTTCCATGTCATATGACATAGTATAAATTTTGTATGTAAACTACATGTGCAAGATATGGGCGGACTTTTATTAAAATTCACAGAATGTGTTCTATTTGTGCTATTTTATATAGAAATAGAGGAGATAGAAAGTTGCAATTTGGACAGATTATCTATTATGTCATCTTCTATATATACTATATAAAGCAGATGTTGCAGAAAGTCCTATCATTCGTTTAAACGAATGGTTTCCTACAGGCAGAAATATATTGGGTTTGTACTGTTTTTTTATTATTAGGACTTTCTGCCTAAAGGCAGAAAGTCATATTGGGTTTGTTATGTTTATTATTAGGGCTTTCTGCCTAAAGCAGAAAGTCCTATTGGGTTTGTTATGTTTTTTCTTATTATTATTAGGACTTTCTGCCTAAAGCAGAAAGTCCTATTGGGTTTGTTCTGTTTATTATTATTATTATTATTATTATTATTCTTTTCTTCCTCAAGGATTTTCATATGTTGCAATCGTCCTAGGAGAATGAAATTTCGATGGCCTATTATTCATATGCGTAATTAAAAGATTCTATAATTTTCAAATGCCTATGACGTCATTATGACGTCACACTTGGCAATTGCTACAAAAGTTTGTACGCGGTCCAGAGCGAAAATTAATAAACCGATTTTTATCAAATTTTCACAGAATGTGTATATTATGTTCTAGTTGTGCATCTCGGTGTCCGTTTTTCAAAATTCGAAAAGCCCAAGGTTCTATGGCGAATGCAAGATTCAAACCAAGGACGTCAAATTGATAAATGCTCATAAAATCGTCCCTAAATGAGAGAGAAGGTTGATATTTTGTCAGTATATAGATCTCCGATAGATTTAAATAATTTGTGAAAATGGACGTCTTGTGACGTCATATGACGTCATCAAATTTCTAATATTTAAACACATAATTTTATATGTTAATATGGTCCAAGGACATTGAAATTTTGATGTCTTATTCTCCAAGAGATTTTTTATTTTCATATCTCTTACGTCATATGACGTCACACTTGAAATAAGCTACAAAAGCTTGTACGCGGTCCAGAGCCATTATTAATGAACCGATTTTCATCAAATTTTCACAGAATGTGTATATTATGTTCTAGTTGTGCATCCCTGTGTCCGGTTTTCAAAATTCGAAAAGTCCAAGGTTCTATAGCAAATTTAAGATTCGAACCAAGGTCGTAAATTTTTAAATGCTTATAAAATCGGTCCTATTTGAGATAGAAAAGTGATATTTGGTCAGTATATAGGTCTCTGGGAGTCTTAAACATTTTGTGAAAATAAATGCCATATGACGTCACGTGACGTCTATAAATGAAAATGTATTTCTAATATTATCAAGAGTATTTCTATATGTTGAAATTATCGAAGGACAATGAAAATTTATTGACAAATGAATCAGATGCTGAAAGTTTGATTTCAATGATTTTCAGAAGCCTATGACGTCATATGACGTCACATTTGAAATTGACTACAAAAGTTTGTACACGGTCCAGAGCCAATATTAATGGGCCAATTTTCATGAAATTTTCACAGAATGTGTATATTACGTTCTTATTGTGTATACCGGTGTCCGTTTTTCAAAATTCGAAAAGTCCAAGCATCTATGGCGGATCCAAGATTCGAACCAAGGACGTCAATTTTTAAATGCTTATAAAAACTGTCCTATTTGAGATAGAAAGTTGAAATTTTGTCAGTTAGTAGGTCTCTGGGTGTCTTAACAATTATGTGAAAATAAACGTCATATGACGTCACGTGACGTCATTTGTTTATTATTATTATTCTTTCCTTCCTTCCTAACTAAACGCTTATTTCAATATGTTGCAATAGGCTTAGGACGATGAAATTTTTATGGGTTATTAGGCACGTGAGGAAATTTTGATTTCACCCCTACTGCATATATGTAGCCATATCTCAATAAATATCGATTTTTGTAAATATATGTATGAATAAGAATAATAGCTGAATAATTGACGTTTCCAAAGATATTTAGTTTATTAAAATTGGTTTACGCAATACAAAGTTATAAGCAAAAAAACTAAATGAAATGAAGCTAATTTTGCTGATAATATGCTGTTTTCTTGAGGTTTAACAGTCAATATCTCAGAAACGACTGAAGATAAGTTTAAACATTATGCGTATAAAATGTAGCATGTTTTAAGAGCTTTCTAACGGTACCAAGTTTATTGAAATTGGACTTCATATAAGAAAGTTACATGGAAAATAAGATATTTCATAATCATGCATCATAAAAATATGGTTAATTAAAAAAAAAAAAAAAAATTTTTTAATTTTTCCAAAAAAGATTGAAGTTGATACATGTACAACGGCACAAGACAAAAATCCGTATTTGCAACACTATGTAGCTAGCGAGCAGTTTGCAAGCCTTGAAAAATTCACACGCAGCCCAACATTTTAGACCATCTAAAAACTGCATTGTTATGCTAACGATATTCATATTGCATCAGTTTGTAGGCTGGGATGTTACCTTTCAAAATATCACCATAGTTCGAAATTCCAGGAATTTATGGCAAAACTACGGAAGCCCAAACACGCCAAAATCGCTAAATACGATTAACTACGTTACAGGTGTCGAAAGGATATAGCACTATACAAATATTCAATACTTCTTCCTAATGAGGCTAAAATTAAACAAGGTTACAACTGAGCTGGAGTGATGAAATTCTATGTGTGATGAAAGTTAGAAACTTACATTTGAACACTGTTTCATTTTTCTTTCATGTCATATGACATAGTATAAATGTTGTATGTAAACTACATGTGCAAGATATGGGCGGACTTTTATTAAAATTCACAGAATGTGTTCTATTTGTGCTATTTTATATAGAAATAGAGGAGATAGAAAGTTGCAATTTGGACAGATTATCTATTATGTCATCTTCTATATATACTATATAAAGCAGATGTTGCAGAAAGTCCTTCATTCGTTTAAACGAATGACATCTAGTTATTATTATTATTATTTTTTCACCTTTTGAGGTTCAAATTAAAACAGGTTGCCAATAAGCCAGCAGCATGAAATTTTAACAGTGATCAGAGTGACTTTGGCCCTTTTGAATGCACTAATTTTCATCTTCATATGACGTCATGTGACGTCACAGCTAAAAATAGTGTAAAATGGTGTTCGCGCTCTACAGCCGTCATTTATGGTCAGATTTTCTTCAAATTTTCACAGATGGTAAATCTTGAAACTAAGGTGTGCATATCCTGTCAGCTGACCGAAATTCCGAAAGACCGAAGTTCTGTGGCTGAAATAAGATTCGAACATAGGACCGAAAATTTCATTTTAGGATTAAAGAGCTTCAGGATGAGATAGAAAGTTGAAACTTACACAGTTTGCAGTTCTGCAGAATTTCTACATATATTTTGAGTCGTAACGTCATATGACGTCAAGTGACGTCATAAGCATACTTCTTAATTTTCATTTTAGGGCAATGATTTCGACATGATGCCAGTTGTTCAGAATAATGAAAATTTCAGAGTTATGACAGTAAAGTATGCGCTTTTGAACAAAAGCATCATCAGCACCCTATGACGTCACATAACGTCAGAGCTAAAAATAGTGAAAAATGGTGTTCGCGCTCTACAGCCGTCATTTATGGTCGGATTTTCTTCAAATTTTCACAGATGGTACATCATGAAAGTAAGGTGTGCATATCCTGTAAACTAAACGAAATTCCGAAAGACCGATATTCTGTGGCTGAAATAAGATTCGAACATAGGACCGAAAATTTCATTTTAGGATTAAAGAGCTTCAGGATGAAATAGAAAGTTGAAACTTACAAAGTTTGCAGTTCTTCATAATTTCTTAACATATTTAGAGTCGTGACGTCAAATGTCGTCATGTGACGTCATAAGCATACTTCTTAATTTTCATTTTAGAGCAATGATTTCGACATGATGCCAGTTGTTCAGAATAATGAAAATTTTAGAGTTATGACAACAAAGTATGCGCTTTTGAACAAAAGCATCTTCAGCACCCTATGACGTCATGTGACGTCTGAGCTAAAAATAGTGAAAAATGGTTTTAACGCTCTACAGCCGCCATTTATGGTCAGATTTTCTTCAAATTTTCACAGATTGTACATCTTGAAACTAAGCTTTTCATATCCTGTCAGCTAACCGAAATTCCAAAAAACCGAAGTTCTGTTGCTGAAAAAAAGACTCGAACATAGGACCGAAAATTTCATTTTAGGATTAAAAAACTTCAGGATGAGATAGAAAGTTGAAACTTACACAGTTTGCAGTTCTGCAGCATTTCTACAAATATTTTGAGTCGTGACGTCATAGGACGTCATAAGCATACCACTTAATTTTAATTTGGGGCAATGATTTCGACATGATGCCAGTTGTTCAGAATAATGAAAATTTCAGAGTTATGAAACTAACGTATGCGCTTTTGAACAAAAGCATCTTCAGCACCCTATACCGTCACATGACGTCACAGCTAAAAATAGTGAAAAATGGTGTTTGCGCTCTACAGCCGTCATTTATGGTCGGATTTTCTTCAAATTTTCACAGATGGTACATCTTGAAACTAAGGTGTGCATATCCTGTCAGCTAACCGAAATTCCGAAAGACCGAAGTTCTGTGGCTGAAATAAGATTCGAACATAGGACCGAAAATTTCATTTTAGGATTAAAGGGCTTCAGAATGAGACAGAAAGTTGAAACTTACACAGTTTGTAGTGCGATAGAATTTCTACATAAATTTTGAGTCGTGACGTCATATGACGTCATATGACGTCATGAGCATACTTCTTAATTTTCATATTATGGCAATGATTTCGACATGATGCCAGTTGTTCAGAATAATGAAAATTTCAGAGTTATGAAAGTAAAGTATACGCTTTTGAACAAAAGAATTTTCAGCACCCTTTGACGTCATGTGACGTCAGAGCTAAAAATAATGAAAAATGGTGTTTGCGCTCTACAGCCGCCATTTATGGTCGGATTTTCTTCAAATTTTCACAGATGGTACATCTTGAAACTAAGGTGTGCATATCCTGTCAGCTAACCGAAATTCCGAAATACCGAAGTTCTGTGGCTGAAATAAGATTCGAACATAGGACCGAAAATTTCATTTTAGGATTAAAGAGCTTCAGGATGAAATAGAAAGTTGAAACTTACACAGTTTGCAGTTCTTCATAATTTCTTAACATATTTAGAGTCGTGACGTCAAATGTCGTCATGTGACGTCATAAGCATACTTCTTAATTTTCATTTTAGAGAATGATTTCGACATGATGCCAGTTGTTCAGAATAATGAAAATTTCAGAGTTATGACAACAAAGTATGTACTTTTGAACAAAAGCATCTTCAGCACCCTATGACGTCATGTGACGTCTGAGCTAAAAATAGTGAAAAATGGTTTTAACGCTCTACAGCCGCCATTTATGGTCAGATTTTCTTCAAATTTTTACAGATTGTACATCTTGAAACTAAGGTGTTCATATCCTGTCAGTTAACCGAAATTCCGAAAAACCGAAGTTCTGTTGCTGAAAAAAAGACTCGAACATAGGACCGAAAATTTCATTTTAGGATTAAAGAACTTCAGGATGAGATAGAAAGTTGAAACTTACACAGTTTGCAGTTCTGCAGCATTTCTACAAATATTTTGAATCGTGACGTCATAGGACGTCATAAGCATACCACTTAATTTTAATTTGGGGCAATGATTTCGACATGATGCCAGTTGTTCAGAATAATGAAAATTTCAGAGTTATTGCAGTAAAGTATGCGCTTTTGAGCAACAGTATTTTCAGCACCCTATGACGTCACCTGACGTCAGAGCTGAAAATAGTGAAAAATGGTATTCGCGCTCTACAGCCGCCATTTATGATAAGATTTTCTTCAAATTTTTACAGATGGTACATCTTGAATCAAAGGTGTGCATATCTTGTCAGCTAACCGAAATTCCGAAAGACCGAAGTTCTGTGGCTGAAATAAGATTCGAACATAGGACCGAAAATTTCATTTTAGGATAAAAGAGCTTCAGGATGAGATGGAAAGTTGAAACTTACACAGTTTGCAGTTCTGCAGAATTTCTACAAAAATTTTGAGTCGTGACGTCATATGAAGTCATGTGACGTCATAAGCATACTTCTTAATTTTCATTTTTGGGCAATGATTTCGACATGATGCCAGTTGTTCAGAATAATGAAAATTTCAGAGTTATGAAAGCAAAGTATGCGCTTTTGAACAAAAGCATCTTCACCACCCTATGACGTCACATGACGTCACAGCAAAAAATAGTGAAAAATGGTGTTTACGCTCTACAGCCGTCATTTATGGTCGGATTTTCTTCAAATTTTCACAGATGGTACATTTTGAAACTCAGGTGTGCATATCCTGTCAACTAACCGAAATTCCCAAAGACCGAAGTTCTGTGGCTGAAATAAGATTCGAACAAAGGACCGATAATTTCATTTTAGGATTAAAGAGCTTCAGGATGAGATAGAAAGTTGAAACTTACACAGTTTACAGTTCTGCAGAATTTCTACATATATCTTGAGTCTTGACGTCATATGACGTCTTGTGACGTCATAAGCATACTTCTTAATTTTCATTTTTGGGCAATGATTTTGACATGATGCCAGTTGTTCAGAATAACGAAAATTTAGAGCTATGACAGTAAAATATGCCCTTTTGAACAAAAGCATCTTTAGCACACTATGACGTCATGTGACGTCAGAGCTAAATATAGTGAAAAATGGTGTTCACGCTCTACAGCCGCTATTTATTGTCGGATTTTCTTCAAATTTTCACAGATGGTACATCTTGAAAGTTAGGTGTGCATATCCTGTCAGCTAATCGAAATTCCGAAAGACCGAAGTTCTGTGGCTGAAATAAGATTCGAACATAGGACCGAAAATTTCATTTTAGGATTAGAGAGCTTCAGGATGAGATAGAAAGTTGAAACTTAAACAGTTTGCAGTTCTGCAGAATTTCTACATATGTTTAGAGTTATGATATCATATGACGTCATGTGACGTCACAGACTAATACTTAGTTCTTATCATTTGCACTAATTTCGGAATATAATGTCAATTGTTCAGCATGAACATGAAATACTACCAGAGGTGAGTCATTACATGAAACTTCTATCTCCTGCTTTTTGCATTAACACAGCTTGCAGAAAGTCCTATCATTCGTTTTCACGAATGACATCTAGTTCTTCTTATTCTTTTTTTCTTCCAAACTGAGCGTTAATTTAAGCATGTTGCAATGGTTCCAGGGCCATGAAAATTTTATGGCATATACTTGATGCGATGAAATTTTGATTTCTATGATTTTCATATGCCTATGACGTCATATGACGTCACATTTGAAATATGCTACAAAAGTTTGTACGCGGTCTACAGCCATTGTTTGTGAACCGATTTTCATCAAATTTTCACAGATTGTGTATATTAAGTTCTAGTTGTGCATCCCGGTGTCTGTTTTTCCAAATTCGAAAAGTCCATGGTTCTATAGCGAATCCAAGATTCGAACCAAGGTCGTAAATATTTTAAATGCTTATAAAATATGTCCTATTTAAGATAGAAAGTTGATATTTAGTCAGTTTTAAATTTTTGAAAAAAATGTCATATGACGTCACACTTGAAATATGCAACAAAAGTTTGTACGCAGTCCAGTGCCATTGTTTATGAACCGATTTTCATCAAATTTTCACAGAATGTGTATATTAAGATCCAGTTGTGCCATCCGGTGTCCGTTTTTCAAAATTCGAAAAGTCCAAGGTTCTATAGCGATTCCAAGATTCGAACCAAGGTCGTAAATTTTCAAATTCTTATAAAATCGGTCGTATTTGAGATAGAAAGAAGATATTGGGTCAGTATATAGGTCTCTTGGAGTCTTAAACATTTTGTGAAAATAAATGTCATATGACGTCACGTGACGTCATTATATGATAATGAATTTCTAACAAGATTATTTCTACATGTTGAAATTTTCGAAGGGCAATGAAAATTTAATGCCGCATGCTTAAGATGCTGAAATTTCGATTTCATTGATTTTCAGAAGCCTATGACGTCATATGACGTCACATTTGAAATTGACCACGAAAGTTTGTACACGGTCCAGAGCCATTATTAATGGGCCGATTTTCATCAAATTTTCAGAGAATGTGTATATTAAGTTCTAGTTGTGCATCTCGGTGTCCGTTTTTCAAAATTCGAAAAGTCCATGGTTCTATAGCGAATTCAAGATTCGAACCAAGGTCGTAAATTTTTAAATGCTTATAAAATCGGTCCTATTTAATATAGAAAAGTGATATTTGGTCAGTATATAGGTCTCTAAGAGTCTTAAACATTTTGTGAAAAGAAACGTCATATGACGTCACGTGACGTCATTTGTTTATTATTATTATTCTTTTCTTCTTCCTAACTAAACGCTTATTTTAATATGTTGCAATAGTCCTAGGACGATGAAATGTTTATGGGTTATTAGGCACGTGAGGAAATTTTGATTTCACCCCTACTGCATATATGTAGCCATATCTCAATAAAGATCGATTTTTGTAAATATATGTATGAATAAGAATTATAGCTGAATAATTGACGTTTCCAAAGATATTTAGTTTATTAAAATTGGTTTACGCAATACAAAGTTATAAGCAAAAAAACTAAATGAAATGAAGATAATTTTGCTGATAATATGCTGTTTTCTTGAGGTTTAACAGTCAATATCTCAGAAACGACTGAAGATAAGTTCATACATTATGCGTATAAAATGTAGCATGTTTTAAGAGCTTTCTAACGGTACCAAGTTTATTGAAATTGGACTTCATATAAGAAAGTTACATGGAAAATAAGATATTTCATAATCATGCATCATAAAAATATGGAAAAGGTCACGCGCAGGGGTCACCAAGCTTAAATACTTGCGCAAAAAAAAATTTTTTTTTTTTTTTTTAAATGTTACAGACAAACAAGACAAAAATCCGTATTTGCAACACTATGTAGCTAGCGAGCAGTTTGCAAGCCTTGAAAAATTCACACGCAGCCCCACATTTTAGACCATCTAAAAACTGCATTGTTATGCTAACGATATTCATATTGCATCAGTTTGTAGGCTGGGATGTTACCTTTCAAAATATCACCATAGTTCGAAATTCCAGGAATTTATGGCAAAACTACGGAAGCCCAAACACGCCAAAATCGCTAAATACGTTTAACTACGTTACAGGTGTCGAAAGGATATAGCACTATACACATATTCAATACTTCTTCCTACTGAGGCTAAAATTAAACAAGGTTACAACTGAGCTGGAGTAATGAAATTCTATGTGTGATGAAAGTTAGAAACTTACATTTGAACACTGTTTCATTTTTCTTTCATGTCATATGACATAGTATAAATTTTGTATGTAAACTACATGTGCAAGATATGGGCGGACTTTTATTAAAATTCACAGAATGTGTTCTATTTGTGCTATTTTATATAGAAATAGAGGAGATAGAAAGTTGCAATTTGGACAGATTATCTATTATGTCATCTTCTATATATACTATATAAAGCAGATGTTGCAGAAAGTCCTATCATTCGTTTAAACGAATGACATCTAGTTATTAGGGCTTTCTGCCTAAAGCAGAAAGTCCTATTGGGTTTGTTATGTTTTTTCTTATTATTATTATTATTATTATTATTTTTTCACCTTTTGAGGTTCAAATTAAAACAGGTTGCCAATAGGCCAGCAGCATGAAATTTTAACATTGATCAGAGTGACTTTGGCCCTTTTGAATGCACTAATTTTCATCTTCATATGACGTCATGTGACGTCACAGCTAAAAATAGTGAAAAATGGTGTTCGCGCTCTACAGCCGTCATTTATGGTCGGATTTTCTTCAAATTTTCACAGATGGTACATCTTGAAATTAAGGTGTGCATATCCTGTCAGCTAACCAAAATTCCGAAAAACCGAAGTTCTGTGGCTGAAATAAGATTCGAACATAGGACCGAAAATTTCATTTTAGGATTAAAGAGCTTCAGGATGAGATAGAAAGTTGAAACTTACATAGATTGCAGTTCTGCAGAATTTCTACATATATTTTTAGTCGTGACGTCATATGACGTCAAGGACGTCATAAGCATATTTATTGATTTTCATTTTAGGGCAATGATTTCGACATGATGCCAGTAGTTCAGAATAATGAAAAGTTCAGAGTTATGACAGTAAAGTATGCGCTTTTGAAAAAAAGCATCTTCAGCACCCTATGACGTCACATAACGTCAGAGCTAAAAATAGTGAAAAATGGTGTTCGCGCTCTACAGCCGTCATTTATGGTCGGATTTTCTTCAAATTTTCACAGATGGTACATCATGAAACTAAAGTGTGCATATCCTGTCAACTAACCGAAATTCCGAAAGACCGAAGTTCTGTGGCTGAAATAAGATTCGAACATTGGATCGAAAATTTCATTTTAGGATTAAAGAGCATCAGGATGAGATAGAAAGTTGAAACTTAAACAGTTTGCAGTTCTGCAGAATTTCTAAATATATTTTTAGTCGTGATGTCATATGACGTCATGTGACGTCATAAGCATACTTATTAATTTTCATTTTAGGGCAATGATTTCGACCTGATACCAGTGGTTCAGAATAATGAAACTTTCAGAGTTATGACAGTAAAGTATGCGCTTTTGAACAAAAGCATCTTCAGCACCCTATGACGTCATGTGACGTCAGAGCTAAAAATAGTGAAAAATGTTGTTCACGCTCTTAAACGGCCATTTATGAGCGGATATTCTTCAAATTTTCACAGATGGTACATCATGAAACTAAGGTGTGCATATCCTGTCAGCTAACCGAAATTCTGAAAGACCGAAGTTCTGTGGCTTAAATAAGATTCGAACATAGGACCGAAAATTTCATTTTAGGATTAAAGAGCTTCAGAATGAGATAGAAAGTTGAAACTTACACAGTTTGCAGTTCTGCAGAATTTCTTAAAATATTTTGAGTCGTGATGTCATTTGACGTCATGTGACGTCATAAGCATACTTATAAGAAGGATTTTCTTCAATATTTGAAGATGTTGTATGTCAGAAAAGTAAATAAGTATGATCAGGTTTGACATAGTTAGCAGAAAGCCCTTTCTTTTGTTCAGAACAAAAGGAGTCTAGTTATTATTATTATTATTATTATTCTTTTCTTCTTCCTAACTAAACGCTTATTTTTATATGTTGCAATAGTCCTAGGACGATGAAATTTTTATGGCGTATTAGTCACGTGAGGAAATTTTGATTTCAATGATTTTCAGCACCCTATGACGTCACATGACGTCACAGCAAAAAATAGTGAAAAATGGTGTTCGCGCTCTACAGCCGTCATTTATGGTCGGATTTTCTTCAAATTTTTACAGATGGTACATCTTGAATCAAAGGTGTGCATATCCTGTCAGCTAACCGAAATTCCGAAAGACCGAAGTTCTGTGGCTGAAATAAGATTCGAACATAGGACCGAAAATTTCATTTTAGGATAAAAGAGCTTCAGGATGAGATAGAAAGTTGAAACTTACACAGTTTGCAGTTCTGCAGAATTTCTACAAATATTTTGAGGCGTGACGTCATATGACGTCATGTGACGTCATAAGCATACTTCTTAATTTTCATTTTAGGGCAATGATTTCGACATGATGCCAGTTGTTCAGAATAATGAAAATTTCAGAGTTATGAAAGGAAAGTATGCGCTTTTGAACAAAAGCATCTTCAGTACCCTATGACGTCATGTGACGTCACAGCTAAAAATAGTGAAAAAAGGTGTTCGCGCTCTACAGCCGTCATTTATGGTCGGATTTTCTTCAAATTTTCACAGATGGTACATCTTTAAACTAAGATGTGCATATCCTGTCAGCTAACCGAAATTCCGAAAGACCGAAGTTCTGTGGCTGAAATAAGATTCGAACATAGGACCGAAAATTTCATTTTAGGATAAAAGAGCTTCAGGATGAGATGGAAAGTTGAAACTTACACAGTTTGCAGTTCTGCAGAATTTCTACAAAAATTTTGAGTCGTGACGTCATATGAAGTCATGTGACGTCATAAGCATACTTCTTAATTTTCATATTTGGGCAATGATTTCGACATGATGCCAGTTGTTCAGAATAATGAAAATTTCAGAGTTATGAAAGCAAAGTATGCGCTTTTGAAGAAAAGCATCTTCAGCACCCTATGACGTCACATGACGTCACAGCAAAAAATAGTGAAAAATGGTGTTTACGCTCTACAGCCGTCATTTATGGTCGGATTTTCTTCAAATTTTCACAGATGGTACATTTTGAAACTCAGGTGTGCATATCCTGTCAACTAACCGAAATTCCCAAAGACCGAAGTTCTGTGGCTGAAATAAGATTCGAACATAGGACCGAAAATTTCATTTTAGGATTAAAGAGCTTCAGGATGAGATAGAAAGTTGAAACTTACAAAGTTTGCAGTTCTACAGAATTTCTACATTCTTTTCGAGTCCTGATGTCATATGACGTCATATGACGTCATAAGCATACTTCTTAATTTTCATTTTAGGGCAATGATTTCGACATGTTGCCAGTTGTTCAGAATAATGAAAATTACAGAGTTATGACAGTAAAGTATGCGATTTTGAACAAAAGCATCTTCAGCACCATATGACGTCACATGACGTCACAGCTAAAAATAGTAATGAATAGTTTTCGCGCTCTACAGCCGTCATTTATGGTCGGATTTTCATCAAATTTTCACATATGGTATATCTTGAAACTAAGGTGTGAATATTTTGTCAGCTAACCTTAATTCCGAAAGACCGAAGTTCTGTGGCTGAAATTAGATTCGAACATAGGACCGAAAATTTCATTTTAGGATAAAAGAGCTTCAGGATGAGATAGAAAGTTGAAACTTACACAGTTTGCAGTTCTGCAGAATTTCTACACATGTTTTGAGTCGTGACGTCATATGACGTCATAAGCATACATCTAAATTTTCATTTAAGGCTAATGATTTCGACATGATGCCAGTTGTTCAAAATAATGAAAATTTCAGAGTTATGACAGTAATGTATGCGCTTTTGAATAAAAGCATCATCAGCACCCTATGACGTCATGTGACGTCAGGGCTAAAAATAGTGAAAAATGGTTTTCACTCTCTACAGCCGCCATTTATGGTCGAATTTTCTTCAAATTTTCACAGATGGTACCTTTTGAAACTAAGGTGTACATATCCTTTCAGCTAACCGTAGTTCCGAAAGACCGAAGTTCTGTGGCTGATATAAGATTCGAACATAGGACCGAAAATTTCATTTTAGGATTAAAGAGCTTCAGGATGAGATAGAAAGTTGAAACTTACAAAGTTTGCAGTTCTACAGAATTTCTACATTTTTTTCGAGTCCTGATGTCATATGACGTCATATGACGTCATAAGCATACTTCTTAATTTTCATGTTAGGGCAATGATTTCGACATGTTGCCAGTTGTTCAGAATAATGAAAATTACAGAGTTATGACAGTAATGTATGCGATTTTGAACAAAAGCATCTTCAGCACCATATGACGTCACATGACGTCACAGCTAAAAATAGTAATGAATAGTTTTCGCGCTCTACAGCCGTCATTTATGGTCGGATTTTCATCAAATTTTCACATATGGTATATCTTGAAACTAAGGTGTGAATATTTTGTCAGCTAACCTTAATTCCGAAAGACCGAAGTTCTGTGGCTGAAATTAGATTCGAACATAGGACCGAAAATTTCATTTTAGGATAAAAGAGCTTCAGGATGAGATAGAAAGTTGAAACTTACACAGTTTGCAGTTCTGCAGAATTTCTACACAGTTTTGAGTCGTGACGTCATATGACGTCATAAGCATACATCTAAATTTTCATTTAAGGCTAATGATTTCGACATGATGCCAGTTGTTCAAAATAATGAAAATTTCAGAGTTATGACAGTAATGTATGCGCTTTTGAATAAAAGCATCATCAGCACCCTATGACGTCATGTGACGTCAGGGCTAAAAATAGTGAAAAATGGTTTTCACTCTCTACAGCCGCCATTTATGGTCGAATTTTCTTCAAATTTTCACAGATGGTACCTTTTGAAACTAAGGTGTACATATCCTTTCAGCTAACCGTAGTTCCGAAAGACCGAAGTTCTGTGGCTGATATAAGATTCGAACATAGGACCGAAAATTTCATTTTAGCATTAAAGAGCTTCAGAATGAGATAGAATGTTGAAACTTACAAAGTTTGCAGTTCTGCAGAATTTCTACACATATTTTGAGTCGTGACGTCAAAGGACGTCATGTAACGTCATAAGCATACTTCTTACATTTTATTTTAGTTCAATGATTTCGACATGATGCCAGTTGTTCAGAATAATGAAAATTTCAGAGTTATGACAGTAAAGTATACGCTTTTAACATAATTATTTTCAGTACCCTATGACGTCATGTGATGTCAGAGCTAAAAAGAGTGAAAAATGGTTTTCCTCTACAGCCAAATTTTCCGATGTATCTATAAACTAATGCATATCCTGTCAGCTAACCGAAATTCCTAAAGGCCGAAGTTCTGTGGCTGAAATAAGATTCGAACATAGGATCGAAAATTTTCATTTTAGGATTAAAGAGCTTCAGGATGAAATAAAAGTTGAAACTTACACAGTTTGCAGTTCTTCATAATTTCTTAACATATTTTGAGTCGTGACGTCAAATGACGTCATGTGACGTCATAAACATACTTCTAAATTTTCATTTTAGGGCAATGATTTCGACATGATGCCAGTTGTTCAAAATAATGAGAATTTCAGAGTTATGACAGTAAAGTTTGCGCTTTTGAACAAAAGCATCTTCAGCACCCTATGGCATCATGTGACGTCTGAGCTAAAAATAGTGAAAATTGGTGTTCACGCTCTACAGCCGCCATTTATGGTCCGATTTTCTTCAAATTTTCACAGATGGTACATCTTGAAACTAAGGTGTGAATATTTTGTCAGCTAACCTTAATTCCGAAAGACCGAAGTATTGTGGCTTAAGGAAGATTCGAACATAGGACCTTTAAACTAGTAATCAAGTTTGCAGTCATGTCCTGACGTCATATGACATCATGTTACGTCACAGACTAATACTTAGTTCTTATCATTTGCGCTAATTTCGGAATATAATGTCAATTGTTCAGCATGAACATGAAATACTACCAGAGGTGAGTCATTACATGAAACTTCAATCTCCTGCTTTTTGCATTAACATAGCTTGCAGAAAGTCCTATCATTCGTTTTCACGAATGACATCTAGTTAGGACTTTCTGCCTAAAGCAGAAAGTCCTATTGGGTTTGTACTGTTTATTAGGGCTTTCTGCTTTTCGCAGAAAGACCTATTGGGTTTGTTCTGTCTTTTATTATTATTATTATTCTTTTTTTCCAACCTTTTCATGTTGTTATTTCATTAAGTTGCTGAAGATCTAGGACAAAGAAATTCTATCAACAGACACCTGAAGCAATGGCATTTTGGAATATGTTATTTTTATCTTCACATGACGTCACATGACGTCAGAACTAAAAATAGCTACCAAAGTTTGTACGCGCTGTACAGCCGTCATTTATGGACGGATTGTCATGGAATTTTCACAGAAGTTATATATTAAGACCTCATTGTGCAGGATTATATAGGTTTGCCAAGATTCGAAAGAACTAAGGTTCTATGGCGAATCCAATATTCGAACCAAGGACGTCAAATTTCAAATCCAAATAAAATCGATTCTAGATGAGATAGAAAGTTGATATTTGGCGAGATTATATGTCTCTGTGTTTTCTTTGCATTTTCTAAAGATGAACGTCATATGACGTCATATGACGTCATCAAGTTGTATAGAATTTCCGATTTTTTCATATCACTTTACTCATGTTGCAAAGGTTCATAGACAATGAAAATTTAATGTCCTATGAAGGTAATCATGACCATTTATATTCAATTCTTAAAATTTTCATATGACGTCACATGACGTCAGAACTAAAAATAGCTACCAAAGTTTGTACGCGCTGTACAGCCGTCATTTATGGACGGATTGGCATGGAATTTTCACATAAGTTATATATTACGACCTCATTGTGCAGGATTATATAGGTTTGCCAAGATTCGAAAGGACTAATGTTCTATAGCGAATCCAAGATTCGAACCAAGGACGTCAAATTTCAAATCCATATAAAATCGATTCTAGATGAGATAGAAAGTTGATATTTGGCAAGATTATACGTCTCTGTGTTTTCTTTGCATTTTGTAAAGATGAACGTCATATGACGTTATCAAATTGTATAGAATTTCCGATTTCTTGATGTCAATTTTCCTCATGTTGCAAAGCTTCATAGACAATGCAAATTAAATGTCCTTTGTACATAATCAGGAACATTTAGATTCAATGTTTAAAATTTTCATATGACGTCACATGACGTCAGAACTATAAATAACTACCAAAGTTTGTCCGCTCTGTACAGCCGTCGTTTATTGATAGATTGGCATGAAATCTTCACAGAAGTTATATATTACGACCTCTTTGTGCAGGATTCTATAGGTTTGCCAAGATTCGAAAGAACTAAGGTTCTTTGACGAATCCAAGATTCGAACCAAGGACGTCAAATTTTAAATACGTATAAAATCGTTTCTAGATGAGATAGAAATTTGATATTTAACGGGCTTATACGTCTCTGTGTTTCCTTTGCATTTTGTAAAGATGAACGTTATATGACGTCATCAAATTGTATAGAATTTTCGATTCCTGAATGTCAATTTACTCATGTTGCAAAGGTTCATAGACAATGAAAATTTAATGTCCTATGTAGGTAATCATGAACATTAAGATTTAATGATTAAAATTTTCATATGACGTCACATGACATCAAAACTTAAAAAAGCTACTAAAGTTCATCTGCGCTGCACAGCCGTCATTTATGGACGGATTGGCATGGAATTTTCACAGAAGTTATATATTACGACTTCATTGTGCAGGATTATATAGGTTTGCCAAAATTCGAAAAACACCAGGTTTGTCATGGTTTGCAGTGCAGAAAGCCCTATCTTTTGTTCAAAACAAAAGAAGTCTAGTTATTATTATTATTATTATTATTATTATTCTTTTCTTCTTCCAAACTAAACGCTTATTTTAATATGTTGCAATGGACCTAGGACGATGAAATTTTTATGGCTTATTAGTCACGTGAGGAAATTTTGATTTCAATGATTTTCAGCACCCTATGACGTCACATGACGTCACAGCTAAAAATAGTGAAAAATGGTGTTCGCGCTCTACAGCCGTCATTTATGATCGGATTTTCTTCAAATTTTCACAGATGGTACATCTTGAATCAAAGGTGTGCATATCCTGTCAGCTAACCGAAATTCCGAAAGACCGAAGTTCTGTGGCTGAAATAAGATTCGAACATAGGACCGAAAATTTCATTTTAGGATTAAAGAGCTTCAGGATGAGATAGAAAGTTGAAACTTACACAGTTTGCAGTTCTGCAGAATTTCTACAAATATTTTCAGTCAGAACGTCATATGACGTCATGTGACGTCATAAGCATACTTCTTAATTTTCATTTTAGGGCAATGATTTTGACATGATGCCAGTTGTTCAGAATAATGAAAATTTGAGAGTTATGAAAGTAAAGTATGCGCTTTTGAACTAAAGCATCTTCAGCACCCTATGACGTCACATGACGTCACAGCTAAAAATAGTGAAAAATGGTGTTCGCGCTCTACAGCCGCCATTTATGGTCGAATTTTCTTCAAATTTTCAGAGATGGTACATCTTGAATCAAAGGTGTGCATATCCTGTCAGCTAACCGAAATTCCGAAAGACCGAAGTTCTGTGGCTGAAATAAGATTCGAACATAGGACCGAAAATTTCATTTTAGGATTAAAGAGCTTCAGGATGAGATAGAAAGTTGAATCTTACACAGTTTGCAGTTCTGCAAAATTTCTACAAATTTTTGGAGTCGGAACGACATATGACGTCATGTGACGTCATAAGCATACTTTTTAATTTTCATATTAGGGCAATGATTTCGACATGATGCCAGTTGTTCAGAATAATGAAAATTTCAGAGTTATGAAAGTAAAGTATACGCTTTTGAACAAAAGAATTTTCAGCACCCTTTGACGTCATGTGACGTCAGAGCTAAAAATAATGAAAAATGGTGTTCACGCTCTACAGCCGCCATTTATGGTCGGATTTTCTTCAAATTTTCACAGATTGTACATCTTGAAACTAAGGTGTGCATATCATGTCAGCTAACCGAAATTCCGAAAGACCGAAGTTCTGTGGCTGAAATAAGATTCGAACATAGGACCGAAAATTTCATTTTAGGATTAAAGAGCTTCAGGATGAAATAGAAAGTTGAAACTTACACAGTTTGCAGTTCTTCATAATTTCTAAACATATTTAGAGTCGTGACGTCAAATGTCGTCATGTGACGTCATAAGCATACTTCTTAATTTTCATTTTAGAGCAATGATTTCGACATGATGCCAGTTGTTCAGAATAATGAAAATTTCAGAGTTATGACAACAAAGTATGTACTTTTGAACAAAAGCATCTTCAGCACCCTATGACGTCATGTGACGTCTGAGCTAAAAATAGTGAAAAATGGTTTTAACGCTCTACAGCCGCCATTTATGGTCAGATTTTCTTCAAATTTTTACAGATTGTACATCTTGAAACTAAGGTGTTCATATCCTGTCAGTTAACCGAAATTCCGAAAAACCGAAGTTCTGTTGCTGAAAAAAAGACTCGAACATAGGACCGAAAATTTCATTTTAGGATTAAAGAACTTCAGGATGAGATAGAAAGTTGAATCTTACACAGTTTGCAGTTCTGCAGCATTTCTACAAATTTTGAATCGTGACGTCATAGGACGTCATAAGCATACCACTTAATTTTAATTTGGGGCAATGATTTCGACATGATGCCAGTTGTTCAGAATTATGAAAATTTCAGAGTTATTGCAGTAAAGTATGCGCTTTTGAGCAACAGTATTTTCAGCACGCTATGACGTCACCTGACGTCAGAGCTGAAAATAGTGAAAAATGGTATTCGCGCTCTACAGCCGCCATTTATGATAAGATTTTCTTCAAATTTTTACAGATGGTACATTTTGCAACTAAGGTGTGAATATTTTGTCAGCTAACCTTAATTCCTAAAAACCGAAGTATTGTGGCTGAAGTAAGATTCGAACATAGGACCTTTAAACTAGAAATCAAGTTTGCAGTCATGTCCTTACGTCATATGACATCATGTTACGTCACAGACTAATACTTAGTTCTTATCATTTGCACTGATTTCGGAATATAATGTCAATTGTTCAGCATGAACATGAAATACTACCAGAGGTGAGTCATTACATGAAACTTCTATCTCCTGCTTTTTGCATTAACACAGCTTGCAGAAAGTCCTATCATTCGTTTTCACGAATGACATCTAGTTCTTCTTCTTCTTCTTATTCTTTTTTTCTTCCTCTTATATTTGTGTTAATTTCGAGGTGTTGCCATTGACTCAGAACAATGAAAATTTTATGGCATATATTTCAAACCATGAGCTTTCGGATGCAATGAATTTTATATTCATACGACGTCATATAACGTCAGATTTGACGTCAGGTGAAAAAGTTTGTACGCGGTCTACAGCCATTATTTCTGGACCGATTTTCATCAAAATTTCACAGAATGTGTATGTTAGGCTCTAGTTGTGCATCCCTGTGTCCGTTTTTCAAAATTCGAAAAGTCCATGGTTCTATAGCTAATCCAAGATTCGAACCAAAGTCGTAAATTTTAAAATGCTTATAAAATCTGTCCTATTTAAGATAGAAAGTTGATATTTAGTCAGTATATAGGTCTCTAGAAGTTTTAAACATTTTGTGAAAATAAATGTCATATGACGTCACGTGACGTCATTATATGATAATGTATTTCCAATATTAACAAGAATATTTCTATATGTTGAAATTGTCGAAGGGCAATGAAAATTTAATGACACATGCTTCAAAGGCGGAAATTTTGATTTCTATGATTTTCATATGCCTATGACGTCATATGACGTCACACTTGAAATATGCAACAAAAGTTTGTACGCGGTCTACAGCCATTGTTTATGAACCGATTTTCATCAAATTTTCATAGAATGTGTATATTAAGTTCTAGTTGTGCATCTCTGTGTCCGTTTTTCAAAATTCGAAAAGTCCATGGTTCTATAGCGAATTCAAGATTCGAACCAAGGTCGTAAATTTTTAAATGCTTATAAAATCGGATTTATTTGAGATAGAAAAGTGATATTTGGTCAGTATATAGGTCTCTGGAAGTCTTAAACATTTTGTGAAAATAAACGTCACATGACGTCACTTGACGTCATTATATGATAATGTATTTCTAATATTAATAAGAGTATTTCTATATGTTGAAATTGTCGAAGGGCAATGAAAATTTAATGACAAAAGATTCAGACGCTGAAATTTCGATTTCAATGATTTTCAGAATCCTATGACGTCATATGACGTCACATTTGAAATTGACTACGAAAGTTTGTACACGGTCCAGAGCCATTATTAATGGGCCGATCTTTATCAAATTTTCACAGAATGTGTATATTACGTTCTTATTGTGTATACCGGTGTCCGTTTTTCAAAATTCGAAAAGTCCAAGCATCTATGGCGGATCCAAGATTCGAACCAAGGACGTAAATATTTAAATGCTTATAAAAACTGTCCTATTTGAGATAGAAAGTTGAAATTTTGTCAGTTAGTAGGTCTCTGAGTGTCTAATAATTATGTGAAAATAAACGTCATATGACGTCACGTGACGTCATTTTTTTATTATTATTATTCTTTTCTTCTTCCTAACTAAACGCTTATTTTAATATGTTGCAATAGTCCTAGGACCATGAAATTTTTATGGGTTATGAGTCACGTGAGGAAATTTTGATTTCAATGATTGTCAGCAGCCTATGGCGTCACATGACGTCACAGCTAAAAATAGTGAAAAATGGTGTTTGCGCTCTACAGCCGTCATTTATAGTCGGATTTTCTTCAAATTTTCACAGATGGTACATCTTGAAACTAATGTGTGCATATCCTGTCAGCTAACCGAAATTCCGAAAGACCGAAGTTCTGTGGCTGAAATAAGATTCGAACATAGGACCGAAAATTTCATTTTAGGATTAAAGAGCTTCAGGACGAGATAGAAAGTTGAAACTTACACAGTTTGCAGTTCTGCAGAATTTCTACATATATTTTGATCCCTGACGTCATATGACGTCATATGACATCATAAGCATACTTCTTAATTTTTATTTTAGGGCAATGATTTCGACATGATGCCAGTTGTTCAGAATAATGAAAATTTCAGAGTTATGACAGTAACGTATGCGCTTTTGAACAAAAGCATCTTCAGCACCCTATGTCGTCATATGACGTCAGAGCTAAAAATAGTGAAAAATGGTGTTCGCGCTCTACAGCCGCCATTTATGATCAGATTTTCTTCAAATTTTTACAGATGGAACATCTTGAAACTAAGGTGTGAATATTTTGTCAGCTAACCTTAATTCCGAAAAACCGAAGTATTGTGGCTGAAGTAAGATTCGAACATAGGACCAAAAATTTCATTTAAGGGCTAAAGAACTTCGGGATGAGATAGAAAGTTGAAACTTACACAGTTTGCAGTTATGCAGAATTTCTTAATATATTTTGAGTCGTGACGTCATATGATGTCATAAGCATACTACTACTACTGCTACTTTCTTTTTTTTCTTCGTAACTAAACGCTTATTTATAATATAATGCCAATTAATCACCATGAACATGAAATACTACCAGAGGTGATACATTACATGAAACTTCTATCTCTTGCTTTTTGCATTAACACAGGTTACAGAAAGTCCTATCATTCGTTTAGACGAATGACATCTAGTTATTATTCTTTTTTTCTTCCTAACTAAACGCTTATTTTTCTATGTTGCAATACTCCTAGGACGATGAAATTTTTATGACTTATTAGCCACGTCAGGAAATTTTGATTTCTATGATTTTCATATGCCTATGACGTCATATGACGTCACATTTGAAATATGCTACAAAAGTTTGTACGCGGTCTACAGCCATTGTTTGTGAACCGATTTTCATCAAATTTTCACAGATTGTGTATATTAAGTTCTAGTTGTGCATCCCGGTGTCCGTTTTTCAAAATTCGAAAAGTCCAAGGTTCTATAGCGAATCCAAGATTCGAACCAAGGTCGTAAATTTTTAAATGCTTATAAAATCTGTCCTATTTAAGAAAGAAAGTTGATATTTAGTCAGTATATAGGTCTCTAGAAGTTTTAAAAATTTTGTGAAAATATTTGTCATATGACGTCACGTGACGTCATTATATGATAATGTATTTCTAATATTAACAAGAATATTTCTATATGTTGAAATTGTCGAAAGGCAATGAAAATTTAAAGACACATGCTTCTAACGCTGAAATTTTGATTTCTATGATTTTCATATGCCTATGACGTCATATGACGTCACACTGGAAATATGCAACAAAAGTTTGTACGCGGTCTACAGCCATTGTTTATGAACCGATTTTCATCAAATTTTCACAGAATGTGTATATTAAGTTCTAGTTGTGCATCCCGGTGTCCGTTTTTCAAAATTCGAAAAGTCCAAGGTTCTATAGCGATTCCAAGATTCGAACCAAGGTCGTAAATTTTCAAATTCTTATAAAATCGGTCCTATTTGAGATAGAAAGATGATATTGGGTCAGTATATAGGTCTCTGGGAGTCTTAAACATTTTGTGAAAATAAATGTCATATGACGTCACGTGACGTCATTATATGATAATGAATTTCTAATTCTAACAAGATTATTTCTATATCTTGAAATTTATGAAGGGCAATGAAAAATTAATGCCGCATGCTTCAGATGCTGTAATTTCGATTTCAAAGATTTTCAGAAGCCTATGACGTCATATTACGTCACATTTGAAATTGACTACGAAAGTTTGTACACGGTCCAGAGCCATTATTAATGGGCCGATTTTCATCAAATTTTCACAGAATGTGTATATTAAGTTCTAGTTGTGCATCTCGTTGTCCGTTTTTCAAAATGCGAAAAGTCCATGGTTCTATAGCGATTCCAAGATTCGAACCAAGGTCGTAAATTTTTAAATGCTTATAAAATCGGTCCTTTTTGAGATAGAAAAGTGATATTTGGTCAGTATATAGGTCCCTAAGAGTCTTAAACATTTTGTGAAAATAAATGTCATATGACGTCACGTGACGTCATTATATGATAATGTATTTCTAATATTAACAAGAGTATTTCTATATATTGAATTGTCGAAGGGCAATGAAAATTTAATGACAAATGATTCAGACACTGAAATTTCGATTTCAATAATTTTCAGAAGCCTATGACGTCATATGACGTCACATTTGAAATTGACTACGAAAGTTTGTACACGGTCCAGAGCCATTATTAATGGGCCGATTTTCATCAATTTTTCACAGAATGTGTATATTACGTTCTTATTGTGTATACCGGTGTCCGGTTTTTCAAAATTCGAAAAGTCCAAGCAACTATGGCGGATCCAAGATTCGAACCAAGGACGTCAATTTTTAAATGCTTATAAAAACTGTCCTATTTGAGATAGAAAGTTGAAATTTTGTCAGTTAGTAGGTCTCTGGGAGTCTTAACAATTATGTGAAAATAAACGTCATATGACGTCACGTGACGTCATTTTTTATTATTATTATTCTTTTCTTCTTCCTAACAAAACGCTTATTTTAATATGTTGCAATAGTCCTAGGACGATGAAATTTTTATGGGTTATTAGTCACGTGAGGAAATTTTGATTTCAATGATTGTCAGCACGCTATGACGTCACATAACGTCAGAGCTAAAAATAGTGAAAAATGGTGTTCGCGCTCTACAGCCGTCATTTATGGTCGGATTTTCTTCAAATTTTCACAAATGGTACATCTTGAAACTAAGGTGTACATATCCTGTCAGCTAACCGAAATTCCGAAAGACCGAAGTTCTGTGGCTAAAATAAGATTCGAACATAGGACCGAAAATTTCATTTTAGCATTAAAGAGCTTCAGGATGAAATAGAAAGTTGAAACTTACACAGTTTGCAGTTCTTCAGAATTTCTTAATATATTTTGAGTCGTGACGTCATATGAGGTCATGTGACGTCATAAGCATACATCTGAATTTTCATTTAAAGGCAATGATTTCGACATGATGCCAGTTGTTCAGAATAATGAAAATTTCAGAGTTATGACAGAAATAGATGCGCTTTTGAAAAAAAAGCATCTTCAGCACCCTATGACGTCATGTGACGTCAGAGCTAAAAATAGTGAAAAATGGTGTTCACGCTCTACAGCCGCCATTTATGGTCGAATTTTCTTCAAATTTTCACAGATGGTATATCTTGAAACTAAGATATGTATATCCTTTAAGCTAACCGAAATTCCGAAAGACCGAAGTTCTGTGGCTGAAATAAGATTCGAACATAGGACCGAAAATTTCATTTTAGGATTAAAGAGCTTCAGAATGAGATAGAAAGTTGAAACTTACACAGTTTGCAGTTCTGCAGAATTTCTACAAATATTTTGAGTCGTGTCGTCATAAGCATACTTCTTAATTTTTATTTTAGGACAATGATTTCGACATGATGCCAGTTGTTCAGAATAAGGAAAATTTCAGAGTTATAACAGTAAAGTATACATTTTTGAGCAAAAACATTTTCAGCACCATATGACGTCATGTGACGTTAGAGCTAAAAATAGTGAAAAATGGTGTTCACGCTCTACAGCCGCCATTTATGGTCGGATTTTCTTAAAATTTCACAGATTTTACATCTTGAAACTAAGGTGTGCATATCCTGTCAGCTAACCGAAATTCCGAAAGACCGAAGTTCTGTGGCTGAAATAAGATTCGAACATGGGACCGAACATTTCATTTTAGGATTAAAGAGCTTCAGGATGAGATAGAAAGTTGAAACTTACACAGTTTGCAGTTCTGCAGAATTTCTACATATATTTTGAGTCGTGACGTCAAATGTCGTCATGTGACGTCATAAGCATACTTCTTAATTTTCATATTAGGGCAATGATTTCGACATGATGTCAGTTGTTCAGAATAATGAAAATTTCAGTGTTATGACAGTAAAGTATGAGCTTTTGAACAAAAGCATCTTCAGCACCCTATGACGTCCTGTGACGTCAGAGCTAAAAATATTGAAACATGGTGTTCGCGCTCTACAGCCGCCGTTTATGGTCGGATTTTCTTCAAATTTTCACAGATGGTACACCTTGAAACTAAGGTGTGCATATCCTGCCAGCTAACCGAAATTCCGAAACCGAAGTTCTGTGGCTGAAATAAGATTCGAACATAGGACCAAAAATTTCATTTTAGGATTGAAGAGCTTCAGGATGAGATAGAAAGTTGAAACTTACACAGTTTGCAGTTCTGCAGCATTTCTACAAATATTTTGAATCGTGACGTCATTGGACGTCATAAGCATACCACTTAATTTTAATTTGGGGCAATGATTTCGACATGATGCCAGTTGTTCAGAATAATGAAAATTTCAGAGTTATTGCAGTAAAGTGTGCGCTTTTGAGCAACAGCATTTTCAGCACCCTATGACGTCACGTGACGTCAGAGCTAAAATAGTGAAAAATGGTATTCGCGCTCTACAGCCGCCATTTGTGATCAGATTTTCTTCAAATTTTTACAGACGGTACATCTTGAAACTAAGGTGTGAATATTTTGTCAGCTAACCTTAATTCCGAAAAACCGAAGTATTGTGGCTGAAGCAAGATTCGAACATAGGACCTTTAAACTAGAAATCAAGTTTGCAGTCATGTCCTGACGTCATATAACATCATGTTACGTCACAGACTAATACTAAGTTCTTATCATTTGCACTAATTTCGGAATATAATGTCAATTGTTTAGCATGAACATGAAATACTACCAGAGGTGAATCATTACATGAAACTTCTATTTCCTGCTTTTTGCATTAACACAGCTTGCAGAAAGTCCTATCATTCGTTTTCACGAATGACATCTAGTTAGGACTTTCTGCCTAAAGCAGAAAGTCCTATTGGGTTTGTTATGTTTTTTTATTCTTCTTATTCTTTTTTTCTTCCAAACTGAGCGTTAATTTAAGCATGTTGCAATGGTCCCAGGGCCATGAAATTTTAATGGCATATACTTGATGCGATGAAATTTTGATTTCTATGATTTTCATATGCCTATGACGTCATATGACGTCACATTTGAAATATGCTACAAAAGTTTGTACGCGGTCTACAGCCATTGTTTGTGAACCGATTTTCATCAAATTTTCACAGATTGTGTATATTAAGTTCTAGTTGTGCATCCCGGTGTTTGTTTTTCAAAATTCGAAAAGTCCATGGTTCTATAGCGAAAAAGTAAATTTTTTAAATTTATAAAATCTTTTAAATTTTAAAAAAATGATTTTTATTAATTTTTTTCTAATATTAACAAGAGTATTTCTATATGTTGAAATTGTCGAAGGGCAATGAAAATTTAATGACACATGCTTCAATTGCTAAAAGTTTGATTTCTATGATTTTCATGTGCCTATGACGTCATATGACGTCACACTTGAAATATGCAACAAAATTTTGTACGCGATCCAGAGCCATTGTTTATGAACCGATTTTCATCAAATTTTCACAGAATGTGTATATTAAGTTCTAGTTGTGCATCCCGGTGTCCGTTTTTCAAAATTCGAAAAGTCCAAGGTTCTATAGCGATTCCAAGATTCGAACCAAGGTCGTAAATTTTCAAATTCTTATAAAATCGGTCCTATTTGAGATAGAAAAATGATATTGGGTCAGTATATAGGTCTCTGGGAGTCTTAAACATTTTGTGAAAATAAATGTCATATGACGTCACGTGACGTCATTATATGATAATGAATTTCTAATTCTAACAAGATTATTTCTATATGTTGAAATTGTCGAAGGGCAATGAAAATTTAATGCCGCATGCTTCAGATGCTGATATTTCGATTTCAATGATTTTCAGAAGCCTATGACGTCATATGACGTCACATTTGAAATTGACTACGAAAGTTTGTACACGGTCCAGAGCCATTATTAATGGGCCGATTTTCATCAAATTTTCAGAGAATGTGTATATTAACCCTTTTTAAAATTAACCAAGGAAATTTTTAAATTAAAATCGGTCCTATTTAGGACAGAAAAGTGATATTTGGTCAGTATATAGGTCTCTAAGAGTCTTTAATATTTTGTGAAAAGAAACGTCATATGACGTCACGTGACGTCATTATATGATAATGTATTTTTAATATTAACAAGATTATTTCTATATGTTGAAATTGTCGAAGGGCAATGAAAATTTAATGCCGCATGCTTCAGATGCTGATATTTCGATTTCAATGATTTTCAGAAGCCTATGACGTCATATGACGTCACATTTGAAATTGACTACGAAAGTTTGTACACGGTCCAGAGCCATTATTAATGGGCCGATTTTCATCAAATTTTCAGAGAATGTGTATATTAAGTTCTAGTTGTGCATCCCAGTGTCCGTTTTTCAAAATTCGAAAAGTCCATGGTTCTATAGTGAATTCAAGATTCGAACCAAGGTCGTAAATTTTTAAATGCTTATAAAATCGGTCCTATTTAGGACAGAAAAGTGATATTTGGTCAGTATATAGGTCTCTAAGAGTCTTTAATATTTTGTGAAAAGAAACGTCATATGACGTCACGTGACGTCATTATATGATAATGTATTTTTAATATTAACAAGATTATTTCTATATGTTGAAATTGTCGAAGGGCAATGAAAATTTAATGAAAATGATTTAGACGCTGAAATTTCGATTTCAATGATTTTCAGAAGCCTATGACGTCATATGACGTCACATTTGAAATTGACTACAGAAGTTTGTACACGGTCAAGAGCCATTATTAATGGGCCGATTTTCATCAAATTTTCACAGAGTGTGTTCTTATTTGTATACCGGTGTCCGTTTTTCAAAATTCGAAAAGTCCAAGCATATATGGCGGATCCAAGATTCGAACCAATGACGTCAATATTTAAATGCTTATAAAAACTGTCCTATTTGAGATAGAAAGTTGAAATTTTGTCAGTTAGTAGGTCTCTGGGTGTCTTAACAATTATGTGAAAATAAACGTCATATGACGTCACGTGACGTCATTTGTTTATTATTATTATTCTTTTCTTCTTCCTAACTAAACGCTTATTTTAATATGTTGCAATAGTCCTAGGACGATGAAATTTTTATGGATTATTAGGCACGTGAGGAAATTTTGATTTCACCCCTACTGCATATATGTAGCCATATCTCAATAAATATCGATTTTTGTAAAATTATGTATGAATAAAAATTATAGCTGAATAATTGACATTTCCAAAGATATTTAGTTTATTAAAATTGGTTTACGCAATACAAAGTTATAAGCAAAAAAACTAAATGAAATGAAGCTAATTTTGCTGATAATATGCTGTTTTCTTGAGGTTAAACAGTCAATATCTCAGAAACGACTGAAGATAAGAACTTTCTAAAGGTACCAAATTTATTGAAATTGGACTTCATATAAGAAAGTTACATGGAAAATAAGATATTTCATAATCATGCATCATAAAAATATGGAAAAGGTCACGCGCAGGGGTCACCAAGCTTAAATACTTGCGCAACGACTTAAAAAAAAAAAAATATCAAATTGCAATTGATGGGCTATATCTTGATTTTTTTTTTTGTCGAATGTTGACTGTTTCCAAAATAAGCATTACTTGCGAATCGTGCATCATAAAAATATGGTTAAGG
>CM037778.1:75545403-75595403 GCA_021229015.1 Solen grandis
GGATTAATTCAAGATAACAATTCAGCACATTATAGATACACACCCTTGCGACGAAATAAAAGTAAAACTAAGAATTCAAAATGCATTTAAAACAATCAGTTACAAGATTAGTCTGGAAATCGACGTGAACGAAAAAGAATGATAAAACAGAGTGTCTCATCAGAAAAAAAAATAGAACTGCAAATCTTTCTGAGAAAGAAACATGCTGTTTATACATAAGTAAGGGGGGGGGGGTCCGACAGGGATATATAAGATTAAATGGGGGAAAATTTGAACATTTCATAGAATTTACATAGTTCGTTACTAAAGAAAGGTTTCCACTAGACAATATAGCTTATTTGTTATTTCTCGATATTGTAAGATGGTTTGCTTTAGAAAAATCAACTAACCAGTTTCGGTACAGTAATTAGATTAACTTGTTTTGGAACTCTGGGTACAAGCTTTTTAGAGGAAAAGGTTTATGGAAATAACAAAGCATAAAGGTCATGCAACAGATGGTTGTGAGGTTCGTGATCGATTTCTATCGGACAAAGTCGAAAATAAATTTCTTACGTCCAAATAAACGGCTTCTCAAATATTAGTATACGTATGGGAAATACATTGTCAATGGAAATTATATAAGGAATGGAGAAGTCGAGCCTAGTCTTGTATTTTCCCTAGGCTATATACATAAGCAACAAACCGTTTAGTGATTTTTATCATACCGCCTATCTTATCTTTTAGACTTACGTATGTCCAGTATACCCACCATACTTTTGCAAATCTTTAAATATCTTTCTTATCTTATATACCGTTTTAACAATAACGGATCCCATTTCGACTTCAGACAAAGCTATTGCCGGTACATATAAAAGCTATACTCCGTAATTTTTTTTTCTAATTCATATCTATACTCAGTACACTACCGCTGGGCATATAAATAGGAAATACGCGTATCATCAGATATCTCATACGCTTTTGGGCATTGAAACTTGAGATAGAAATAAACTTAATATATTCACTGATTCAGTATTTTTAATGGGCACTTTTCTAGAAAATTCATCAAGTTATCGTTCACAACACTGGATCTCGTCCGTGAGCAATCTCGCTTCACCTCCATTTATTTTCTATTTCAAAAGTAACATCGTCTGTAAAAAACAACTGGTACTCCTCTTAATTTCAAACGCTTTGTTAATATTAATAACATGTAAAAATACTGACATGGCTGCAAGCAAATTCTTGTTTTCTGCTCATTTGGTCAGCTATATCCGGTGTACGATGATCGACCGTGGACACGCTTTTCACTTTTATGAAAAGTGATTTTAAAACAGGAGATACAGACTGCTCTAGCTGTAGCAAAAGTTACTGGAAATACGCAATATGACAGCAGGGAACGCGGCGTGAATGATTCCCACAGTTAAACAAAAGCATAAAAACATACGAAAGAGAATGTCCGTCTCATAAAACGTACATGTGAGGCAAGATCTGTTCCCCTGGAAAAATTTGTAACACGGTTTACAGATGCACGAGTCGTTCACTCAGTCGTCCTCGGAGGGACCAGTACAGGCTCCTGAAGACAAGAGAATACCAATATACCTATGTATGGAAATGTTAAATACATTGTACATTTTCCAGTACTATAAACCACAAAAAAATGAATGATAAAAACTTTCTATGAATTGATTTTAACATCGAGAAAAAACTCTGAGGCGTCTAGCTTTGCTATTTTTTACACACAAAAAAGTATGAATACTGATCACCAAATTAAATCACTAAAAGAATTTTTTTGTAATCATAAACATTCAAAATATTCAAGTCGTTCTCAAGGAAGTTTTTCTGACAAGAACAATTAACTGCTATAAACTTACTTGTTTCGTCCTTTACGGTCGTATGCTCTAATGCAAAAATACTGCTCTAGATTAGCCAGGCACAATAAAAGTTTTAGATTTCATTAACAGAATAATGTACTAGTCTGATACTGTCTAATACAGTTTTAATATATTATAATATTCACAAAATTGGGTATTAAATGGTGGATAATTTTTTTAAACCCACTGTTTGTAATTGACACGTTTTGAGTTGAAACATTCTACAAACAACCAAAACCAGTCTCGAGTCATCTACCATCAAGGAATCATATTCTTATAATATATATATTTATATAAAATAGCATTATATAGATATATGCATGTACATGTTTATGTATATTCCTTCAATATATAAAATTACAATTACAGGAGACTAAATTGTACATTTTTTTACCATTAAAAGGGTCATTAAAATAAATCGTTCCATTTTATAACAACAATAATACAAGATATATGTTGTAAAACATTTATAAATGGAACGATTTATTTTAATGACCGTTCTTATAGTAAAAAATATATAATTTAGTCTCTGTAATTAAATGAAAAACGCACCTGTCACTAATTTAAGCATATCATCATAATTTTATCTAACGAAGGGGCCTGGACGGGGGACCAGGGTACCTTCTCATGCACGGGATCGCAACTCGAACCCCGGACGAATTTTTTATAAATGGAACGATTTTAATTGGGGGTTGTTATGGTGGGAGGGGTTATACTGTCTAAGCAAATGGTATCCTGGCAATATAGCTATTACATAGACGTTGGAGTTACGAATTCAAATGGGGGGGGGGGGGGGGGGGGGGGGGGGGGGGATCTGACAAAGGCCGTATTAGAGATTATTTTATTTTTAATTCTAGTTGATTAAATATAAGGTATCTGACCTATTGATGAGTACTCCCATGTATGCCAGAAATATTTACGTTTCATGATAAGGATCACACAGATGACTATGGATTCACTTCAAGAAAAAAAAAAAAAAAAAAAAAAAAAAAAAAATCTTAGCAAATCACTATTTAGGGGCATTTGTATATATACATTTACATGTTATATTAATTATTTTACTTACAGTTGTGTTAAACTTTTATATAAAAAATACTTTACGTTTGAGATCTCGGGGTCTACTGTTACTTTTGTAAATGACATTGATTAAGAAAAAAATACGTACCTCCTTCTATGTTGTAACGTCGGGAGCCTGTCTGTTCGTTTATACTGGCACACACTCTGCAGCAAATACATAACCCATTGTCGAAACTGAAACTTGAACAGTCAGAAAGTTTTGCGCAGACCGCTGCGCACCAAGTTACTCTCCTTCCGAATCCGGTTGTTGAATGCAAAATGTCAGAGTTGGAACACGAGAAATCGCTGTAAACCTGGTGGTAATTGACAACTGATAGCACGCAGACGATGGCCGTTGACAGAAGGCTAATCAGAAATACAGCTTGTAGTGGATTAAGAACGTAAAGTGCTTTTACCTCCATTCTGATTTTCTGTAAAATAATGTGAACAGTCCTAAAAAATCAAAATGTCATTCAAAAATCCAATATTTGATGGAATTTGTTTGTATGACACGGTTTATTATGAAAATGCATAAATATGATAAGAAAACAAATACAAAAATAGTTCTCCTGTAATTTAACAAAAAAAAAATGAAACTTTCAAGAATATTGATATTTTTACGATGAAATATGAAGTTTAAAAGCAGCAATCTAACAGTCACAGACGTCTTAAGATTAGCAAATTTATCCCCACCTCTGCCTGACTTCTGTTTTCATCCAGGAATGATCATTTAGATTTCAGGAAACTGAACTGTTTAATTCTCATTGATGTCCCTATGTTCTGCAAAGCATTGAAGGGTTACAATTTAATAGATTTATTCAAATAATTATACATATACCCAAACCTAGAGGATGATATCTAAAAGAAATACCATGCTGATTTGCATTAAATAATATATAAAACGTGATTTCATGTTTACGTTAGTTAGTGTTAATTTAATAGATTTATTCTGTCAGAAATATCGGGAATAAGGTGTTTGGACTAAAAACAATCCTTTAAATTATCAATTCATTTAAAATAAAACAAATGCACAAGGGTAACACTACTCATACAATGTTATACCAAGCATACAATATTTAAACCTTTAAATTACGAGGAGCCTGGTGGACACTTCCTTTTTCAATTGAATAAGCCTAAATCAAACATATGATGTATAAAGAAAATAATATAATCAAAATTGATTATTTCATTTGCTTTAATAGAAATGTATGAAATACAAATATATTCAATACATGGAGGGGAGGGGTGGGATTGAAAAGTAGTGAAAACAGGTTTGGACGTTGCAAAGTCTACTGAAGACCATCAATATCCTCTTCATTATTCTACACGAAATCCATTTTTCACCCTATCGCTAACAAGGCAACATGTATTTTGCATGTCTATAGATTACAAATTTGGTATTTTTGTCTTTATTGTTGATGATGACCGAACAGTTTTGATTTCACTCTGCTTGTGTCATATGGGAAAAAAAAGAAAGAAACAAAGCGGTTTCGAAACTACATTTATATACTAATATCATTCACGTCTGTTTGAATCCGCTTTTATTTTTGATATGCTAAAGTCCCTCTTGCAAATCATCTTTCAGAGTTGCCGGTTTACCGTGTAGTTTTAAACCCTGAATAATCTATTACAGCAGTGTACATCGTGCGAAACTTCAACGCAACGATGAAATCTATTCTCTTTCGAATTCTGCTACAAATTTATATTCACGTAATAATGGTTTTATTAAACTTTCAATCGGAAACCGTCATTCTGTTTGATCATAGAAACGTACATACACTTATTTTCACTCCTGGAAATTTTAAGCAGAATACTGGTGTTAGAAAAAGATCAGCCGGTGCATTGCCAAATTATTGATAAGATGCAAATGGCTGTTTAATGGTGTCTGTCTCCTTTTACGAGTTCAAATAAACGTATTAAATTTGAAAAATATCCACTAAGGTGGTTCAGTGATGATATGCTTCATCATGTTTTCCCTTTCAAAAGAGAATAACAAAGTGGATTGTAATTTCCTATTCAACAAACTCCGTGCAAGGTTTAGTACGTAGTGTCAACCAATAATGCACGCCGGCTTCCATGCATCAAAGGTCGGTTCGTTGGTGTTTGGTCACGTGGTGTCCTCCAGAACTCTTCCTTCCTTCCACATCTAGGCCCGCACGAATGCCGACATATCGTTTTCAAAGAGGTCTGGCACGAAAAGTGAGTCATATATTTCATATCACTATATGTAATACGTATTATATATAGAGAAATATGACCCAACTTTCGTGCCAGACCCCTTTGATCGTTTTCTGTCCAAATGTTAACAAAACATATAAATACATTTTTGTAATTAGTAATAATTTATTGTACATGGCCTGAGGTTCTATTTTTTCCTTTTTTGACTTATCTTTATTTATTCTATTCCCTTCTCTTACTATGATAAATTCACAGCCTAGGTCATTTTCTGGATAGAGATTCAGCTTATGTTTAGTTCCACTTGCAATATCTGGGCATGCTAAAATTCATCGTATACCATTGGGAACATACGTATACCCGCTATTGGAATTGATCCATTCCAATGTTTTGTCCCACTTGCAATATCTGGACATGCTAAAATTCATCTAGACCATTGTAAACATACCCCCCTATTGAATTCCAGTCAATTCAATCGTACGAAAAGAACATTACCAAGTATTAAAGTAGAAAAAACAATACACAAAATTTAGAAAATGAACAAGTTATTGTGTTTGTCCTTTCCATGGCAAAATGGCATAAATAAATGGATATTTATTCGTATTTGAAAGAAAATTCGTGAAGTTAGCAGTCCGACGGCCTAGCTGTATGAAGTATACCTGTATATCTGTCAAGGAGCCACTGATATTTGAATCTTTAAATAGAGACTGTGCCGTCACTCGATTATATAAGTTATCGGGAGTTCAAATCAAAGCGCTGAGAACACATTGTCGTCTCATTTCTTTTGTTTTTAAAGTAAATTCAATAAACTGGAGTCATATTTTCAAGATATTGACAAAAAAAAAACAACAAAAAAAAAAAAAAAAAACGCTTTAACTTTGCGTTAACAAGGTCATTACAAGAAATTAAAGATGAACGCACCATTTGTTTTAACGGACTCTTAACAATTAGCGCATCTCTCCATTTCTATAGCCTACAGTTTATAAGATTTATATCAAATACGCATGCCTAATTCAAAAGAAAACAAATCTAAAAGAACAATCATTCATATTTTTAGCTTTGATTAATTTGGTGACGATCAGTCTGTAGATGGGAAGCGTAATTCACACAGACGGGTTGGCCTAAAATACGCAATGGAAATTTTACGACGGAATGAAAATATTTTGACGGAATGGGATTTTTTTTAATGAAAATGTGATTTAAATAATTCAAAACTAGTTTGAAACCATCAATAAGTGTACTATTTTCAATATATATAAATATTTTAATGATGATATGTGAAACAACCTAATATTATTACAGTTTAGTTTATACGCATACGGCGCAGTGGACGGAATGGAAATTTTTTGACGGAATGGGATTTTTTTTTACTGAAAATGTGATTTAAATCATTCAAAACTAGTTTTAAATCATCAATTAGTGTATTTTCTTCAATATATATAAATATTTAATGATGATATGTGAAACAACCTAATATATTATTACAGTTTAGTTTATATGCATACGGCGCAGTGGACGGAATGGAAATTTTTTGACGGAATGGGATTTTTTTATAACTGAAAATGTGATTTAAATCATACAAAACTAGTTTGAAACCATCAATTAGTGTACTATCTTCAATATATATAAATATTTTAATGATGATATGTGAAACAACCTAATATTATTACATTTCCATTTATACTCATACGACGCATTGGAAATTTAACGGAGCAATGGAAATTCTGTTTAGAGGGAAATATCATTAAAGTCATAAAAATACCTTTAAACCAACGAATATTGCTTTATGATGTATCAATTATAAAAAAAAAATTATTAATGTGTTGATTAGACTTAAATTTAGCACTAGTGGAATGAACCATGGAAGTTTTACGGCGCAAAAGACGGAATCGATTTTTTTTTGGACGCAATGGGATTTTTTTTAACTGTGAAATAGTTTTAAACCATCAACAAATGTACTATCTTTTAAACTAATAAATATTTTGATTTTGAATTTAAAGGACGAAATATGAACGATGTTTACATTTTCTTTTATAGGGGCCTATACACTTTTTATATTTACAATATTTACATTTTTTTTTCACATATAGATCTAGTCAATTTCACATTTTACACAAGTCTTCGTTTTGAAGAAGGTGTGAGGGTCCTATCAGCCCGTTTTCTTTTCCGTTAATTTGGTTTTTTTCCAGCTGTTGGAGTCTTCATGACGGATCTCAATCCATTTGATGACATTACTTCGTTCGGACGTGTCCTTCCTCTATCCAATTTGAATCTCTGTATCCGTCTCTGCTGTTGTTCCGTACAAAGTGCCGACCAGGAATCTATTTTTACCAGATGATGGCGGAAATTCTCATCTAACACAAAGTCTCCCATATCCCGAATTGCACGTGCTCTCTCCTTTTCTACTATGTCCTGTAAGGTTTTAACGAAAGTACATAAGTCACTGGATTTCCAATTCACTGCTGAAAAAAAAATCCCATTCCGTCAAAAAATTTCCATTCCGTCGGTTATAAATACAATTCTTAGTCAATGACTATATGTGACCTAGCAGCTTTAAACAAAGGATGTACACCAAAAAATATAGAATTTCTGTCTAAAGCGCTGGGCCAGGTGTTCACCACATTCAGTGGTTGTTCTATTTTTAATGAAGTCCAGTAGTAGTGTACACGGGTTCAAACCTCGTTTGGGTAGGGCGTATGAGGGAGGCCGACGAAAACCATTCATGACCTACCATCCCAAGTACAAAGTACTGTCAAGTTTCATCTGAGGCAAAGAAAATAAAATAAACATATAATTATAAATTTATATATACAATGTTAACATTTAAATTATATATAAATACAGAAATTTGTTCATGGCAGAGCATGAAAATAGAAACTTATACGACCACAAGTCATCAATTCTTAACAGTATAAAACAATAAAAGTATTAATTTAGAGCCAACATTTTGTAAATCAAGAACTTTTACAAAACGGAAAATGAACTATAGGCCAGGTACAGTAATCATTAACAATGTACATAATGTAGGGTAAACAACATCAAATTTCAAACAATTTTATAGGACTTTGACTGCATCCCTCTATAGTGCTTTCTTTTCTTCGTAGCCTTTTCTTTTTTTAGTTTGAAAAGTTAATACAGACCCAAACCTTAAAATAATGGAGAAAAAAATATGTCAATTTTTCAAAATAGCTTAACATATAAAACATCAACCAAGTGTGCATTGCATGATATCTGCAATTGTTTGGTGTTCTTAAAGCAATGGTGAAAGATATTCACAGTTAGTAGAGATATAAATATTAGTTTAATTACACATCATTACACATCTTCAAAACGAGCTAGTTAAAATATTATCTTTGAAAGGTTTAATAACTGATAAGGATTAAACAAAACAAGTAACTGGTGTTGCAAGCAACACATGAGCTCCCTACCAATGAGGTGCATATTTTTCCATTACCGTAGCAACCTGAATTTTGGTCCAAAAAAAAAAAGTGAGTGCAGATTCTCCATACTGCCATCCATAAGGGGACTAATTTCAAAGCACTAATTACTGAAGTGCTGTTAACAACCCACTTTCGCTTTCACAAATTATAAGTAAACTTGTAATTGGTGAAATTTGGTGTTGTGCCCTTCTGTAGTTTAGAGATACACTGTTACCTTGGTTACAGTATTTGTGCTAAGTGACGAAACACTGATAAAATATTTGTAACTGAACATGAACAAACGTAAGTGAAATATATGAAATAATGTAATAACACGTATTTTGACAAACACCAGCTCACTGAAAATCATCACAATTTAAATTTATGTTAAACACTTTTTTTAACAATATAAAGCAAATATATAGTAACATTTATATATAACACTTTATCTAAAAGGGGCAATGAAGATATATTTGAATAACATTTATCATAGATTTTCAAATAAAAATGTAAAAAGCATGTTAAAAAAAAACTTATCCAAATTTGACTATTTAAATTTTGATTATTTGACTATTTGTGGCATTACCATTGATGTGAAAAATGCTACCTAAATATAGTGCTATAACAAAATATATTTCTTTGCTCTGATGAAAACTGCCCTGAGGAAGATACAAGGAAAGTGTCTCCACCCTGAACAAATAAGGCCTTACATTTGTTACCTTGACAACACTATCATAGTGTATAGTGTACTTAACATGCATGAGGGTCAAATTCATCCTTCACTCAGGAGCTTTCCTTAATTACAGAGAAAATGCAGGCTTCCACCTTTACACACTAATAGAAGATAATTTTCCATTTATAAATGCAGGTCCACTGTTCAATACAGTTGGGCTGAAACGAGTTCCCGGGTACCTGCGGGCCAGGTAGTAAATTGCTGGCACCAAGGTACAAAATTATTACCTAACGCTACTTGATGTGGGACTTAACCCGTGCTCTTTTCTTTGTAACATGTATATACGTCAGTAGCCAATTCTTAAGGCATTCATTTAACATAATTATACACACTTTCAAGAAAATATCTTCTTGTGTATTCAAGATAGATGTATTTGCGGTGAACAAAGTCCGTCCTGTTAAGCTCTTATTGAACTATGAATTAAACTAAACGATGTTGATGATAAGATATGACAGGTGGTAACGCTTTTATATGCAATCACTACACCCCGGACTGGTACCCGCGGGTAATAGTATGACGGATGCCCGGATAACAACTCTGGGTGGGCTCGTTTCAGCCCTAACCAACAGTGTCACAAACCAACCTTTGTGGTGTAAAACAGGTCAAACATTGTTTTTGGTATTCCAGTGTATCTGTGAACACTTGAAAGGTCAAGAATATGCATAGGGTCTCATGACCTAATTTACAAGTTGTTAACCAGTATTTTCCTATAAAGTTTTAATAGTTTGTAATTGCAAATTATGTTTTTGTTTTCAAAACTTGCAAAGAGTATACAAGAAAAATTAAATGATAAATTCTGATATAGCCATTTTGATTTCATCATCTAGTCTACAAAACTTGGATTCAAAGTGTTGATATAAAAGGCCATATATCTAAATTACTATATGGATCTTCCTCAAAAACTTCACGATCATTTTACTCAATTCAATACATACAAATATATATTACGTACACAATATTTCAGGATAATGAAGCAGTATCAAGCACACAGATATCTGACAACTATATATTCAATTTAACACAACAAAGTACATGTGTACTACAAAATATACAATATTACTGAATAATGCCCTGAGAGAATACCCAAGAGTCATATTTAAGAGTTCAGACAGGAAATAAAAACAAGAGGGCCATGATGGCCCTGAAACGCTCACCTGAGTACCATTGCTACAACTGATTACAAGGTTTTTAAACAGACAAGAATTCTGATATAACTCAATCTTAAACATTTTAGCCCTGACAATATTATACACCAAATATATAAGCACTGGGCCTTATGGTTTCAGAGGAGAAGACTTAGTGCGGGGTCATTTATCTCCAAAGGGCCACCATTTTGAAAATCTTATAATGAACCATTAGATGATACTAATACCAAATATCTAAGCTCTAGGCCTTATGGATTCATAGAAGAAGATTTTTAAAGTTTTTCCTATATAAATCTATGTAAAACAAGTGACCCCTGGTGCGGGGGCATTTATCACCATAGGGCTATGATTTGAACAATCTTGGTAATGAACCATAAGATGATGCTACATACCAAATATCTAATCTCTAGGCTTAATGGATTCATAGATATTGACTGATAGAAAGGCACACATATGTGACAGAATATCAAGGCAGTGTAGGAAAAGCATGTACATAACAAATGTATTTAAGGTATCCAAGCCATCCTAAGGTTCACAGTTTAATTAGTAGAATAAGTAGAATGTAGAATGCTATATTTTGATGTATTGTAACCATGTACAATACTGGTATGATTTGAATGTGTATTGTTTACAGATTAAGAACCAAAAATGGCTGTGCATGAAAACAGGTTTGTGAACTCGTTTTTGTCTCTTTTTTTAAATTTCTTATTTACATAGCCCCTAAAAACTTATAAACAAGAGGGCCATGATGGCCCTGAATCGCTCACCTGAGTACCATTGCTTCAACTGATGTCAAGGTTTTTAAACAGACAAGGATTCTGATATAACTTAATCTAAAACATTTTACCCCTGACAATACTACACACCAAATACCTAAGCAATGGGCCATATGGTTTCAGAGAAGACTTGGGCGCAGGGTCATTTATCACCGTAGGGCCAAGACTTTGAAAATCTTTGTAATGAACCATTAGATGCTACTACATACCAAAAATCTTAGCTCTAGGCCTTATTGATTCATAGAAGAAGATTTTTTAAGATTTTCCTATTTAACTCTATGTAAAACAAGTGACCCTGGTGTGGGGTCATTTATCACCATTGGGCTATGATTTGTACAATCTTGGTAGTGGCCCATAAGATGATGCTACATACCAAATATCTAAGCTCTAGGCCTTATGGATTCATAGAAGAAGAATTTTTAAGATTTTCCTATATTTAACTTATGTAAAACAAGTGACCCTGGTGTGGGGTCATTTATCACCATTGGGCTATGATTTGTACAATCTTGGTAGTGGCCCATAAGATGATGCTACATACCAAATATCTAAGCTCTAGGCCTTATGATTCATGAAGAAGATTTTTAAGATTTTCCTATATAACTCTATGTAAAACAAGTGACCCCTGGTGCGGGGTCATTTATCACCATAGGGCTATGATTTGTACAATCTTGGTAGTGGCCCATAAGATGATGCTACATACCAAATATCTAAGCTCTAGGCCTTATGGATTCATAGAAGAAGATTTTTTAAGATTTTCCTATATAACTATTTGTAAAACAAGTGACCCCTGGTGCGGGGTCTTTATCACCATAGGGCTATGATTTGTACAATCTTGGTAGTGGCCCATAAGATGATGCTTCATACCAAATATCTAAGCTCTAGGCCTTATGCATTCATGGAAGAAGATTTTTTAAGATTTTCCTATATAACTCTATGTAAAACAAGTGACCCCTGGTGCGGGGTCATTTATCACCATAGGGCTATGATTTGTACAATCTTGGTAGTGGCCCATAAGATCATGCTACATACCAAAAATCAAAAGGCTAGGCCTTGTGGTTTCAGAGAAGAAGATTTTTTAAATTTTCATTTTTAAAATCTATTTTTAGCTCCTGTGACCTAATTATGCGATGGACCAGAACCATTTATACAACTTTAGTAGAGCTTCATCCAAGGAACATTCCTGCAAAATATTTTTCAAATTGGCCAAGCCATTTAGGAGGAGATGTTGTTTGAAGCAATTGTTGACGCCGGACGCACGGACGCACGGACGGACGCACGCACGGACGACGGACGCCGGACAAAAGGCGATCAGAAAAGCTCACCTTGAGCACGTTGTGCTCATGTGAGCTAAAAATGCCTTTAAAGAATACCAAAGTTATAGTGTTGCCATGCAATATAAAGACAGATGGAATACCTTAAATGACCCCATAATACTACCACTGATACCAACCAGATTTACCTGTATTGGACACACTCCTCTTATAGTCATTATAAAATTCATAATGTTCAATCTTAAATCTTTCTTCCATTCAACTTACACCCTCCCAAACTGGTAAGGATGCTTACAACACAACCCCCCCCCAAATTTCCTTACTGCAAATCTGGCAACCAGTTGGTCATGTGATATTTGAGAGCAGCCATTGGGTAATCCAATGAATTAATTTGAATATTTCTGTAAACATTTGATAGGTCCCTATATTTCAGTCTTATTTGGCTTGTGCAGACCTTATTTAGTGTATAAAACTTGAAAAGCCCTTATTTTGTGACTAATATTTTGTTACTTATTATATAAATAGTAATATATCAAGTAGAAAGTATGAACCACCCAAGTAACTACCCACCCAACATTTTCAGGTCAACTATTCACAAACAGTTTCAAACAAAGTCATGTTTTTAGTAAACCAGGACAACAATGATTCCATGTGTAGACATTGGATAATATGATGAATAATTTGCATATTTCTGTAAATATTGGGGAGGTTTCCATAGCAAATAGAATATCACACAAAACAAAACGGATTTGTCACAGACATGATGACTTTGTGACTAGATCCAATCAAGCTATACTTACGGCAACTCTGTAACCAAAAATATTCATGAGAAACATTTCCTCAAGCCCTGCTTTGCTGTAAACAGATTTTTGTACATATATTCATATAACATATTCTAATTGTTTTGCAATAAAAACAATCACTTTTTTGGCAATATCCATAAAAAAACCTGGTACATTATATCAAACTATTTATTTGGAAAATTATAAATTCACAAGCACTTAATTTCATGAGCAGCCTCCTCATTCAAATTCACAAACTTTCTGGTTTCATTTTTTCAAGATTTTACAATAAAAAATGACATCAGAAGTACCTAGTACAGAGCACTTATAATTTCAAACGTATATCTACATATTATGGGATTAAGCCCTCTACTTCATATAGACTCATACTGATGCCTTGGCAAACAGAGCTAACCCTGATAAGACAGCTCCTGGAATACAATATTAACCCTTTCCCTCATATAGACTCATTTTAACGCACTCAATAGGTACCACATAAAGCCTGATCTGCAGAAAACCACAGTTAAACCTTACCAAATTCAATTATAAAGTCCTCATTTCCAGACTACTGAGGAGCAGCGAACAGCATAAAACCTGATCAGCCTGCGAGTTACTCTGTAACCAAAAATGTAAGGTTTAACTGTGGTTTTCTGCAGATCAGGCTTTATGCGGTACCTTATGAGTGCGTCAAAATGAGTCTATATGAGGGAAAGGGTTAAACCTCAAAACAGTTTAAAGATACCTACAGTATAGATACAAGACTATCAGTTCTATTGCGATACCAGGAAGCATTGTAACATCATGGACACAAAGTCACACTAATTTCTTGTGGGGTCATAGACCCATTTTTCCAGTTTATGGCAAAGTTTAAGCACTAACTTTCACATTCATGGCCAGGTGAAATGCTCACAAACAGTATCACAAACCAAATCAGGAGTTGTTTTGTGCAAACCAGGTAAACCACTGACTACCATGAATAGCCATTTTTTTGCAGTTATTAAGTCTGAACCCCTGGAACATTATAACAAAGGATCTGCACTGATTATGCTATGGACTTATATAATGGAGAGATGTTTGAATATATAACCAAATTTCATGGAGTTACATTTTTGGTAAAGACATTTTTGGTAAAGACAATGTATGCATTGTTCATAAACCTTGAATATTTTCATGTACACCTTTGCAGAGAGTGCTATGGAACAGAAAAACAACAAAACACTATACAGTAATAGTGTCTGATATTAACAAGAACAACAATAAACCCTGTATTATTATATATATATGTATATATGTTTATATTGATAAAAAAGTACACATATTTGTAGTGTTAAGTCCGGGATAAAGGGATAATTCCTGTACCCACATTGTACCTTTTGCAGGAAAAATATACAGGAATACTAATATAAATATGTTAAGTAAAAAAAAAAAAAAAAATGAAATGTACAAAATTACAAAAGAAAACAACAACAAAAAAAAACATGTGTTTTCTTTCTATTCTACTAGTGCATCTTATAACAATCTACAAGTGTATTTTTTAAAACCATGTCATTTTTTACATCCAGGCCTTTTTCGTGCCTTACAAGATTGTCCACATTTCTAAAAAAATGTTCTATTTCTAGTGCATCCTCATCTCATGCAGGTGTTCTGTTATCTAGATATTTCTATATATGAATAAGTTTATCATAGTATCAAATTCTTGTAAAAATCTATAAAACTATATAATACTATATTTCAGACTAATTTTGATATAGAATCACTACACAAAATGCCATATACATTTCTTTTGTTTCAAATGCTAGATGAAATTTAGAAAGACCATTTTACTGATTAGGGCAGACAGTGATTTCTATAGAGTGAAGGAAAAGGAAATTTGATTGAAAAATATGCAATTAGCTTCTTGCTTGCATGTTTACAATAACAATATTTTGTCAATAATGATATTAATTACATATGTGTAACTGCCAAACATAAATTTGTAGTACTATCATGATGATTGTTTGTTTGGTTTAACATAGCACCAACAGTATTTCAGTCATTTGGAGACTATGTCTACTTTTGAAAATCATTACAATTAAAATCTTAAATATACACATTGTATGTAGATAATATAAAAATTTGATGATATATAACTTTGATATATATAGTAGTCCAACTACATACAGGTAAAAGATTGATAAAATAAGTCACTCTACATAGTCCAAGCATTACTTAGCACCAAGTGAAGCTGGTGGAATCTGGTTTTGTCATCATTTCAACTTTAACCCTTTACCTCATGAATATTCATGTACAAATTATTACTTTATATGGTATATGAAACAGGATTTTTTCTTTGCCATGAAATATGTGTATAATCTTATGTTACAATATAAATGAAGTATGAACAAGCAGAGGAGACCCTGATCAGCTGTCTGAGCTGGGTCTTCTCTCTTTGCCACGGCTTGAAAACTTGTCTTTATAAGGTAATGGGTTAATAATGTTATTATAATTTTTTATTTTGTTTAGCGAGACTGTGTGCAACTAGAACTATCACTGAGGGTCATTAATACCCCCACTACCCTGCTATTTGTCAGTCAATAACATATCAATGTTATTTACCCGCTGTTATACCCATCAAAATATGTGGCAAAAATATGGTCCTGGCATGAAGGAAGACTTACTATGCCTGTAATCTTTGTTACATAAGTTTGATCATTTTAGAGGTAGTCTGGCTTTAAGCACAGCAAGCACAGTAAGTTAACAAGAGTTCATAATTTTTCTATGAAATGAACATTATGACTTTATATAAGGGTCTTTAATTTATTAGAAGAAGATGATGGGAAGAAAATGAGGGACACTCTTAATATGGTAAACATTTGTACCAAACTATCTGGAAATCCAGCAATTCTCAAGGTACAGCCTCGACAAGCATATTGGCATTGATTTTATACAGTTGACCTTTAAGTATGACCTTGACCTTTGAGCTAGCAATCTGGTTCTCTCTCGTTACACTCTGTCTTAATATGGTAAACATTCCTACATCCCCCTCCCGCAGCCCCACTTCTTGGGGGTAGTGTGGATATAACTAATTATTATCATGCTAAATCATCCAAGGTCTATCAAAGCAAACAACTCTTGTTTCATAACCACTACATTCAAGGTAGAACACGTGCCTTATGAAAATTTTATCTCCTACAACTATTAATCATAAACTTGTCCTCACCAATTCTGAACCAGAGATAAACAATCAGACTCTGAACCAGATAGGAGTTGCAGTAGATATACTCCCAATATTATATCTAGCATTTTCCAAATTTAAATATTTCTTCACACATCAGTTTAGAAAATTGTTCCTTATAGATTATACTAACCACATCCAGTATTGGACTAGTACTCACTGTCTGAGAAAGTTGTTAAGGATCCTAGGCCATTACAGGACTTGACCCCACAACTATTGGATCTGCAGCATGTAAATACCACTGGACTAACAGCCATATACATGTGTTACTAGGCAAAGAACTTTAGCGTGTGTTTGCAACATGTATGACTGTCTGGTTTGTTTATCAAAAGGTCCCAAGTTATAATGGCAGTAGGGTTTCAAGAGTATTCACATGTCTTAACCCTTTCCCTCGTATAGACTCATTTTGACGCACTCAATAGGTATCACATAAAGTCTGATCTGCAGAAAACCATAGTTAAACCTTACCAAATTTAATTAAGCGTGTGTTTGCAACATGTATGACTGTCTGGTTCCAGTGAGGAGCAGCGAACACGATAAAACCTGATCAGCTGCGAGTTACTCGCAGGCTGATCTGGTTTTATGCTGTTCTCATAGGTCTTTTCATGGTTTCTTCTATGAGGGAAAGGGTTAAGAGGTTGGTTTTCTCTACATTATCTTACAGTCACTCAACAAGACCATTGATTTACTTATCTACATCTCACTGAATCCTGACTAATGCAAGACATCATGTTTGTTTTTTTATGTAATTTTCAACATCTATGTTAATACAACAATGACAGACAAAATTAGGATTTAGAAACAGATTCTCAGTTTCATTAATTCAAATTTTAGAAAAACTAACGTGTCCAGAGGACACAGATGCCCCCACTCATCACATTTCCCCAAACAAAGACCCAACATCCTGGAGTGCAAGTCATGTCCTGAGTAATATATCCAAGGAGTTTAATATCTGTAGCACAAATACCTTCAGAGTTACCTGTGTCACAGTTTTGGGATGGACAGATCAACAAAAGTAAATCTATATGCCTCACTCTTTGGTAGGGTGCATAAAAATACCCAGGTGCACAAGTTCATGTCTTGATTAATATATTCATGAAGTTTCAAGTCTGTAGTACAAACACTTTCAGAGTTACGTGCATCACAAGCATGAAATTATGTATTTTTCAAAAACAAAGGCCCATAACTCTGTCAACTTTAACAAAGGTCGATAAAAATACCCAGGTGCACAAGTTCATATCCTGAATAATATATCCATGAAGTTTCAAGTCAAGTCTGTAGCACAAATACTTTCAGATTTACGTGCATCACAAGCATAAAATTCCATATTTTTCAAAAACAAAGGCCCATAACTCTGTCAACTTTAACAGCATTTTGATAAAATACCCAGGTACGCAAGTTCATGTCCTGAGTAATATATCCATGAAGATTCATGTCTGTAGTACAAATACTTTCAGAGTTACGTGTGTCACAAGCATAAATATCCATAATTTTCAAAAACAAAGGCCCATATCTCTGTCAACTTCAACGATGGTTTGATGAAAATACCCAGGTGCACAAGTTCATATCCTAACTAATATATCCATGAAGTATCAAGTCTGTAGTACAAATACTTTCAGAATTACGTATGTCACAAAGTTTCAGGACAGACGTCGAACGGACAAAGGCAAATCTACCCCCCCCCCTTTTTGATAGGGGAATAAAAAGAACAATCTTTCAAAATACAAGTATTTGACTAGAATTTGAACAATGCACAAGTAGGAAATCTGTACATCATATCAATTCTCTGCTTCTTTATTATTGCTCATTTTCTGAGAAAGACTTTTTTCTACAAAGATAGATAGACCAAGTATAAATATTCTTTAACATGTTCCACAACAATACATTCCATCAATATGCATTCCATTATCACACACTAGAATCGTAATACAAGGTATTCTGAAATAACATGCTCAGTTATATAAATTCCAGTATAACACACTCCATTCCAATATAACAAAACATGTTCCATTATAATGTGTTCAGTAACAATGCATTCCCCTATAAGGTACATAGTTATAAAGTATTCCATTATAAAGCACTCACTCATTATATGATACATTCCATTATAATAGGTTTCATTTTAACACACTCAATTATAATGCATTCCATTTAAACATATTTCATTATAATGCATTTAGTTATAACGCATTCCACTATAACATGCTGTTATAATGTAATCTATTATAAGGTATTAATAATGACATTATAATGAAATCTCCGATAACATGTTCCATTATTTCCCATTTCATTATAATGCATTCCACTATAATGTGCCCAATTATAATGTTTTCCATTATAAAGCATTCATTTATAAATACCAATATAACAATTATGTGGTCCGTTTAAGACTAATTTATGTCAAATATGTTATCCACTTCAAATGAAGACTTTACTTATTAACTATAACATCAATCATTTTGATTTGAGATCTTTTTGAGATCTGTAAAATCCTGTTACAAATGAAAAGTGTGCTCAGTCTAGTCTAACCTGGATAAAGTGGAATTCTTATTACTACTTGAAATTCCAGTAAAACCTCATAATGAGACCACCTCAGTATAAGGACCATCTGAATGCTAAAACCAATATTTTCAATGTCTCTTATTTGTTAATTAGTTTGGTAATCAGTGATACTCATTATAAAGACCTCATGTAGTTTATTGATTTAATACTGATGGTATGTTGATATACGTTGGCATTGACCATGCTGCAGATGCCATGAGGAGGCCATGACTAACATTGTTGGCCACATGGTGAGAGAAGACAAGGAAGACTGAGTGAGGTAGGTTTGGGACCCAGGGGATGTCACAGGTGTACAACCATGTGACAGGTAAAAGAAAATATAGAAAGCTACGTTTAATAAAGACATGGGGTCTTGTATCTGGACACAAATGATGAAACAAGCAGAAGGAATGGAGGGCATACAGCCACAAGGAAGTGTCTGCTGTGGATTTATAAATAAACATATTATAAACTGCAGTCCAAATGGCAGTTCAATTGCTAAGATTTCATACTAATTAAAGCAAAGTTGGGCTGCTGTCCTGTATATAAGCAGACCACTGAACTCTTATAAATAAGGGGATACAACTGGAATGTTAATCAAGAAGTTTAAAACAGTTATCTCTCTTACAACAGAAAGATTTCATAAGCTCTCAAAATATAAATATAAATATACCAGATATAGATCTAAAAATTGATCTCCATTCTCATTATTCGTATATTATATTTTTAATATGTTTTTTATTGGGTTTAACTCTCATCATCAGTATGAAGTCACTTTGAGACTATGTTCACTTATCCATGCTTGCTTAACCTATACAATAAAATTTTTTTTTATATAGCACATATTAAAACCTTTAAAAGTATGTAAAATTTCAAAAATATCTTTGAAAAGGAAGTCACTACAGAACTTTGTTCATACATGTCTCCAGTCAACTTTCTTAAAATGTTTTATATAAATTCTTTCTCATTTCTTATCTCACAGTCAAAATAATTTTCTCTCAAAGTTTGTATAACCCTAACCGGATAAAGGTGTTCTCTCAGAAGTGAATTATTGAGCTGGATATCGTAATTTACTCATAAAAACTGAAGTTGACTCAATGAAATTACAAGATATTCTGATATTTGCAATTTAACAGTCCTCCATATTGTGTAAACTTGCAGTAAACAACTCATTGTATCAGTACTGATTTTCCATGAAACAAATATTTTCTTTTTTTATTTCTTGTACCAGTATACTAGTTCACATTCAGTTTATTCTAACCACCTAAACACTTGTAAGAAAAATGCTATAAGATCCTGCCGATATATATTCTTTCTCAGCTATTCATAAAGTTACAACAACAACAACATGTATATACATATATTTCTCAACACAAAATTTGATAATATAAAAACCAACTCTCCCTGAAAGTACAGCCTTGTTCCAGCCCTTTCCATCATGCCCCACCACTAAACAACACTTAAAAAGCAAATTCCCTGACCTCTAATCTTAAGCTCCACCTCTATCATTCCCTCCTGTCACATTCAGTCCCACCCCTTCCAATTTTGCTCACTCCTCCTTGCACTTGATACTTAACCCCCATCACAGTCATAATGGCTAGGCCTATGCTGCCCATACTGTAAAAGGCGAAGGGAACGAGGTCCTTGTTGATCACGATCCAGCGCGTCATCCACGCCAGTGTAAGGATCCGGAATAACAAGAAAGTACCTGCAACACAGACATTCAAAATAACAGTATGTGACCCTGTGTACAACTGACTGATCACTAATAGGCCTCCTTATTCATAATTTTGTATATCAACTAATCCAATCAGAAACACAACTATTTCAATTCATTTCTTATTTTTACATCTCTGACAATCCTTGGGTGTTATAGGGGACTGGCTTTTGTTAATTAACCAATTGTTATTTTAGGACAGTTAAGGAATTTTGGATATGCTTATTCCACCAAGGAATCTACTGAAACTGATGAGCAAATGAAAAAGCTTTGGACATATATGGCTGTTTAAATCAGATAAGCAGCAACAAGAGTTGAATACTAAAATTGTGCTTTTCAACACAATAAGTAAAATTTTAACCTTGGATTCCATCATTTAGTCAAATGGTTTAAGAGTCTAATTTGTTTTAATCATTTTTTAGTAAACAAGAGTGCTAGTTATCACAAAATATGACCGTCCTGCAAATGAATCAATTCAAGGGGTCAAAAGTGTCTGGCTACCGGTAGTTATCAAAGAGATATTATACCAATATACAGTATGACCAAATTTAGTAAAGATGGATTCATGTTTGTTAAGAGTTAAAGAACAGAACTTGTTAATTTAGCAAATCAATCAAAGGCTGTAACTCCTGAGTGTCTGGCTTGTCATTTAACTTGGCCGAAATATTGTGCCCATATACAATGTGACCAAATCTGGTAAAGAATGGTTCTCATTTGTCAGTGCTATAGAGATCAGACCCTATCAATTTTGCAATTTTTCATCAATTAACAAAATTATCCTGAAATGGATATACATATCAGTAAAACCAGTGAAAAGCTGTACAAACCTTCGACAAACAAATGCATGTGAACCTTGCTTTTAATGGTTACCTTTGTTCAACATCCTCCAACAAACATTTGGGGAGGGCTATATATGTTCTGGTGTTATGTTATTTGTAGGGCTGTAACTCCGAAGTGTCCAAGACATTCCGGCTAGTTATCAAATTTGGTTGAGATATTGTGCCCATACACATTGTGACCAAGTTTGGTTAACATCAGTTTATGTTTGTTAGAGAGATGACAACCTCAGTGGATGCTGTTGATGGCATATAAAAATCTGCTCAAACTCCACTTCATAAACCTTACACAGGAGAAAAGCTCTCAAAAGAATAGTCTAAAAGGTAGTACATATTAAAAATCAAAGACCTGAAAGGTCACCATGGAAACAAGCAACAGAAATTGCCACAAAGTACAGGTAGATCTGACGTGTGAAGTTGTCTGGGAGGGGTGTTAAACCCAAAAGTTGGTAAAATAGTAAAGATAATTATCAGCATTTCACTTCACCCTCTGCAAGCAGTGTCAGACCCAAAAGAAGCTGTGTACCCCCAAATAGGATTCTCAATATGCTAAGGTACAAAGAAGCGTTCCTGGAACACTTTTGTCACCTGATAAAAGAAGCGTGACAGAAAAGGATGACGGACAAAGTGTGACAGATGGACAGACAGAGGATGGACAAGTGATCCCTATTATCATCTCTGCTCATATCAGATAACACAAAAACATATACCCCTAATTTGTGACAACAGAACCCCGATTACAGGACCCTGGGAACTATTTTGCAGGCGGAGTGATATATAATTTTGCATCAACAACATAAGCAATTACATGATTCCTATAGGATGTCCAAAACTTACAGCTAGAAACCTGCAAAACATCACAATATACAGTGTACCTCCATTTTGGACATCATGTACTATTTGTACTAGCACTATTTTAACTCAGTGAAAATGCACCTCAAGTCAACTTAATGGCAGGACATGAACATAATATTGAAGAGCACTAAAAATCGATCCACATCACATGTCTGAATTTTTTTCCTTTTTTTTTTGTGACTTCTCACATTAGAGAGGGACAATACAAATTTAAGAGGGGCTTATTCATGTCTTAGAGTATCTCATATCTCACAGGGACAACTCATATCTTGTAGGAATATGCATATCTTGGAAGGACTATTAACATCTTGGAGACTTCTCACATCTCTTGGGAATACTCCAAGGGACAGCTCAGATCTCTGAGGGACTACTCACACCTCTTGGGAATACTCCGAAGGACAGCTCAGATCTCTGAGGGACTACTCACCTAAATTAACTAAGCTGTTCAATCTGTACAGATTGTTTGTCTTGGTGTAGCCACACACCTGCATCAGCTGCCGCAAGTGAAGGAATATACTGTTCAGTTCCACAACCAGAGCCAGCACAGCATAGCCTACATAGAACCGTGTGAATATCGCCAGTCCAAAACATGCTATGATCTGAAATGTATCAATAAAAATATGGTTAACAGTTTGTTTGTTGGGTTTAAGGTCCCACCAACATTATTTCAGTCATTTGGAGACAATGTCGACTTGAGACAGATATAGTGCTGCCACACTGCAGTATCACACTGCTGACATGCAGCATGATACCACACCCAGTCACATTATCCTTTTATGCCCAAATAAGTCTATCATTCAAGATTGAATATTCAAAGGTTTATGTTTGGTCTCCACTTTAATGATTCATGCATGTGCATCCAGCCAAGTCAGAAAAAAGTAAACACAAAATGGCATCTACACACAAGTGGTCAAGCCCAATGTAGCAGGTGTTTTACCTTGTACCCCCAAAATTATAGGGACTCTCTATATGCAGGGATACAAAGAAAAGAAAAAAACAAACAGGAAATGTATGCCCCTCCCCCATTTTCAAATCCAAAAAGACCACATAATTATATAGATTAACCCTTTCCCTCATATAGACTCATTTTGACGCACTCAAAAGGTTCCACATAAAGCCTGATCTGCAGAAAACTACAGTTAAATCTTACCAAATTTAATTATAAAGTCCTCATTTCCAGACCACTGAGGAGCAGCGAACAGCATAAAACCTGAGTGACTCGCAGGCTGTTCGCATAGGTCTTTTCATGGTGTCCTCTATGAGGGAAAGGGTTAAATAGGTTAATTATGTTTCAAGATGTTTGGTATGGAACATCTAACTGAATGTGGCACCATGCCATACACTGCTACTGGGTATTAACCATGCCATACACTTCTACTGGGTATTAACCATGCCATACACTGCTACAGGGTATTAACCATGCCATACACTACTATGGGGTATTAACCATGCCATACACTGCTATGGAGTATTAACCATGCCATACACTACTATGGGGTATTAACCATGCCATACACTACTATGGGGTATTAACCATGCCATACACTACTATGGGTATTAACCATGCCATACACTACTATGGGTATTAACCATGCCATACACTGCTACGGGGTATTAACCATGCCATACACTGCTATGGGGTATTAACCATGCCATACACTACTATGGGGTATTAACCATGCCATACACTGCTATGGGGTATTAACCATGCCATACACTGCTATGGGGTATTAACCATGCCATACACTGCTATGGGGTATTAACCATGCCATACACTACTATGGGGTATTAACTATGCCATACACTACTACGGAGTATTAACCATGCCATACACTACTATGGGGTATTAACCATGCCATACACTACTATGGGGTATTAACTATGCCATACACTACTATGGGGTATTAACTATGCCATACACTACTACGGAGTATTAACTATGCCATACACTACTACGGGGTATTAACCATGCCATACACTACTACGGGGTATTAACCATGCCATACACTACTATGGGGTATTAACCATGCCATACACTACTACGGGGTATTAACCATGCCATACACTACTATGGGGTATTAACTATGCCATACACTACTACGGGGTATTAACCATGCCATACACTACTATGGGGTATTAACCATGCCATACACTACTACGGAGTATTAACCATGCCATACACTGCTACGGGGTATTAACCATGCCACATATTACAGGCCGGGAAAAACAGAGTCTATCCTGTTTGGTGCCATGCCACATAAATAAATCATTAATATAACATCATTTGTAAATGGTATGCACTACCATGCCACTTCTCCAAAGCCATTTACTTTATCATCACTCATCACTAAACAGCAAATGTGTGGACTCATTTTCATTAATTTGTGGAGAAAATAATATACAAATATTACAACACCACAATATGTTTTTGTTTTTTATAACACAAAAGTGTTCTTTGGAACACATGTGTCACCTGCTGAAGCAAGACGGAAAAAGTGTGATGGACAGACAGAAAAATGAATCCTATGTGTCATCTCTGCTTACAGCAAGTGTAAACTTTGTGTTTTCTGCAGCATGATTTGACAATATGTCCATGAAATTGTTTTTCATTTAGGCTCAGCTAAATGCCAATGAGAAATAATGGCCTTTACATCAATTGATTCTAGCCAAATGCCTTTTCCAGAAGTCGGAAATACTGTGATGAAAGGCACAAAAGAACCTTCCTAGATTTCCATGGTGACCTGTAATATGATATTCTATCAATGATATCTGCTTAGGAATACACACTGACAAACTACTGCGTAATTTTCCAATATTCAATGTCATCATAATTACGCCTGGGAAACATTCACTTCCTAACTCATGTACCTCCACAAGGTAAACACCTGACTTTTCTGTTTCAGATAATTTATAAACTGCAATTCTGAACAAGTAACTTCATGTCTGTCAAACATCATGTGGGCCTAGACTTATAAACACAGTCGCAGTCATAAAAGTTTACAGCTTTAAAGTATAAACCAAACAACTCAGGTAATGAAAACACATAAAACACCCTAAGCTATTTTATACTGAATGGTTTTCTAATTTGTAATTAGTGTACCTGTATGCCTTATTTTTGTCTTTTTTATTTTTTTGTTAATCAAGACAAGTTCTTTCAACTTATACTAAATCCTCTCGATAGTACCTTGCCACAAATGGGGTTTGAACCCACAATCTTAGGATACATAGTTATGTATGTAACCACTGAACCACAGTACACTTGTCCTAGTGCTACATGTATTAGCCAATTACAGCATCTATGGGCGTCTAATTAACCCTTTCCCTCATATAGACTCATTTTGACGCAGTCAATAGGTACCCCATAAAGCCTGATCTGCAGAAAACCACAGTTAAACCTTACCAAATTTAATTACAAAATCCTCATTTCCAGACCACTGAGGAGCAGCGAACAGCATAAAACCTGATCAGCCTGCGAGTTACTCGCAGGCTGATCTGGTTTTAGGCTGTTCGCATAGGTCTTTTCACGGTGTCCTCTATGAGGGAAAGGGTTAACTGTGTCGTCAGTCATTCCATCTCTTTTCCGAGGGATGAAATAGTACTGAAGAAATAAATTTATCTGCAACTGGCAGCATTTTCACTTCAATCAGCAACCAAGATCGATCTCAAACAATGAATATAAAATCAAATTCTGCTCCCCGCCCCTTTAATGAAATACCAACTTCATTTATACAACGCTCCATTATAATAAACTCTATTTTCTGCTCCATTCCAACATGCTTCATTTCAACTCAATTAATTTACCACATGCTTCATCACAACTCTCTCACTTATGCAAGAATTTGGGCCTAACAGGGTTTAAACTTACAACCCTTTGTATATGCTATAAATTGTACCCTACCAGTGGACCATCCTACACTGTGCATCTGCACTCTGTTTTGATAGTGCTTCATAACTTGTTGTTTCCATGTCACTACAGCTATCATATAACCAATTACCATATGTGAAAATAATGAGATTGAATTTTGCCTGCATGATGTAATGAGGTCAATTAGGGACAACTTACATCGTCATGACATGTTTATGTTTAAATTTATTTATTTTACGTCGACGGGAAACACGTTCTTACAACTTAAATTAATCCGTCTTGATGCTTCCTGGGTTGGACCAGTAATTTGCGTCTGGGAAGGTTCCTCCAGCGGGGTTGGAACCCACAACCTTCGGATCCATAATCGGATACGTTACCACTTGACCATGGCACCCTTCAACTATATTCTGACCAAATTTGTCTTAGCTCAGACCATAATTATGTAAAAATAGATTTGGGGAACTGATATAGGAGAGAGATATGTTTCATATCCTTAATTTTGAACTACATGTATCCACTAGACTGTGTTTACCTGACCTACCATCAACTGCACTAATCTTACTAGTAACACTGTAATACTTAAATACTTGATAAATTATTGCAACATTCTAGTATATTAAACTTATTTATTTCACAATTATCTCATGAATATTCATGAACAAATTTATGACTTGATGAATATTAATGACTAACTTTAATTGGTATATTAAACAAAAGAGTTTCTTGCTGTGCAGACAGTGTGGAATATAAGCTTCAATATAATTGCAAAAAGAAATGACCCTGATCAGACAGCTCCTGAAAATACTACTCAAAGCCCCAGTGCATTTTGGCTCAGAATTTGCAAGAATATGAGAAATCCCCCGGAATCCTTATTTGTTCAGAGTGGGCATTATAGTGAGAAAAATGGTTTGTGAACTTTTGCTTTAGCTTGAAAATTTTTTGATATACCCTAGTAGAGGAAATATGAAGAAAATCCACAGTCTTCTGAAAACCCCCTTGTGTGTTAGTATTATGCTGACTTTGTTTTCATCTAAATATAGAATGAAAAAACCACATCTTGTATTTTTTCTAATAGAATTTTTCCCGTAAATAAGGCATTTCTCAAAGTCTTTCGGGGATGAAATTCACACAGAGGCATATACGGTGTATGTGCATTTGGATTTAGCTCTAACAACTGTAAGATACTGGGACTTTAATTGTTAAATGGATCAGTAATAAAAAACTCTTTGACAGTGGCAAGTTTTGTATGTAAATATGTTTGGGTTTACCATCCCACAGACTGTGATTTTTTTATATGGAGACCATTGACATATGGCATGATACCACAACCATCTGGCATGATACCATGACCATTTGGCATGTGGCACAATACCATGACCATTTGCCATGATACCATGACCATTGCCATAATACCACGACCTGTCCCTGGCGAGTCACATTACACTGACACAGGGCCATTCAGTCCTGGAATTCCCTTATATGCCAAGCACAAAAGAGATAAACCAGTTTTTTATGACTCTGGTAAGTTCTACCCGGGATCAAACCTACAACCTCATGGTTTAACAGTAGATGCTCTTACCACTCTTGTAAATTATATTGTAGTTAATAGCAACTGATGCTTCTGTTTACCAGGGATCCACTTTTTTTTTCTTTCAGATATAATTACCCCATCTTACTGAGAGTGTGAGTTGATAAATTCTAGGGATATAATACCTTCTGCAGAAAGTACAAAAAAATGCAGATTTATTTGCTTTTTTGAAGTGACCAAGTGTACAAGAAGTCCGGTAAAGAATTACGTAGACTTTCTTCTAAACTTGAAAAAGTGATATATGATATCTGCAATCCTGTCATGACATAAGTATGAAGCAATACCAAAGTCCATGGTCGTATAAAAATAAACTGTAACAATAAAAAAAATCACTTTACCATTTTCTCAAGTGTTCATGGCTGAAAGTGAACTACTTGTGTGTTTACTTGGGATAAACATTCCACATATGGTATCAAATATTCCACGATGGTATAAATTTTTACGTTATTTGAGCACTTTGTGTACGTGAAACAGAAATTGCAAAGCTATAATAAAGTGACAGGATGCAATCCTAACAATGGAAATAACCCTTAAATGCTGGAAGCAAAGCAAGTTTTATTTTGAATAACTTTGGCCAGTGATCAAACCCACCTTTTAACTACTCAGCCTCAAATATCATTCCTGTTATAGTTTATTGCTAAACCTGTGTCATAAAATTATAAATACATGTATATGTGTTTCCCTTAACATGATGATTACACCTCAAAAATTTCCCTTTTTTTTGTTATCTGAATAGTGTTATCCTTAACTGATAAATATTTCTTAGAGTTCTGTTCATGTTTTGCTCAAACAAGGATAGAGGTAATATATGAATATCTATCTATATCTTTATCTCTTATATATAGAGATACAATAATTTTATTTAAACAATTTCACACAGCATAAATGATGGCTGAGAATAAAGAGTAGCTGTGTTTGTTATTATTTCCAAATATCTCTCTCTCTCTCTCTCTGTGATATCATACCATAAACATGATACTACACCCAGTCACATTCTATTGACCAAGGACCAACAAGTCCTGGAACTACCCTTATGTGACTACCCTTGAGTGCAGAGCAAGGGCACTATATACCAGTAACATTGTTTACGACCCATCTGTGCTGTTCTCTCTCTCTCTTTTTTTTTTTTTTTTCAATATCTCTGAGTATATCTGTTTCATTATGCAAATCTATGCACCAATTCATCAAAATGAACAGGAATAATTGTGCACCTTGCAAATGTTTGTTTTTATCACATATCAACCAAGGTTAAGCAAATTATTTACACTTTACTGTACAAAAGTGTTCTAGTTTGTAATGAAACAAATGAGTTCAAATGAGTTCTCTGTTGGTTAATTGGTTTATCATACTGTTAACTAATTAATATTTTGGCTTGATAAAGAAATTACTCTATTTTTATTACTCTCAGTCGGACCTTCTTTCCAAAGTACAGTGACATATACAATCCAAGTGAGTAAGGCTTTAAGGTAGCTCAGCTGTCAGTTAACTGCACAGCACACGGAAGGTTAAGATCATACAGAATGCTACAGAACTAGTGCCAGAAAAGAACAAAAGACAGGCAATGCAGAAAGTCATATTGTTAAAGCTGCATTTCAGCGGTTAAGGTAGAACATCAGAGGGTTAAGATAGCATTAAGGTAGCACATATTATGGTTAAATTAAAAAAATTTAGTAAGCTTTAAGGTAGTACACCAGAGGGTCAGTTAGCTTTAAGGTAGCACATCAGAGGGTTTAGTTAGCTTTACGGTAGCACATCAGAGGATTCAGTTAGCTTTAAGGTAGCACATCAGAGGGTTTAGTTAGCTTTAAGGTAGCACATCAGAGGATTGAGTTAGCTTTAAGGTAGCACACCAGAGGGGAAACTCACCACAAGATGATGAAGCAATAGCTCAAGCGTCTGCCGTGTTAACTTGTTTATCACCATGTCAACCGTATCATACACAAAGTAACCTGAAATGAAAACATTATTGGAATCTAACATTTATCCCATGGTAATGTTCTGAGTTTAAGGTAACCATCACTACTGAATTTGCTTAAATCAAATACATGCATTTCTTTTTACATTGATGGAAAGCAATATCTTATTTATTGTATTAATACTAATCCTTCATAATAGTTTCTATGTTGGACTAGTACTTTGTGGCTCAGAAGAAAACGAAAGATTCTAATATTGACTCCAAAAGGGTTTTGAATCGGCAACCTTTGGATCATCAGTTATGCATATGTATGCCACCACTTCACTCCATTTAGGAACATTTTGACACTACACCATTTTTTCATATAAACACCTAGTCTTCTCTTTTTGCTCATACATTATCATTGCTACCTCAGATTTTACAGTCTGCACGGCAAAATCCACTGTGTCATAAACCATTTTAACTTCAGTTTGTTTATATTCATTCAGGGTTGTACAATACCACTCACGTACCTGCTCGCTATGAAAAGTGAACATTAGCACAGGGCAATTTAAATGAAAAAGTTCTTTCCCCCCCCCCCCCCCTTGATTTTACTACATCAAAGGGCAAGTAATCATTTTAGGAATTTTATGACCTTTTTTTATCAAGCTATTTATTTATATGCATATTTGTGAGGTAACAGTTAAATCAGCTATACATAATATTGCTTTGCAGACTGTGTAGAATCTTGAGCTTTGATATTGTATGAACAAAAAGAGGAAATCCATGATCAGACCATGGAAGGCTCGTCATGCTGTCTGATTTGGGTCAAGGCTGGGTATTGCAGACAAAAATGATAAATTCGCAATATACTGCTATATTTGAACCTAATTAGGATAAATTGCCTAAAATCAAAACATACACACAAGATGTGGACACTTCTTTTAAGATATTTTGAGTTATTTTCATATTTTGGGCTTTTTATGTAAGACACCAAATCAAAATTCTTTGCATTAACTTTTCATCTTAAGATTCTGTTCATTCTTAAAGTAACCATTACAACTTCTTAAACACAAATGTTTTTATTACTGCATAATCACTGCATTACCACAGATTAAAAATAATATATAGTATAAACTTATTTCCATTAAGTTTCTATCTATAAGATCCACATCATACTTGAAAATAATATAACTTATAATACACAACATGGTATTATATTGTGATATATGAATATTACAATATATTGCTCACCCTTAATTTTGGTCTACTCAGTATTTTCCAAGCTGTCAATTTTAAAACACATCTAATTGAAGCAAAGGGTAAAAACAATGGGTGCATGGCTGTAGTCTCAGGTCATGCTCACTAAATAAAAAATTGACTCACAAGCAGGTCTAATCTGACACTGTCAATAGTATAACAATTTGTATAACAGCTAGCATATATGATTATTATTGGGGGATGTATTTTGTAATTTAACCATCAATGTGTTACAGTTGTTCAGTCATTTAGCAACATCCAGTCAACATCAGGTTCTAAGTCTCCCCCACAACAGAGACGACCATGGAAGGTGATAACAAGCCAGTCACATTTTATACTCTCTTGCCCACTGGGAATTTAAATAATCATATACATAGGTGATAAAAAGCTATTTTAGGGCATGAAGTTGATTATCAAAAAGTACATGTACATGATTGTATGGAGAACAATTGTAAATTCATAGTATCATTCATCAACAAAGCTGTATGTAATTAGCATGAAGGGCCTCCCACTGAAATAGAAGATAAGAGGCCGAGTGATTTATTGAACTGAAAACACACAAACAATGTAAAGGTATAGCTGTTACAGTCTGAAATCTTAACCCTTTCCCTCATATAGACTCATTTTGACGCACTCAATAGGTACCACATAAAGCCTGATCTGCAGAAAGCCAAACTCAATCCTTACCAAATTTAATTGTAAAATCCTCATTACCAGACCACTGAGGAGCAGCGAACAGCATAAAACCTGATTGTATGCTGTTCGCATAGGTCTTTTCATGGTATCCTCTATGAGGGAAAGGGTTAAATCAGTTTGTCTCGAAAATCAACTATTTCTTCAACACTGATCCAGAAACAAGGCCTGAAACATGTCTTTATACCATCATAAGGACAAGCACTAAATCTGAAAATGTTCTCCTATACATTGTACTAGTAGGATCAACTACGTATTAACCATCTGGACTGGGTCTCCGTTTACAAAATATCTGACAATATTTCTTAGCTTAAGTAAAATTCAATGGAAGATATACTCTGACACATTAAATACTCAAATCTATTAAACCACACAAAAGAAACTCAATATATAGATCTTTAAATATTAAATAATTATAGACCTTTTAATTATTAGAATTAAGGAACGGTTACAAAACCCTTAAGCCTGATTTTTTACCACTGATTTTCTTTTTTTCCCTATTCCTATTTTTTTTCTTCTGAATTTCCTTTTTTTTTTCTGAATTCCTAAACCTGTATATTAATTCACGTAAAATTAAGAGACACTTTAACTGGGCTTCTGCACCAGAAAAATTGCCAAAATGAAAAATAAAATATTAATTATACCATTACCTCATAAATATTAAATTTCATAACTTAATGATACAACTTTTGTATGAATTAAACAATGGATTTTTTATGCTGAACAGATTGTGTAGAAGCTGAGCACAATATTAAAGACATATTAATAATAGGTCAAGTAGCTTTACTCTGAAAATATAGCTTTCAGAATAATGCCCTTTATTTTACAATTGTGCCTTGTCATGATTATGAAATATTTCAAGTTTTGTGTTGATACCTTGGCATAAATTGGCATAAGTGGTGGCGTTCAGAGAAATCCAAGATGGCTGCCATATGACATATTGAAGCTAAAATATGTTAAAAATGTTTTTCACATTTTAATAATAGGGAAATAGAAATAACTTAAACTTCTTCAAAATATGTTTTTTTGATGATATTGATAATATAAATGAAGTCAAGGCAATATCCAAGGTCAAATTCAGGGTCAAAAGTGTACAAAAATACAATTTTGACCCAATTTTTTTAATTTTATTGCATGTATTTCAAAAAATTTTGTATTTGTATAAAATTATCATGGATGATAAAAATGATTATGATATTATATAATAAAGTAAAAAAGTACATATTCAACAAAGATCACAGTCAAAAGGGTTAAAAGATAATCGGATTAACTGTTCTTTAGTGTAAATATCATAGTTCTTTTGCATATTCATAATCTTAAGGAAATATACAGATTTAAATATTCTGTGTAAAGATATATTGTATAAAATAATATATTTAAAATTAAATATAGCATGTTGGTAACTAGTTAATGTATATTAGTATGATCATGTATTTAACATAGATCAAGGTGAAAATAATTCCAAAAATATTTTTGAATGTTTCAATATTTTGTCAGGAAATAAATATAATTGTTTATTGTAATTAAGCCTTTGCATTTTCAATCAGTATACAATGCATGGATACTTGAAAAAAGTTTTGAGAATGATTTTCTTTTACTACAGACTTTTCGTACAAACACATAACTCAATGTATAGAAAAATAATGTAAACTCCACATGTTCTTGGGGGTAACTGTCAAAATTCAGGCCTGATTAGGGCAATGAGGCACAGGCCTCTTTAGAGGCATGAAAAAGATTATCTTAAAATGTTAAAAAAAATGAATCAATTCTAAGATCTAATGTTGGTATTTAATGCATCTATAAAAGCAATTATCCAAAACAATTTCTTACATATTAAAAAAAAAACAAAAAAAAACAAGAGACAGGAATTGTCACAAAACCAGGTTTTCTTTTCGCAATGTTTCATCCCAGTACAGATTATTTGTATCAGTCAAATAATTTTGTGCTCAATATCTATTAAATCTAATGCAATTCTGTATAAAGCAAACATACATTAAATTATGTGCAACAAGGATATTTAACTTACATTTATCCACATTAACTTTGAACAAGACATGAATATGATGCAACAATCTGCTTCTGAAAATGTCACTTAAGCATTCACTTTAACTAAATTCTACTTTATTTTTTTTGTGGGGGTATACAGGAATCACCAGTTGTCTGTCTGTCTGTCTGTCTGTCTGTCTGTCTGTCTATCTATCTATCTATCTATCTATCCCTATTCTTGTAAGCACAACTCCTAAACCTATCTGACCACCAAAAGTGGAGATAATCCATTTTCATTTTTTTTTTAACAAAAATAGCTTGTAAGCGCAACTCCTCCTAAACCATACGATGGATGTCACACAAACTTTACATAACAATGGCACATCATATGTAAATATGCATGAAGTATAGGATTTCAAATTTGACCACTGAAAGGGGAGATAATCCATTTTCATTTTTTTTAGCAGCACTGCATTCCGCCTCAATGAGATGTAGTCAATACCTCTTATAATGTAGGGGTTATGCTTTGGACAAGGAATTTGATCAAAGGGGCATAACTGCATCAAAAATAGTCGAACCACAAAACCCTGACAATATGCGCCAGGCCACTATGTAATAATGCTTCTGTAAAAGTTTGGGCCAAATCCGTTGAAAAATGTAGGAGGAGTTGCACACAGAAGAATATTTCCCTTTATATTACATATGTGAAAAAATAACAAAGGGCCATAACTGCATCAAAAAAAGTCAACCACAAAACCCTGACAATATGCGCCAGGCCACTATGTAATAATGCTTCTGTAAAAGTTTGGGCCAAATCCGTTGAAAAATGTAGGAGGAGTTGCGCACAGAAGAAATTATTTATGCCCACCAGCCCACCCGCCAACATACCCCGATCTAATAACCAGAGTTTTCATTCAGAAAACCTGGTTAAAAATCAACCCTGTCGTCTTTTGTGTTGCGACAAATCATGTAAAGTAGTGAGTCAGGAAAGTAAAATTAATTCAAAATAATATTAGTTTATGCTAGAGCTACTACATTATATGATGAATATTTAAATTACTTAAAATGATCTCGAATAAAGAGAATTCTCGGTTATAAGGAACACTTCTGCTTAGGACCCGATCTTGTATTAAAATCTTTGTTTATAGTGTTCTCGCTTGTAAAGGAACTTCAGTTAGTAGGAACATCTTTTCTGGTCCCAAACCAGCAATTTCAAATGTAAGTTAAATGCGAACTGGGAAAATCAATTCCATCCTCACCGAGAGAGGTTTGTTTTCACATGTCACCTGTCTATTGACAAACTTGATAGGCACATAATCACCGTATGATAATGAAAGGTACGGTGAATACACATCATTTAACCACTCAAATCAAATAATAACAATCAGTTCTTTTGTGTGTCCAAAGAATAGAAGTCTCCATTGTTATTTTGAAATGGGTACTTTTTGTATTTTGCATGTATTGCATCTGAGTGTGTGCACCTGCATGTATAGATGTGTATACTGTGTTATTATATGTAGCGGCTGAGTGAACTCATTTCATAAATATTAACTGTCCAATGCAACTTATAAATCTATTGTGATTGTCAATTTCTAGACATGTGACTTACTCATCAACCCAAAATATAGTTCAACCAGAAAACAAGATGACATAAAAATCGAATACATTCTCCTACTAAAAGTTCCTTCCAAAACATTTCTTAACATAAGCTTGCTAATACTTTGACTCATCAAAGACATTGTATAACTTCTACAAATTATCAACAACAGTTAGAATCTACATCAGCATCAAAGCACTTAAGTATTGAAATACATGTAACGTCATAACTTCCAATATGCAAATTAAGAATGGAATCAAGGACATGACCTACATTCCGGATCATTCACATGTATCAAATATTCCTGTCATGTGACACTATTATCGAAAGAATGCAGTGCTCCAGCTAGGATTTGAAAAGGGCTGGGTGGAGGTGCCTAAAAGGGCACTTTGAGGCGCGAAGCGGCGAATGGGGGTAGGTGTGGGAGGGGCACTCCCCTCCCACAGGGGGGGTTTTGGGGGCCTCCCCCAAGAAAATTTTAAAAATTTAAACTCTGCAGAAGCCATCTCCTGCATTTTCTAACAAGATATTTTGTTTTACAGCAGTAGTAAATTTTGCACATTTCTTCCTGATTCAGACAGTTATGTGGACCACTGTTCCATTTTATATCTTATGTTTGTTTTACTTTCAGGTCAATTACATGCCTATTACAGGAATATTTCAACAATTACATGAAGTATGATGTTTGTTTCATCAAGACAGACACAAGCTGTCAAATATTGGGGCATATATCAGCTACAAATCATGAAAGCAATGTCAGGAGGAAAAATATTGGGAGAACTGTTCATGGTTTTCTCAGAGTACTGATTGTATTAATCAGTGTCATTGCTCTCATTATTTGTAGCCACCAGAGTGTTCCATGCGATCAATAGAAAAAATCAAGTTGTAATAAAGTACTGATTTTTTATTTTAGATACCAATAAGTAAAATGATAGTACATGTATATGTATAAACATGAACATATATACCACAAAGTTCTATGCAGGTTTTCTCTGTTTTTCTAATAAATAAATAATCATATATATAAACATCTTTAAATAGAGGTCATAATAATTTTCTGATGTCATTGTTGTATTTTATCTATAAATAAATCATTTAATTAACAAACAATCAAACATACATACATAAAACAACCCTGACATGTGATAGCTTGCCTGGAATGGAAGATCAGGCATCAGCATTTAAGAGAAATTATTGTGTGATATGTTCTTTACAAAACAAAATCAAAATAATGTGTAAGACAGTCAACAAAGCAAAAACTTTTTAAAGTCTATGTTACATTTGCAAAATATCGAAAAGGTACTAACTTAAACTTGTAATATGTCTTTTTATCATGGCCTTTTAGTGTTGAATAATAAACTGATTAACAATGTAAAAATATAGTCAATATAGTATAAAAAAAAAAAAATATTTACTGTTGATTGCTTTTTTTGAAACTATGTACAAAACAATGTCATCATGTTGATTGCTTTTTTTGAAACTATGTACAAAACAATGTCATCATGTTGTGTTGAGTTTAGTTGAGACATATCTATAGGGCTCTTGATCTCCATTTTTTTGTGCCATTATTGGGCACCATTCCTCCAGCTAAAAAGTATGTTTTTTCCCCAGTTTCAAGCAAATTTCCCCAACAATTGAAAATACAATAGCTCTCATACAAACAGCAAGAATGGTCAAATGGAAGATTGTTGTACAATACAGCTGTACTGTATACTAGTTCATTTCCATTTCACTATTAACAAATAAAGCTACTAGAAAGGAAGTATTTTGTACATTTTTATTAAAATAATTACATGTATTGTAATATATGTGCAGCAAAGATTGCCAAATATCCCCCCCCCACCCTACAGGTGAAAACAACACAAAAATCTCCCCTCTTGAAGGTAGAGATACTGTTCTCCAAGAGAGAGAGAGAGAACCCTGATCTAGCACTATGCAGTTTCTAAAATTTACTGCTTCAAGAGAGCAGTGATGGCTGATGTCAATCTTCTTTCCTTCACTGCAAAGAACTTTTTAACCACCACTGGTAGAAGTGTCTGGAACAATGCATTTGTACAGTTTAACTTCACAGTCAGCAGCTTGGCAAGCGTTGAGGCATTCAACGAACAACGATGATCCGTCTTTATTAGTTTCAACTGGCTGAACACTCTCTCAACGTCCGCTGTGCTTAAGGGTACAGTTGCTGCAATGGCGGAGAGCTTTGCAACAAGAGGGAAGGAAGTGGCTAGTCCTTTGTTGATGTGTTCTGGGCCATAGAACAGTTTAACAACTTCTGATAAACTGCGCTTGGATGGTGTCATCGTTGTCGCTATTTCTGTGAAGCCTTGCCATTGATGGAGGAGACTGTCAACGTCCATGTGATAGCGCTCGCCTAGTGCCTCCATCTCCGTCATGCCGTAGAAGGATGGAATCTCTGGCAGGCCGGAGAGGTCCAAGACAGCCAGTGCCTCCATAACTTCCGTGTCTGCGAACCGGCATCTGATGTTGCTGACGATGGCATCGAGAAACCGTTCCCGTGCAGTCTGGAAGGTGGCAACATCATCTTCAGAGGCTTCCAACCCCAGTTCAGTCATCAGCGTAGAGGCCTTGGTCAGCCACTGGCCATTCTCTGTCTTCCTTTTTTCAAGTGTACGCAGTGTTGCTTCTACTTTAGCTGATGCAGTGCCAAGGTTAGCGTTGTTCCCCTGAAAGTACAAGCTCAATGTTGACAGCTGTGGTAGAACATCAGTCAACAAAAGCAGGATATGCAGGTTCACAGGGTTGCGCAGCTGCTTCAGGATACCATTCCCGACTGGGTCCTTAGTGACTGTGTGCGACTCCAGGTCAACAACCAGACTCCGATACGACCTCGCCAGCGACGTCACAGACTGTGTGTGGCTGAGCCAGCGGTGGTGTTTAGCTTCCTTGATGTTGAGTGGTGCATCTTGGAATGACTTCTGAACTTCCTTGAGGCTAGCAGTACGCACAGATGAATTCTTGTAGTATCGATATATGTCTTCAAGGAGTTTGTCTGTCTTCTTGAAGATGGGTACTTGCTGAAAACTGTCACGGCAAGCAAGAGCGAGGCGATGGTCTTTACAGTGCACTGTCACGAGACCTGGAACCATGGACTTCAATCGCGTTGCCAAACCAGAGTTGCTGCCAGTGAAGACTGCCGCTCCGTCAGATCCATTCAATGGTTACTTTGTTCAACATGGTGGATGAACTTATGATGGATGTGAGTTCACGAGACTACTCAACTTTTGCTAAGCACCACCCGCTATTTTTCCATAGAGTTACATGCTTAGACATTAGCGACATTTAAGGCGTGCTACATTAAATTTTACATTAAAACAAATCTTGCTTCTATTCAGAAGGTATTGTTAACCCTTTCCCTCATAGAGAAAACCATGAAAAGACCTATGCGAACAACATAAAACCAGATCAGCCTGCGAGTAACTCGCAGGCTGATCAGGTTTTATGCTGTTCGCTGCTCCTCAGTGGTCTGGAAATGAGGTCTTTATAATTAAATTTGATAAGGTATAACTGTGGTTTTCTGCAGATCAGGCTTTATGTGGTACCTATTGAGTGCGTCAAAATGAGTCTATATGAATGAAAGGGTTAATGTACCAAACTTACTACCAGTTACAAAAAATAAGCCTTTTGGATCCTCAATACTGGGAATTAATCAAAATTAGGAAGAGCGAATTTTGAGCAAACACCTTCAGCTAAATTCAGAACTTATTCAGATTATTCAAATATTCCTGTTTTCTAATACTTATAAGGATATTTGTAACGATGTTGGCCTGTTCATGGTCATTTTTTCTGCATTGATCACAAGATTTAACTTCCATTTAAAATATGCCATTTCTTGTAAAAAACACATTTTTGAGAATTTTGCCAAATAATGACAGGAATTGGCCAAATCGTTGTAACTCATTTTTGAGTCTCTTGTCTATCATTTTGACAAAAACTATGCGTAAAAAATGATGGTCAGCAAAAGGTTTCCATTCAGGTACATAGCATTACATTAAGCATGTGTTTTCATGTGACTCTATGGGGTGCTTAGCAAGAGTTGAGAAGTATATTAATTTATTAAATGTAGTTGAGATGCCAGTCATGGCTGTAATTACAGGCAATCAGTCACTAAACAGTAATCTAGGCTAAAAGGTATGAAACTGATGACACCTTTCCCAAATCTGGAATCATACTTGGTGTATGTTCAATGGTGGATACAATCAAAGTGAGGAGATGCATTTTTGGTTTCTTGCACTTGGGTCATTTAAAAAAATACAACTAAACAAAATTCTCACTTTATATATATGATGTTTGTCTTAAGGTCACAAGATGTTTTCTTCAAAGAGTTGAAATAATATTCTGCTTCACTGACTGATTCCAGTGGTGTTTACTGTTTTGGATAATATGATCTAGTCTAAATAAAGATTCAACACAACAGATGATTTTGGTAAAATACATAAGGAGGGACTTTTCAGGCATAAATCACATTTGACAGGTGTCTGTAGGAGCCTAAGGATCCAACGAATAGGCATTACTGTGACAATGCATGACTATTGCTATTGCTATTCAGCCCAACATGGTAGTTTGTGTCCTGTTCAAACTTGTTCACAACAACATAAATCCTCTAGACTAGTAGAGGGTAGCAAAATGGAATGTGTTATTCAACAAGCTTATTACCTAAATATTACACTATAGGTATACCATTTGACCACATGACTTTTGATTAAATGATATATGGTATTCATGATATATAAATCAATGCTTAAGGTATATGCTTAAAAAACAAACAAACAAAAACAAAAAAAAACAAAAAAAAAACAACAACAACAAAAAAAAATGTTCATTATCATATTTGCGAGATATCATAATTCATATTTTTTTTTTTTTTACAATTGGTGATGTTTCAGCACATATATGTTTATTTTGCCTTTCTATCAAAATACGAAGCATTTGTAGCACCCATTCAATATATTAAGTTTTATTAATGTTATGTAAATGTTTATTTTCTTACAAAATGATCCAAGAAATCAACTTTTGAAATTTTGCACACTATTTGGTGTCAACATAACACTTTCCTTGCAGTTTTGACATTTGACCTTGAATTTGGCATTAAATATGACCTTGACCTCTATAAAAATATATGTATGTAATCACCAAGTATGCGTATTAATGAAAGTGGTTTCACACACTACAAATCCTGTTTAACAGGTTGATATACTGCTGATTTCAATAACTGTCCAATATACCCCATTTTTGATCAGTTTTATCGCTCCTAATAATCCTATCATTATGGAAATACTTTATACAAATGTCAAGGTATTCAATAACTAGGATCAGGTTTATTTAAAAATGCTTTGAAAATGTTAATTTTGGATGAAAAATGTTTCCCATGAAATCAATTTCTATAAATTAATGTAAGAACCACTTTTATTTAACTCTTTCCCTCATAGAGGACACCATGAAAAGACCAATGCGAACAACATAAAACCAGATCAGCCTGCGAGTAACATGCAGGCTGCTCTGGTTTTATGCTGTTCCCTGCTCCTCAGTGGTCTGGAAATGATGATTTTGTAATTAAATTTTGTAAGGTTTAACGGTGGTTTTCTGCAGATCAGGCTTTATGTGATACCTATTGAGGGCGTCAAAATGAGTCTATATAAGAGAAAGGGTTAAATACATTTCTGCAAAGAACTTTTACTTACTTATATTTTTCTAGCATTAAGAATAAGTAATAAGACAACTATTAACATATTTTAGCAATTCAATTTGTCATATGGCAGCCATCTTGGATTTCTCCGAACACCAACACTTATATTATAAATGCCAATTTATGCTGGCAGTTTCATTAACTACAAACCCTGGAAAACATTTTGGTATATAACACTGCTTGTTGCAATACCTGTCCCGGTCCAACATTTTTTTTAGATCCCGAGTGTCACCCTACCAATTAGGCCTATTTATATATAGAGAGGCAGTTATTGTTTTATCAATTTCTCTCCAGGAGTCCCGGGTCTCATTATGCTTAAAAAATATGACTCCCAATTCAGAAGCATTGTCCATATATTTTATGCATCTTGAGGATGCATTGAAATTCAAACTTTGAATCCTGACAGCAAAATATTAAATCTAAGATGAAGAATGCATGGGTAAAAAAAAATCACTAGATTGGTCGATTATTTTAATTAAGAATTAAATTTTTAAAAAAATCGACCTCTCCATTTATTATTTATACACAGAGAGGTCAATTTTTTCAGTTTTTATTTATTTATTTTTTGTTTTTGTTTGTTTATGTTTATCAAAAGGAAGCAAATACGAATTAACAAAAGCAAAATATTGGATGTATAAATCAAGAGGGCAATGATGGCCCTGGATCGCTCGGTATAGGGATACCCAAGGAACATCAGTCTGTATTAAAACATTTTGAAATCTGGCCAGTAGTTTTGAAGGAGATGATCCCTGCCAAATTTAATCAAATTCTGTCAAGCAATTTCAGATGTGAATAACATTTTAAGATTTCACTATATACATATAAAGCAAATTAGCCCCATCCCTGGCAGCCATGTTTTTTAACGGATTGGAATCATTTTAGCAACTTTTGTGAAGCTTCACCCAAGGATCATCCCTGCCAAATTTAATCAAATTCTGCCTAGCGGTTTCAGAGGAGATGTCACTTAAAGTAAATTGTTGACAACAGACGACGGACGCAGGGTGATCACAAAAGCTCACCTTGAGCACTTTGTGCTCAGGTGAGCTAACTAGTATTTAAAACAAAATATAAAAATATAATGATAGGAATTAAAATTAAAAAAAAAAGCTCCCAGCTGGTATCAAACTCATGACCTCAAAATGGGGAAAAAGTACTGATCAACGCTCCTACCAATTGAGCTAATTCCACAAGGGTGAAACTAATATAGCTAATCAAAAAAGCATCACTACGCAGACAATTTTACTGTATTAACCACATCAAGCATTCTTTATATTAAAGTTACATATTAACAAGATTACTTAAGTCTTATCTCACCCATCATGTGATAATTAAACTACTATGTATAATTACAGAAGACATGAAATGTGCAATGTCCAGACCGACGAGGGAAGCGATAAGTAGGTCATGGCCTTTATGTATAAAAACATCATTAAAATACAAACATCTACTGACTAATAACTTACTAAATATGATCAAGTACACTGGAAACTATTTAAAACAAACACAAATCACGTATTTGGTATCTCCAAACAATCAAAAAAATTTGGTCACTTAAAATTATTACAATCACAGCTATACATTTGACGGCAATACCATTTTGAATATGCACTAATAGAAGTGTAAACCCATATTAATTGGACATATTAATATAAATACAGTACTTAATAACAGTAATGTATATATTACAGTACTGAATACCGTCCAGAAAAAGCTTGAGTAATGAATGGTCTACATTAAAGTTTTTGCACAATGCCAACAACGATGATGATGATGACAGCAACGCAGCGATCATAATAACTCAACTTTTTCTTCAAAACAGACAATCTAAAACCATGAACAAAATATCAGGACAAGTTATACAACCATTAAATTATCAGTACAATTAACCCTTTCCCTCATAGAGGACACCATGAAAAGACCTATGCGAACAGCATAAAACCAGATAACCAGAGTAACTCGCAGGCTGATCAGGTTTTATGCTGTTCGCTGCTCCTCAGTGGTTTGGAAATGAGGATTTTGTAATTAAATTTGGTAAGGTTTAACTGTGGTTTTCTGCAGATCAGGCTTTATGTGGTACCTATTGAGTGCGTCAAAATGAGTCTATATGAGGGAAAGGGTTAATGATTGTCTGTTTATCACCTAATATCTGTTAATCATCTCCTATTCAGTCACTGCAAGATCGCCTTATATAACATTGTGCACTGTATCAGCGATAAGCTTGACCTCAATATCTGTTAATAAGTGATACTTAAGTAAATACTTGCATATACTGTAATTATCGAGTGCTCCACAGCTATCATGATAAACCATGAATTAAACCACCCATCAGACTAGCATTTGCGTGAAATAAAAAATAAAAAAACCTGAGAGTCCTGGTCATGATGGCCCTGAATCGCTCACCGGAGAAACATTGCCCTCAATGCCAATTATTGTATTAGGAGTCATAGTGAATACATAACCTACGCAGAAGTAAAGCATGATCATCTAAATTCAACACAAAAACTGTACCTGCCATCCAAACTTTGAAGGGTATTGCTCTCTTAAGTCTATATAAAATCAAGTGACCCCTTGGATGGAGCCAATTTTGACCCCAGGTCTATGATATGATCAAAATTGGTAGATGTTCACTAGGCCATGTTACTCAACAAATATCTAAACTAGGCCTTGTGGTTTCTGACAAGAAGATTTTTTCTAGTTTTTCTTATATAAGTCTATGTAAAATCAAGTGACCCCTGGGGCGGGGCCAATTTCGACCTCAGGATCATGATTTAAATAAAATTGGTAATGGCCCATAAGACAATGCCACACACCAAATAGCTAAATTCCAGGCCTAATGTGGTTTCTGACAAGAAGGCTTTTAAAGATTTCACTTTAAAAATCTTTTTTTAGCTCCTGTGACCAGATATGCAATGGACCAGAACCATTTGAACAACTTTGGTAGAGCTTCATGCTAGGAACATCACAGGCAATTTTCATCAAATTTGGCCCAGTGGTTTCGGAGGAGATGTCATTTGAAATAATTGTGGACACCAGACAGCCATTGATCCTAAAAGCTCACATGAGCTCTATGTGCTCTGGTGAGCTAAAAATGTTTACCAAGCTTCTACATTTTGTAACTCTGTGAGTCTTATAGCCAACTAGAGATTTGTTTTTATAGAAAAATGATGTCTCCCCTCACCCCCTTCTCCTCCCCCCCACACACATACATTAAGGCACACAGTGAAATTATGAAAACAGTTGAAAGTTAAAGGGCTGACTATACTGATCAAGCTCCGCCCAGAGTTATGGACCTTCTTTTGTGTGTAAGACTTCCTCTCATCAATTTCTTTCCATAACTGAAATTTTGTTTCCATAGCATAGTAGAACAGGAGTTATCTTACGGTCAGGAAATTGTGAAAAGGGGGAATAACTCCAAAAATACTGAGGCCAGAGTTATGAACCTTGTGCATGACACTTTCTTTCATTAACTTCTTTCCATAAATTTCAATAGCATGAATTGAACTGGAGTTATCTTAAGGACACAATATTGTATAAAAGGGGAAAAAACTCAAGAAACCTTGGAAATAGATTATGCTCTTGTGTACTGCAATTCTCATCCATAATGCGCTTTTCTCCCTATTTTAATAAGAAAAATCAAACCCCTATTGCAGAGCAAGCAGCAAACTCCAGCAGACGGAGACGCCATTTTGTAAGTTTACCATCATCATGTGACATTTGTGACGGCAGTGATTCTTTTGCTATGTGAGCATGCAAGGGAGATCACAGTGTGGAGTTTGAGCAAGCAGTTGTGAATAGAAACTTACAGTCATACTGTATCAGATCTTAAGGTTTAAGACCTTATGACCGTGGGACAATAGAAACTCTTCAGGCATATTATTAATGCCTAACAAGAATAGATTAATGATGTCGCTATAAAACATTAAAACTAATGCTTTAGTGTTGTATTGATGTTTTATGACACAATATTCCCAGAAAGAGTGACAGTTATTATTGTACATTACTACTAAACCATAGCGCCATGCAATAAATTACTTATGATACAACCAAATTGGCCAGTTTGGGAAGATCAGAATAATTAAAACCATCACTTGACTTTTTCATCAAGGGACACAACTGTTCACTCCGGAGTATTCCCTCTTTTCATAATGTCCTTCCAGCTGGCTTGTGGTAGGTCGATGGTTCTACCCGGATGCCTCCGTGCATTCGGGTCTTCTTCCACCTGTACTTAGCTGGACGTCGCTATATGACTGAAATACTGCCGAAGCAACGGTAAACTCAAATAGTCAAGTCTAGTCTTTTCATAATCTTGTCTGGCTGTTATTCTTCTGGGGCAGTATATGTGTAAGGCAGCATTTCACAACTGTCCACTGAAGTTCACATATACCACCAGTCCACCAAAAATCTGTCACTTTCCCCATTTTTAAGCTGTGAGTCTCTCCCAATTGTTAAGCTATTAGTCTCTCCCCATTGTTAAGCTATTAGTCTCTCCCCATTGTTAAGCTATTAGTCTCTACCCACTGTTAAGCTATTAGTCTCTCCCCATTGTTAAGCTATTAGTCTCTTCCCATTGTTAAGCTATTAGTCTCTACCCACTGTTAAGCTATTAGTCTCTCCCCATTGTTAAGCTATTAGTCTCTCCCCATTGTTAAGCTGTGAGTCTCTCCCTATTGTAAAGCTATTAGTCTCTCCCTATTGTTAAGCAATTAGTCTCTCCCCATTGATATGCTATTAGTCTCTCCCCATTGTTAAGCTATTAGTCTCTACCCATTGTTAAGCTATAAGTCTCTCCCCATTGTTATGCTATTAGTCTCTCCCCATTGTTAAGCCATTAGTCTCTCTCCAATGATAAGCAAGAACAACTCGCACATTATGAAAAGAGAGAATATTAAACTGATGTGTTATTCACAGTACTATGTTAATAAGGTTAAATATCCCACCAACAGTCATTTGGGGACTTTATCTATAAGAAACATATAGAGTACTGCCTCACTGAGTCACTCTTGTCACCATAAACCAACTGGCTTGATATCAAGAGCCCATGACAGGCACATTTTCATGCAGACATTCATACATTGGGCCAAAGACCTATTCAACAGAGATACAAAAGAGTATATAACGTTTTTCTTGTGACGTAAAAAACAGGTAAACTGGATTTGAATGAGATCTCGCTGAGAGGCTTTACATCTTTCAGATGCTTAACAGACATGAACTTTACCGTATCACTCATAAAAGGGATCTGCAATCTAATGCGAGACATGCATATTTGATTTAATCGGCAAGATGTTGAAGAGAAAACTCAGATTATTTATGATTGATATAAGTAATTTTACACATCTCACGTTATCTAGTGGTCATTTAACAAGAGCAATACTCTTTTTAACCCTTTGATCATGCTGAATTTCTTAATTATACTGTGTTCATTCTCCATTTTGGACTGTACCATTAGTTGTTTGTGTGGGTGCTTGTCAAAGATTTATTGACAGGATAGGGGACAGTGATTGCTTAGGTGTGCAGGCTGATCTTGGTCTGCACTGGCAGCAAAAGGCAATCACAAGTACCCACAGCAATGAAAGAGTAAACAACCAATAATATAAAACTTATACAAATAAATCTATTTAAACTTACAAGTTTCCTTTATTCTGAATAAATTAAGATACAAATCTCTATGTACACAAAGCTTTATTTTGTTAATACATCAAGATTATTGAACAAAATATCAATAACAATAAAAGACACAAAATTCTATTAATGTTCATTAACAAGCTAATACATGAAATTCCAGTTCATAATTATGCATTCATGGAATTCATTTATGCAGTCAATAAAAAAAAAGAACTCAATATGTCAACCCTAGGCAGACATAATAGCTTTTAACAAAGAGAAACCAGCTGTTCCAGTTTGTACAACTGACAACACATCTATAAATGACAAAATCACCTGATTAGTGTTGATGATCCATAAAGCTATTTTTATTCAGTATTCACAACATGTGTTCAAGCTCTATTTCATATCTCTCCAGTGAGTACTGGTAAACTCTTGGGTTTGAAGATGACACATGATAACAGTAGCTTCAGGGATTTAGAGCAAGTGCTACAGTTATAGGCACCTTAACAGGGAATGTCACGCTGACCTAATACTATGTTGAATATAGATAATTCTATATATATATAGATATATATATATATATATTCCATATAGATTTTTTGGCAGGTGTGCACCCTACGCTGCCATCTTTGGGGTCAAGCGTGACTCTTTTGCATATATGCAAATAGGGTTTACGGAGTGCTCAAACAGTTCTGCAAAGTTTGATATAAATATTCAAATTGCTAGATTAACATCTATATGGAGAATAATTTGTCAAACAAGTATGAGAAAAATAAAACAGTGGCTTAGCAACTATTAACATACTTAAAAAGTTAAGTCTTTTCCATATATTGGGGGTGTCGTTTGACTTTCAGTCCATTTTCTCCCAAGAAGATAGCAAAATTTAATTAATTGCAAACAACTTTTAAAGTGGCCCCATGTCCTATTTAATTACTGTTGTTAAATTCTACCCACTGTTAATTTAATTAACTTATCATATAACCCTTTCTCTCATAGAGGACACCATGAAAAGACCTATGCCAACAGCATAAAACCAGATCAGCATGCGAGTAACTCGCAGGCTGATCAGGTTTTATGCTGTTCGCTGCTCCTCAGTGGTCTGGAAATGAGGATTTTATAATTCAATTTGGTAAGGTTTAACTGTGGTTTTCTGCAGATCAGGCTTTATGTGGTACCTATTGAGTGCGTCAAAATGAGTCTATATGAGGGAAAGGGTTAATATTATTATCAGTTTATGAGCAAAATTTGGTAATACTGTATGGAAATATACTGAAAGACTGGCTTCCTCTTCGAACTACAATATTTCTATGTTAAATTTTTAATTGTAATATAATAATTTTAGTTATAATGTACATAAAACAGAAAAGATATAAATTGTATTAATGGCAGAAATTTTTAGTCAAGTTAGTTATTTCATTAATATTGTGTACATGCCCATTGCCCTCTACCTCCCCTAATTAGGAAAGTGAGGGAGGGGGAAAGGATTGTGTATACCGATACTGGCGATACATAAAGGTGCCATATCTGGTCAAAATAATATATGTGCTTTGCCAACTGGTAAGAAGTTATGGCACACATCTGGTGTTATATCATGATATGACTTTGTTTATTGACCTTCTACTAAATATACATAAACATACAGAGACGTGAAAAAAACGATCAATCAAAAATATTATTTTAAAAGAGCTACAATTAACCAATCAAAAATATATTTTGAAAGAGCTGCAATTAACCAATCAAAAATATATTTTGAAAGAGCTGCAATTAACCAATCAAAAATATATTTTGAAAGAGCTAAAATTAACCAATCAAAAATATATTTTGAAAGAGCTAAAATTAACCAATCAAAAATATATTTTGAAAGAGCTAAAATTAACCAATCAAAAATATATTTTGAAAGAGCTAAAATTAACCAATCAAAAATATATTTTGAAAGAGCTAAAATTAACCAATCAAAAATATATTTTGAAAGAGCTTCTGATACGTTTATATAGAACTTAGCAAAAAAAATCAATTTATATTTTATTTCATTATGAACGTTGCGTTCTCACGGATAAGAACGATAGGTAATTTGACTTATAACAATTACATTACATTGTTTTCTATTTTCAAAGGTAATATGTTTGATAATTAATCATAACATGTGCATGGAACATCATTATAGATCTTTGAATTATGTTGCTTATATTGTATATATTTGGAATCGTATATATTTTACAAAGATATCATATAATTTTTATACTTTCATTTACAATATAACAATGCTCATATAAAGGCCAGAGTAAACCTAACTTCATGTTGTGTATACTAATTAGTCACAGGGCCTTTTTACCCTTCTTAACTGTAGCCGGTAAAGGGCTGCTTCCCCAAGCCAAATAACCACCTTTTTCCCCAAAAATAGTCCTCAAATTCCCCACTCTTAAATAAAATTCCCCATTAAGGAGGTAGCTGATCATTGAGAAACCTAGAGAACAATATTATGACGCTAATTTAACTCTGTTTAACTCTATTGATTCTTAAACAAAATATTTGATTAGTCTTTATATTTAGTTTCTAGTATGTCTTGCTGTGCCAAGACCAGTTTATGCTTATATTTATGAATATGGTAAAAAAAAAATCCCTTAATAAGTTGTAAACAAGTGGCTTGCTATTTTCCCCATAAAAAGGGCTAGGGCGCTTTCCCCAAAATTGGAAAAAAGGCCCTGAGTCAAAAATCTACACCAAACAATATAGCATAAATCTTGGGTTTAGTGAAATACCTCTTTGGTTTATATCTAGTCCAGATATGTGTACCCGTAACTTGTGACATTGTTCTACTTTCGATTTGGTGATATCCCCAACAGGATGTCGAGGCGTGACAACCAGTACTAAAAATATCATGTTGCGCTGAGCCGTTCACTGATGGGACTAGTTTAGAACTAAAGTATAAATTCAGAAATAAGAAAAGAACTTTTATGTTATATTGGGTTCAAGCATTATGTAATTGATATTTTTAACATGATCTTTTTATTTAGTGTAAATGTAACGGATGACCAATAACCGCACATTGGTGTAAACTACACTGGTTCGTAAAGCTATATTAGGTGTTCATATCTCTGATTGGTATCATTGGATTCTACATCAATATAGTTCACACACAAACCATCAAACCTCAATATTAATTCATTTTAAAGTTTCAGACTTTTAACATTCATTTATATTTAGGTGTGACTCTTTATATGTGTACAATTTAACAGTGAGAGGCACCATTCATTAATCAACTTTTTCTCTTTTTATACCAGGGCTCAAATTTAATTTATTTCTCCACTAGCAAAACAATGCAAATGCCTTTAATATCAACTCGCAAATTCCTAGACAAACTCGCAAATTATTTTACATTCATGGAAATTGCTTCCGATGGGCTTTTATATAAAAATATCAAGATCACTGATTCACAAATTAA
>CM037778.1:75595503-75645503 GCA_021229015.1 Solen grandis
CTTGTAAAAAAAAAAGCTATACTTACCGTACTAGGTAGAGGAGGGTAGTCAACTTTTATATATTAACCTGTCAATTCTCATGCTTTCTGCATATCTCAGTTTCTTGAAAATTTAAATCATTCCCTACAATTTTGCAGAAAAATTGAAGGTATTAATTCTGCCATAGCCCACATTTTCTCCTCACAATATCAGCAGAAATGTTGCTATTTTTTCCCCCACAATTTGAGAAAAACAACGAAACTTTTTCACAAAAGGGTACCGGACCCATTCACAATTCAAGGAAAAAAAATTCCTGTGAACTAATTTGAAACAGAGCTAATCAAATTAACCTGCATGTAGAATCTGTGGCCTGGCCCCAAGTTCTCGAAAATAATAAAAATAGTACTTAAGTATGAATTTCATATTCTGAGACTCAAACTATGCTCAGTAAGTTTCAATAGGGATTTTGGAGTATCATACAGATTATATAACTCATATATGAGCTTGAGATCATACATAGGCATTTATGAGAACAAGTAGCCTGAACTTTATGAAACAACTAAAATTGAGATCCAGCCCACCATAGCTGGCTGACTCAAAAGTCAAAATATGAATCAATGTAACTTTGTTATTAGAAGAAATAAAAAAAAAACATTTTTATAATAATTAGAAGCCTACAAGCTTGCTAAAATAAAAATGTATGCAAATTTTCTCTTCTCTTTGTTTTCATTGAAAAGAGTGAATTCTTAAGAGTATAGGTATTTGACACTCACTAAAAAATATCTGTTAGGCTATATATAATAGGTATAGAGGGCTAACCCTTTCCCTCATATAGACTCATTTTGATGCACTCAATAGGTACCACATAAAGCCTGATCTGCAGAAAACCACAGTTAAACCTTACCAAATTTAATTACAAAATCCTCATTTCCTCAGCGAACAGCATAAACCTGATCAGCCTGCAAGTTACTCGCAGGCTGATCTGGTTTTATGCTGTTTGCATAGGTCTTTTCATGGTTTCCTCTATGAGGGAAAGGGCTATACTGACATTTTGTGTCAAGTACCTGTGCGTAAGAGCTTCAGAATTCATAAAAATGAAAATGATACATAAAATGCATATAAAATAATGGATTTTTCTTTGCCTAGATGACTGTGTAGAAATTGAGCTACAGTATTTTACGAGCAAACACAGGGGACTCTGGTCACATATAACTCCTATAGAAGCTGTCTGATCTAGGTCTGCTCTGTTGCCAATGTGTCAAAATGAATCTATAATTAAAAAGTGTGTGGATAAAGAGACCAGTTAACCTTAGAGTGCAGGACTCCGGTTAATAAAATCTGAAAGATTATAGCTGAGATAATTAAAACTTCCTTAAAAATATTGGGTTACATGCATCTAACTTGATCAAATGGTGTGTATACTTCAGACTAAGGCATGAATATATTAAGGTCCTGAAAACAGGTGTCCATTATAGTATGTACTATCTTAACTGAAATACTTGAAGTGTATGATTTTAAACCTATATTATCAAACATGTTTATAATACACAATTAGAACATGAACAAAACAACTGAACCACCACGAGGAATTGAAGGACGCCATGGTCCAGTGGTAACATATGAACCCCGTTGGAGGCAAGAATTCTTCACGACCTTCCAGGGCTAAAAGTACTGGTCCAACCAAGATACTGTCGAGAGGGATTAGTGTAAGTTGTGAGAACTTGTTTCCTAATCAACATAAAATAAATAAGTTTAAACTAAGAGGAACTGAAATTTATGTCAATATTAAAACATAATTTAATTGTTTACCAGCAACGTACAAAAAAGTTCCAGCTATCAGCAAAGATGATTAACTTGACTTGACTATTTTAGTTTACCGTCGCTTCGACAGTATTTCAGTCATATAGCGACGTCCAGCTAATTAACATGACGCCAAAACGCCCCGAAATGAATATGCATACAGATTTAACCAGTTAAAAGCTGTACAAACCTCCAACAAACAAATGCACGTGAATCTTGCTTTAAATAGTTACCTTAGTTTAACAAGCTCCGACAAACATATGGGGCGGGGATATACCTGTTCTGGCGTCAAGTCAAGTTACAGGTGGAGGAAGACCCCGAATGCACAGAGGCATCCAGGTAGCCAAAGATGATTAATATTTCTCCATACCTCTGTGACACTGAAGAAAGGCTATACAGTAGAACTATTAAGGGTCACAATCGGTGCCAGAGAAAATTGGTGTTAATAGTTTGCTGGTCTAAATAGGGAATTTTACTAATATAGTCAGAACAGAACGTAAAACTATTTAGTTCCAAATATCAGTGGTCTTAATAGCAAGGTGGTCTTAAAGCCAGGTTTAACGGACAAAATCAATCTGCATTTGTAATAAACCATTATTCAAAATGTGAAGGCAATATCAACAATAATTACCAAACTTGACGTAGTGTTAATGTTTGGTTGGGACTGAACTGGACAAACCTGATTCTGATACACTATGTGAAGCTGGGGTAGATTCTTTTTTGAAGGGTGAGAGCAAAACTAAGCTAAGTGCTAATATATGTATATGCTTTTAGCCTAGTTTCGCTCTCACCTCTTGAATTCTGTATCTGAATGATATATTTTAATATCCCATGGTTGGGCTTACACAGCAGTGAGGAGAAGGCTTAATTATCTAGTGAGGAGAAGGCTTATCCTTAATTATCTAGTGAGGAGAAGGCTTAATTATCTAGTTATCTAGTTTTGGATGTATGAGCAGTATAGTCTCTGCATAATAAAAAACAGTAATAAAAAATATCATTTAATCTAAACTTCAAGGCTAACATTTTAACAGATCATTTATTGATGTATAAATCTAATGGACCATTTTATTTTTGAGTCTATACAAGAACATTTTCCTTATACAACCTTATCACAAAATGATTACATTTTCATTACTTGTTAGACCAGTTGGGTTAGGCTAACCACACGTGACAGGAGTTTGAAGTTCTGTCAATAAATAAATAATCTATAGTAAAAAATAAACCCCGTATATAAGAAAAAAACGTGTGTTTTCTTTTTTTCATTATGTAATGGGCTTATCGTTTACTAAGAATAATACTTATTTATTGATAGAACTTCAAGGCCAACAACTAAACATGCATTTAATATCACGTATTTTAAACATTTACGACATTTTGTCTTTAGCATTTTCATGAATGTACAATACTGTACTATCGGCACAGAAAAAAGAAGCATATGTGTATGTTGTTTTGCAATAAAATATGCATACAGTAGACAGGCCCTGCGTAAGCTAAAGTCAACATTATATAACCCGCGTTCTGCACTATACTTGCTAATTAGGCAGAACAATTTATTTGCTGTCCGGCCAGGGATTATATATAATTCTGTTATATAGAATCCCTCCTGGCCTGGCCAAGAAACTAAATAAAGATTTCTCGAAAAAAAACAACAGAAGTACGAGTTGCATTGAGTCCGAATCGGAAAATCACCCCCCCCCCCCTCATCTCGTACGCACGTGCGTAGTATAAGAAAGACTTACCTCCACCGCTACGGTAGCAGAGATATGGAAAACGCCAAACATTGCCCAGTCCGACAGCGTACCCTGCAGTCGCGAGAAGATATTCTATTTTTCTCCCCCATGTTTCACGTGGTTCGGTGTCTGTCATCATTCCACAATTAACTCTGTCCAGTACGCTGTACAGTGTACGCACAACTGAAACGCTAAATAGCTGTGTTCTAGATTTTCACCCCTCTGGTGTATTAATAGTTTTCATTGTAGTATACTGAGTGGCGATAAGTTTGCACCCATTTAAATATTTGTAGCTATGTTGTACAGTATAGTTAGGTCTCGGGTAGCATTTTTTTTTTGTCTTTTTTATCAGTTAAATCATTCTTTATTTCAAGGTTAAAATGGGGTCGGACAGGGTCTGTACTACTGCGTGCAAAAGAGGTCGGAGCTCATCTCGAGTGGAAAAGCAATGAAAACGTATGTGTAGTGTAGCTGGGTAAAACATAGGCCTGACCCTCCACTACTGTTATTAATACATCGTTGGAACCCCCGGTTAGTTATTCCGTTTCATTTGAAGACGGATGAAAGCGATCGACCGAGCGTCGGTATCCAAAAATGTCACGTACAGGGCTATCTGGACTTGAAATCCGAGCTAAAGTTTGTAGATCTATCAGTTATTCATTTATTTAGTAATTTTTTTTACCGATTTGTTAATTCTGCCGAGACATGATTGAACGTTGAATCAGAAAAAATGGCAAAGTTTCCAAACAAGTGACACAATTTTATATATCTCCAGCATCATCGCCGTTATCTGATCATCATCACCATGATCATCATCATCATCATCATCATCACCGACCGTTATCTGATCATCATCATCATCATCATCATCACCGCTATCTGATCATCATCGTTATCTGATCATGATGATGATCATCATCATCTGGTTCGAGGATATTCAGTATGTTATCAAGCTTAAGATGTTGGGAAAAAAAGATATCCAGTGAGCTTGCACACATTTCTGTGCATGAGCTAATCAGAGAGAGGGAGAGAGAAGGGTATATAATACCGACCAAAATAGTATTTAACTTTTATTTTAATAGAAAAGAGGAGGGGTGGCTTTAATTTCTTTTCATGAAAATAAAGCCCTACTTTTCCTTATGCTCTGTATGCAAGTGCGCGCGCGTGTGCGTTTTGCGTGGACTTGCAGCTTCAGTGGGCTTAAGAATTTGAAGTTTTGATACGAAGTGTGTGGAACTTTAGATTTCCCATGCACAATAACCAGTTCATTCTGACTAAGAATACAAATTCAAATGTCGATTAGTCATACAAACAACAATGTGTTACAACATGAGATGCATTTGTATTTACCCAGTGCGCTTCTAATGTTCTGAAGTATAATCGATTTTTTGTCGTTTCATTCAGAAAACTTGGTCGGTCAGGAATTGGAACATTAGATCGATACATTGATAATTGAAGTATATTTATTTTAGTGAAATGCAATCAGATCATTCTTATAGTGTAGATAATAGACACACAAATTCACCCGACCCATTAACTGTTCCTCTGAGTACCGATAATTAAATGCGGATCAATGCTCTTGAACAAATAAAAATAAATTCGCATGTAATATGTCGCTATTCCCAATGCCTATCTCAATCATATGTTGAATAGATACAGTTCAATGTCACTCAGCATCTCACCGCTATGGGTAAAATCCCGACAGAATCACTCGGAATTTTCATGTTAGGAAAGCTGCCCTGCGACTTGCGGAAGGTTATTTCATAAATTACATTTTATTAGATATATATATATTTTTTTTTTTAAGTTACATCAGCTGAATATTTCTCATAAGCAGTGGCTATCATGGCAAAGCACCCAGATATGTATAGTTGTGTAACATGACTAATTTTGATGCAAAGCATCAAAGATGACGCGAATGTTTTTGAAGCACGAATTAAATACAACAAAGCCATCTCAGAATATTTTAATAACATGTGCATGTATCATTTACACACAGAGGGTCTTAATATTTCCACTAGGCAATGATACATGCCATTTTGACAAATATCATCAGCTATAGGCCGTTTGGTTCAGAAATTTCTAACGTGTGTTCTAAAAAGTCCATATAAATTAAGAGTGTCTTCAGCCTAATTTCCATAAATGTACTTTTTTTTTTCAAACGGCTTTATCTATTAAATCTGAAAATAAAAATCATTAAATTATCGAGTATGCTCATATTATCAAATTGTCCAGAAATATAGAACAAAGGAAAGTACAGAAAAATACTTAAATTATAGTAGACATATTATATGATGATGATTTGAGATGCCATAAATTAACCAGAGATGTGAATACCTAGATGTACCTTTGATGTAGCTTCAAGAATTAACTAATCTATAGATCAATTAAGATACATTTTACAACATGTAATTCCTTTCTTATATATTTATTGGAAAAATTAGGGTCTGCAAGATGCATGAAATTTCCACACTGCAAGCTTCAAAGGCGGTGTTGATGTCAATGTAACTAAAGTCAGCAGCAGCAACATGGACGTATCAGCACATATAAGTTTTTTTATTTGGTTCGGGTTTTAGGAACAAGTCACGGAATTTACAATCCCAATAGTCATTCCCTTGATATTGTAGCGTGAAGTAGGAGTATTAGTAGTAAGGAGGTTTCGATGGGGGCAATTAAATGCTAATTAATATGCTAATTAGCAGGTGCTCATTAGCATATATTGGGTCATTGACATTTAAGCTTGTGATAATCAATATTTCTAGTTGTCGCAAGACTATTACTGTTTCTTTTGGTGGCAAATAAATTTTTTGGGGGCACGCTATTAAACATGTGTTCATTTGCATACAGGGACATTTTAGTTTAGATTTTAATAATCAATACTTCTTAAATTGTCGCAATGAATTGCTCCAGTTGTGAGACGCCCGTACCCTCCGCTCTAACCATTCAATAGGCATTTTACTACACTGAACATTGTATCCACTTGGAGATATCTTCGTTGTAGCGTGACCGTTCAAACTCTCTGAAATATTGAACATCTCTCGCCCCCGACCCATTCACAAATCAAATTTACAAGGAACTCGAAAAGTCAGTTGAAAAGCCATAGGGTTCTCTGTCAAAATGATCTTTTCTTCTACGTTTCGTGTACACCATGTGATATCTTTTATTTTCCTTTCTTTTATACAACTAAGTATTCTTAAGAGTCTCAAAAATTCACTTCATGGTCTCATCTTTTCACATATGTGTGATATTCGGGTGTGTATAAAAATATCTGCATATTTAAATACGTATAAGCTAAAGTCGGAGATATTCTCTTTCTATATGAGAAAAGGTCCCGGCAAAACTTTCTATTGATATGAGTTCAGCATGTACAAGTAAATAACCTCAATTTCAATGTTATTGACTGAAAATAAGTAAGCATAAGTAAAGAACGATAGTGGCTTAACATATCTTTTTGTTGATATATACATATCAACCAACAAAAAGCCATAAACTTGCAATACCTAGTATTTTATAATATGTGCAATGTTTTGGTGTATTGTCATATTTTAAAAAAAAGATTCATCCTGAAATTTCCTGTTTTTTCCGAGTCGATTGTGTTGAGGGGCATTTTTTAATTAGCGGCAACGGCAGCGCGTTTTTATAAATAAGTCATACCTGTGAAAAATGATTAGTAGAGTCTATTCACCATGGATCTCTACACACTTTTCCAGCCTCAGAAATGCATTTTTCCATTCCGAAAATGCATTTTTGAACTGTTCTTTTGGTATACTGTTTATACACTGATAGAGAGCGCTTCCGACGGCACTACGGGTTTCGAACCGGCGACCGCAAAGGCAAGATTTGATGTATGGATTTAACCAAAAGTCACAAGGAGAGAGGTCAGGACTGTAAGCGGGATGTAGCAAAACCTCAATTATCTGCTCCTCTAAATAAGCTTGAACCAAGGCTGACCGGTGCACAGGTGCATTATCATGGAGTAATTTGATCCTGCGCACCCCGGACCTTGGGTTCTTTGTAATGTAGAGATTAACTACAGCAGTGAGAACGTGGTCACGGTAAAATGTTCCAGTGACACTACCCCTCTCAGGCACAGCGACACGGGCCACTATTCCATCACTGTCAAGAAATAGAGCGTACATAACTCTTTTAACGCTCCTGCTACGTCGAGAAACATCTGGGCGATGGCTGTTTTCACCTACCCACATTTTGTTACTGAGTTTATTGTCGGGCTCAAAAAAATAAATAAATAAATAAAGCCACGTTTCATCCCCTGTGACAATTTCTCTCAGGCGTCTAGGGTCTCGATCTTTAAATCTAGTCAATAAGTCCCCTTTTCTGGTCAGAAATTAGCAAATGCGGGATCCAACGGGCGCACACTTTCCTTAACTTTAACTTTTCTTTCAAGATGGAAAACACATATGACGCACTAAGGCCCAATATGTCACTTATCTCCTCCACGGTATATCTTCCATTTTCATCAGCTATGGCTTTGACAGTGCTGATGTCTTTTCCAGAGGTAGCGGATATTGGCCGCCCAGGGCGGGGCTCATCCTTTACATTAGTTCTACCTTCCTTAAACATTGACACCCACCTGGCAATTGTACGATATGGAAGGGCAGTTTCTCCATAAACTAAATCTAGATCCGTTTTTATTTCTGACGCGCATTTACCCAATAACCCACCAATTTTGCAATAAGCTCTTTGCTCCTCTCTCAAATCACAATGCAACCCAGCCATGTTTACAACCAGTACACAAAACCACATGTATTTAAATGACCTGCTAAAATTTTATTGCACGTGCAAATCGTGCGAAAATAGACTGTTGGTTAGAAAAATCAATAATCTTTCCAACGGTATATTATACATGTACTTTCACGTGCAAATCATGGTTACATTGAGTTGTTGCCACTAATTAAAATTTACCCTCGTAGTTATTCCCAGTATAAATGTCCAGACCGATATTCGGCGGTAACGTGATAACAACTCAGTGGAACAATGCTGTGAACTTTCTTAGTGAAACACCTCACTGAAACGTCTGTATCACAAGGTAAGTTATTTGTTATTATTATTTTGTACAATTATTTTAAATCTCGAACGAGAAGACGGATGTCGCATTTGACTATTATACTAGTTACAACCACAACAATCAAAACCACCAACACCAAAACCACCACCAACCACCTTACCACCACCACCACCACAACCACCTCTATCACCATCAACAACATAATGACGACCACCACTACCAACCAACAACCACCAGCACCGACATAACCACCACAACCACACCACCACAACCAACAGCCACCAGCACCGACATAACCACCACAACCACACCACCACAACCACCAACCACCACCACCACCAACATAAACCACCACAACGACCACCACACACTACCCCCAACACCACCAACGATAAAACCACCACAACCAAAACCAACGACATAACCACAACATCCACCACCACCACTACCACAACAAATACCACCACCACCAACACCACCACCACATCACCACCACTACCACCACCACCACCACCACAAAAACACCACCACCACCACATCACCACTACCACAAAAACACCACCACAACAAACACCACTACCACCACCACATCACCACCACCACAAACAACAACACCACCACATCACCACCACCACAAACACCACCACCACAAATACCACCAACACATCACCACCACTACAACAACAACCACAACAAACACCACCACCACAACCACCATCCCACAACCACCACCAAACCACCACCACAACCACCACAAACATCAACCACCACCAAAACCACCATCAGCGCGTAACCACCACCACTTCACCACCATCACAACCGACATAACCACCACTACCACCACCCCATTCACTACTTCTGCAACTATTACCACCAGTATCATCACTATTACTTTTACTACTACAACTACTATTACCACCAGCATCATCACCAATATTATTACAACTTTTTCTTCTACTATTACTACCACGACAATTTCCTTCTACTACAATCATCACCACAACTATTACTACAACCCCACTATTACTAACACAATCTCACACCACTATCACTACTACTTCTACTACAATCATCACCACAACTATTACTACAATCATCACCGCCACTATTACTACTACTTCTACTACAATCATCACCACCACTATCACTACTACTTCTACTACAATCATCACCACAACTATTACTACAATCTTCACCACAACTATTACTACAATCATCACCGCCACTATTACTACTTCTTCTACTACAATCATCACCACCACTATTACTACTACTTCTACTACAATCATCACCACCACTATTACTACTACTTCTACTACAATCTTCACCACCACTATTACTACTACTTCTACTACAATCATCACCACCACTATTACTACTACTTCTACTACAATCATCACCACCACTATTACTACTACTTCTACTACAATCATCACCACCACTATTACTACTACTTCTACTACAATCATCACCACCACTATTACTACTACTTCTACTACAATCATCACCACCACTATTACTACTACTTCTACTACAATCATCACCACCACTATCACTACTACTTCTACTACAATCATCACCACAACTATTACTACTACTTCTACTACAATCATCACCACCACTATCACTACTACTTCTACTACAATCATCACCACCACTATCACTACTACTTCTACTACAATCATCACCACCACTATTACTACTACTTCTACTACAATCATCACCACCACTATTACTACTACTTCTACTACAATCATCACCACCACTATTACTACTACTTCTACTACAATCATCACCACAACTATTACTGCAATCATCACCGCCACTATTACTACTACTTCTACTACAATCATCACCACCACTATTACTACTACTTCTACTACAATCATCACCACCACTATTACTACAATCATCACCACCACTATCACTACTACTTCTACTACAATCATCACCACCACTATTACTACTACTTCTACTACAATCTTCACCACAACTATTACTACAATCATCACCACAACTATTACTACTACTTCCACTACAATCATCACCACAACTATTACTACAATCATCACCACCACTATCACTACTACTTCTACTACAATCATCACCGCCACTATTACTACTACTTCTACTACAATCTTCACCACAACTATTACTGCAATCATCACCGCCACTATTACTACTACTTCTACTACAATCATCACCACAACTATTACTACAATCATCACCACCACTATTACTACTACTTCTACTACAATCATCACCACCACTATTACTACTACTTCTACTGCAATCATCACCACAACTATTACTACAATCTTCACCACCACTATCACTACTACTTCTACTACAATCTTCACCACAACTATTACTACTACTTCTACAACAATCATCACCACAACTATTACTACTACTTCTACCACTATTACTACCCCTACAACTATTACCACCAGCATCATCACCACTGCTATTACTACAACTTCTACTTCCACCTTACCACTACTATTATTACTACCACTAACACCATTATCACCATTACTATTATTATTACTACTACTACTCACTCCACTTTTACTGCTACTACTCATACTACTGTTACCACCAGCATCATCACCACTGCTATTGCAACTACTTCTACTACTTCTACTTTCACCTTAGCACAACTATTTCTACTACTACCACAACCATCATCACCACTACTTTTTCTACTACTTCTACCACCATCACACTACGTACCTCTACTGCCTTATTATGAAAATCATTTGGGATACTCGCTGATTAACGCCGGAACATAATAACATCGGTTCTAGTAGTGGGTCGTATATTCAATGAATACAAGAAATAAACTTTACCGATATTAAAACGGTATCTGTATTATAATATCTAGTCTAGTAAATGCCACGAATTGGCTGATAATTTAAATTTGTCCACGTGCGGATACACAGACGCGTATGGCGGGGATTTATCTTTAGCTCGGAGGCTACGCTATTTATTTCATCCGTAAAAACCCCTTTGCAGATCCGCACACGTTGTTTGTATCTCCATGCTGATGTTGTTAACGCGTGTAGAATCATGCGGTACTGATAAGCAAGCGAAACTCTCCGAGTTGATTGACCACTTGGGGTGAGAGGGGCTTGACTTATGAGCGATCGATATACACAAAATTGCTAACTAATTTTAAATTTAATTCATTCCGTTATTAATGTTCCTTATATTGTATAAAAACACTATAAAGCAATAAAAGCACTATAAAGTAAGTGGTTGTGTCTGTGTGAAACATAAACTAACTCTCTCTCTCTCTCTCTGTATCTCTCTCTCTACGTTTTAGAGCTTATCAGTACCGCATGATTCTACACGCGTTAACAACATCAGCATGGAGATACAAACAACGTGTGCGGATCTGCAAAGGGGGTTTTACGGATGAAATAAATAGCGTAGCCTCCGAGCTAAAGATAAATCCCCGCCATACGCGTCTGTGTATCCGCACGTGGACAAATTTAAATTATCAGCCAATTCGTGGCATTTACTAGACTAGATATTATAATACAGATACCGTTTTAATATCGGTAAAGTTTATTTCTTGTATTCATTGAATATACGACCCACTACTAGAACCGATGTTATTATGTTCCGGCGTTAATCAGCGAGTATCCCAAATGATTTTCATAATAAGGCAGTAAGGTACAGTGTTGGTGGTAGAGTAGTAGAAAAAGTAGTGGTGATGATTGTTGTAGAAGTAGTAGTAATAGTTGTGGTGAAGATTGTAGTAGAAGTAGTAGTGATAGTGGTGGTGAAGATTGTGTAATAGTTGTGGTGATGATTGCAGTAGAATAGTAGTAATAGTGGTGGTGATGATTGTAGTAGAAGTAGTAGTAATAGTGGTGGTGATGATTGTAGTAATAGTTGTGGTGATGATTGTAGTAGAAAGTAGTAGTAATAGTGGCGGTGATGATTGCAGTAATAGTTGTGGTGAAGATGGTAGAAGTAGTAGTAATAGTGGCGGTGATGATTGTAGTAGAAGTAGAAATGTATAGTGGTGGTGATGATTGTGAGTAGTATGTATAGTTGTGGTATGATTAGTATGTGTGAAGTAGTAGTATATAGTTGTGGTGATGATTGTAGTAATAGTTGTGGTGAAGATGTAGTAGAAGTAGTAGTAATAGTGGTGGTGATGATTGTAGTAGAAGTAGTAGTGGGTATGAGTAGAAAGTGTGGATGATGTAGTAATAGTGGTGGTGATGATTGTAGTAGAAGTAGTAGTAATAGTGGTGGTGATGATTGTAGTAGAAGTAGTAGTAATAGTGGCGGTGATGATTGCAGTAATAGTTGTGGTGATGATTGTAGTAGAAGTGAAGTAGTAATAGTGTGTGTGTGATGATTGTAGTAGAAGTTAGTAGAATAGTTGGTGGTGATGATTGTAGTAGAAGTAGTAGTAATAGTGCGGTGATGATTGTAGTAATAGTTGTGGTGAAGATTGTAGTAGAAGTAGTAGTAAATGTGGTTGGTAGATGATATGTGTAGAAGTAGTAGTAATAGTGGTGGTGATGATTGTAGTAGAAGTAGTAGTAATAGTGGTGGTGATGATTGTAGTAGAAGTAGTAGTAATAGTGGCGGTGATGATTGTAGTAATAGTTGTGGTGATGATTGTAGTAGAAGTAGTAGTAATAGTGGCGGTGATGATTGCAGTAGAAGTAGTAGTGATAGTGGTAGATAGTAGTAGTATATAGTGGGGTGAAGATTGTAGTAGAAGTATGTAGTAATAGTGGGGTGATGATTGAGTAAGAAGTAGTAGTAAATAGTGGGGTGATGATTGTAGTAGAAGTAGTAGTATAGAGGTGGTGGGTGATGATTGTAGTAGAAGTAGTAGTAATAGTGGCGGTGATGATTGTAGTAATAGTTGTGGTGATGATTGTAGTAGAAGTAGTAGTAATAGTGGCGGTGATGATTGCAGTAGAAGTAGTAGTGATAGTGGTAGAAGTAGTAGTTATAGTTGTGGTGAAGATTGTAGTAGAAGTAGTAGTAATAGTGGTGGTGATGATTGTAGTAGAAGTAGTAGTAATAGTGGCGGTGATGATTGCAGTAGAAGTAGTAGTAATAGTGGTAGAAGTAGTAGTAATAGTTGTGGTGAAGATTGTAGTAGAAGTAGTAGTAATAGTGGTGGTGATGATTGTAGTAGAAGTAGTAGTGATAGTGGTGGTGATGATTGTAGTAGAAGTAGTAGTCATAGTTGTGGTGATGATTGTTGTAGAAGTAGTAGTAATAGTGGTGGTGATGATTGTAGTAGAAGTAGTAGTAATAGTGGCGGTGATGATTGTAGTAATAGTTGTGGTGATGATTGTAGTAGAAGTAGTAGTAATAGTGGCGGTGATGATTGTAGTAATAGTTGTGGTGATGATTGTAGTAGAAGTAGTAGTAATAGTTGTGGTGATGATTGTAGTAGAAGTAGTAGTAATAGTGGCGGTGATAATTGTAGTAATAGTTGTGGTGATGATTGTAGTAGAAGTAGTAGTAATAGTTGTGGTGATGATTGTAGTAGAAGTAGTAGTAATAGTCGCGGTGATGATTGTAGTAATAGTTGTGGTGATGATTGTAGTAATAGTTGTGGTGATGATTGTAGTAGAAATAGTTGTAATAGTGGTGGTGATGATTGTAGTAGAAGTAGTAGTAATAGTGGCGGTGATGATTGTAGTAATAGTGGCGGTGATGATTGTAGTAGAAGTAGTAGTGATAGTGGTGGTGATGATTGTAGTAGAAGTAGTAGTAATAGTGGCGGTGATGATTGTAGTAATAGTTGTGGTGATGATTGTAGTAATAGTTGTGGTGTAGAAGTAGTAGTAATAGTGGCGGTGATGATTGTAGTAATAGTTGTGGTGATGATTGTAGTAGAAGTAGTAGTAATAGTTGTGGTGATGATTGTAGTAGAAGTAGTAGTAATAGTGGCGGTGATGATTGTAGTAATAGTTGTGGTGATGATTGTAGTAGAAGTAGTAGTAATAGTTGTGGTGATGATTGTAGTAGAAGTAGTAGTAATAGTGGCGGTGATGATTGTAGTAATAGTTGTGGTGATGATTGTAGTAATAGTTGTGGTGATGATTGTAGTAGAAGTAGTTGTAATAGTGGTGGTGATGATTGTAGTAGAAGTAGTAGTAATAGTGGCGGTGATGATTGTAGTAATAGTTGTGGTGATGATTGTAGTAGAAGTAGTAGTGATAGTGGTGGTGATGATTGTAGTAGAAGTAGTAGTAATAGTGGCGGTGATGATTGTAGTAATAGTTGTGGTGATGATTGTAGTAGAAGTAGTAGTGATAGTGGTGGTGAAGATTGTCGTGGTAGTAATAGTAGAAGAAAAAGTTGTAATAATATTGTGATGATGCTGGTGGTAATAGTAGTTGTAGTAGTAAAAGGGGAAGGTTATGTCGGTTGTGATGGTGGTGTTGTGATGGTGGTTCGGTGGTGGTTTGGTGGTGGTGTGTTTGTTGTCGATGTGGTGGTGGTGTTGGTGGTGGTGGTATTTGTTGTGGTAGTGGTGGTGGTGGATGTTGTGGTTATGTCGTTGGTTTTGGTTGTGGTGGTTTTATCGTTGGTGGTGTTGGGGGTAGTGTGTGGTGGTCGTTGTGGTGGTTTATGTTGGTGGTGGTGGTTGGTGGTTGTGGTGGTGTGGTTGTGGTGGTTATGTCGGTGCTGGTGGCTGTTGGTTGTGGTGGTGTGGTTGTGGTGGTTATGTCGGTGCTGGTGGTGGTTGGTTGTGGTGGTGTGGTTGGGTGGTGTGTTTGGTTGTGGGTGGGTGGTTGTGGTGGTGGTGGTGGTAAGGTGGTTGGTGGTGGTTTTGGTGTTGGTGGTTTTGATTGTTGTGGTTGTAACTAGTATAATAGTCAAATGCGACATCCGTCTTCTCGTTCGAGATATAAAATAATTGTACAAAATAATAATAACAAATAACTTACCTTGTGATACAGACGTTTCAGTGAGGTGTTTCACTAAGAAAGTTCACAGCATTGTTCCACTGAGTTGTTATCACGTTACCGCCGAATATCGGTCTGGACATTTATACTGGGAATAACTACGAGGGTAAATTTTAATTAGTGGCAACAACTCAATGTAACCATGATTTGCACGTGAAAGTACATGTATAATATACCGTTGGAAAGATTATTGATTTTTATAACCAACAGTCTATTTTCGCACGATTTGCACGTGCAATAAAATTTTAGCAGGTCATTTAAATACATGTGGTTTTGTGTACTGGTTGTAAACATGGCTGGGTTGCATTGTGATTTGAGAGAGGAGCAAAGAGCTTATTGCAAAATTGGTGGGTTATTGGGTAAATGCGCGTCAGAAATAAAAACGGATCTAGATTTAGTTTATGGAGAAACTGCCCTTCCATATCGTACAATTGCCAGGTGGGTGTCAATGTTTAAGGAAGGTAGAACTAATGTAAAGTATGAGCCCCGCCCTGGGCGGCCAATATCCGCTACCTCTGGAAAAGACATCAGCACTGTCAAAGCCATAGCTGATGAAAATGGAAGATATACCGTGGAGGAGATAAGTGACATATTGGGCCTTAGTGCGTCATATGTGTTTTCCATCTTGAAAGAAAAGTTAAAGTTAAGGAAAGTGTGCGCCCGTTGGATCCCGCATTTGCTAATTTCTGACCAGAAAAGGGGACTTATTGACTAGATTTAAAGATCGAGACCCTAGACGCCTGAGAGAAATTGTCACAGGGGATGAAACGTGGCTTTATTTATTTATTTATTTATTTTTTTGAGCCCGACAATAAACTCAGTAACAAAATGTGGGTAGGTGAAAACAGCCATCGCCCAGATGTTTCTCGACGTAGCAGGAGCGTTAAAAGAGTTATGTACGCTCTATTTCTTGACAGTGATGGAATAGTGGCCCGTGTCGCTGTGCCTGAGAGGGGTAGTGTCACTGGAACATTTTACCGTGACCACGTTCTCACTGCTGTAGTTAATCTCTACATTACAAAGAACCCAAGGTCCGGGGTGCGCAGGATCAAATTACTCCATGATAATGCACCTGTGCACCGGTCAGCCTTGGTTCAAGCTTATTTAGAGGAGCAGATAATTGAGGTTTTGCTACATCCCGCTTACAGTCCTGACCTCTCTCCTTGTGACTTTTGGTTAAATCCATACATCAAATCTTGCCTTTGCGGTCGCCGGTTCGAAACCCGTAGTGCCGTCGGAAGCGCTCTCTATCAGTGTATAAACAGTATACCAAAAGAACAGTTCAAAAATGCATTTTCGGAATGGAAAATGCATTTCTGAGGCTGGAAAAGTGTGTAGAGATCCATGGTGAATAGACTCTACTAATCATTTTTCACAGGTATGACTTATTTATAAAAACGCGCTGCCGTTGCCGCTAATTAAAAAATGCCCCTCAACACAATCGACTCGGAAAAAACAGGAAATTTCAGGATGAATCTTTTTTTTAAAATATGACAATATAACAAAACATTGCACATATTATAAAATACTAGGTATTGCAAGTTTATGGCTTTTTGTTGGTTGATATGTATATATCAACAAAAAGATATGTTAAGCCACTACCGTTCTTTACTTATGCTTACTTATTTTCAGTCAATAACATTGAAATTGAGGTTATTTACTTGTACATGCTGAACTCATATCAATAGAAATTTTCCGGGACCTTTTCTCATATAGAAAGAGAATATCTCCGACTTTAGCTTATACGTATTTAAATATGCAGATATTTTTATACACACCCGAATATCACACATATGTGAAAAGATGAGACCATGAAGTGAATTTTTGAGACTCTTAAGAATACTTAGTTGTATAAAAGAAAGGAAAATAAAAGATATCACATGGTGTACACGAAACGTAGAAGAAAAGATCATTTTGACAGAGAACCCTATGGCTTTTCAACTGACTTTTCGAGTTCCTTGTAAATTTGATTTGTGAATGGGTCGGGGGCGAGAGATGTTCAATATTTCAGAGAGTTTGAACGGTCACGCTACAACGAAGATATCTCCAAGTGGATACAATGTTCAGTGTAGTAAAATGCCTATTGAATGGTTAGAGCGGAGGGTACGGGCGTCTCACAACTGGAGCAATTCATTGCGACAATTTAAGAAGTATTGATTATTAAAATCTAAACTAAAATGTCCCTGTATGCAAATGAACACATGTTTAATAGCGTGCCCCCAAAAAATTTATTTGCCACCAAAAGAAACAGTAATAGTCTTGCGACAACTAGAAATATTGATTATCACAAGCTTAAATGTCAATGACCCAATATATGCTAATGAGCACCTGCTAATTAGCATATTAATTAGCATTTAATTGCCCCCATCGAAACCTCCTTACTACTAGTATTGCATTCTTTTTGTATCGATGATATGTATAAAATTGAATATGTATTTACAAGGCTTTACAACATTAATTATGCAACAATGTTCCCTTAAAGGACTAAGTTCACTAAGTGGTGAAAATGGCCCAATCTTAGAACTTAATGAAATTTGGACAAAAAAGCAGCAACACTAGACTGGTATTAAAAAATGGTGATTTCATTCAAATAAAACATTCTTTTGTCCCTATGGCAACAAGGATTGTAGTAATGTTTTGCTTGCGTCCTTCCGGTGTTTTCCGAGCTGTAATTGTGTTGTGGGTGGTCAGATTTTAACATAAATTGGTAGAAATGTTCACTGTGGTGTGAAAGTATGTCCAGTAAAACTGGAACTGATGGGTTCTTCAAGGTCATGGCCACCAATGAAGGTCACAATTGTCAAAAATATGTAAATATCTGATATTCCGGGTGGTAGTTTAGTCATGGTTTACTAATGAGTTACCCGATTTTAACGTAAGTTGGTAAAATGTTCGCTTTGGTGTGTAAGTATGTCAAGTAAAATGAACTGATTGGTTCTTCAAAGTCAAGGTCACCAATAAAGTTCACAATTGTCAAAAACATGAAAAATTCTGATTATCCGGGTGATAGTTTAGTCATGAGTTATCCGAATTTATCAGAAATTGGTATTTATATTCCACATGATATGACAGTGTGTCAGGTACATGAACCTGTGGGTACCACAATGTCAAGGTCATCATTAAAGGTCAAATTTGTCCAAAAATGTGAAATTATGATCTGGCTAATGTATGGGTTTTCCGATTTTACCATTAATTGGTATACATATTCAATGAACTGGTGGATACTTCAAGGTTAAGATCATTTTTCCAAGTTACAGTTTTCAAAAATATATAAAATATATCTTGTATGCATAATAACTTTGCAGTTTGTGGTTGGATTTTAAGATAAATTATATATTGAGCAATGGGCTCTCTTTTTCCACAATGTTTACAAATGCTTGTCAATCGGAATTAGTCTTTTTAGATGATTGTTTAAATGACCTGTATGACCAAAAATTTGATTTCATTAACATCTCTAACATTAATTCCCATTCCTCAATGTCATTGTCACAATTCGAAATGTGTCCAGTGTGGTTTTAGAATTTTCACTAAGTCAGTGGCCATGCCTTTCATATACCTCAATGAAATCTAAAACAACTATTGATTGTAGTAGAAGTAGTAGTAATAGTGGCGGTGATGATTGTAGTAGAAGTAGTAGTAATAGTGAATTGGTGATGATTGTAGTAGAAGTAGTAGTGATAGTGGTGGTGAAGATTGTCGTGGTAGTAATAGTAGAAGAAAAAGTTGTAATAATATTGGTGATGATGCTGGTGGTAATAGTAGTTGTAGTAGTAAAAGTAATAGTGATGATGGTTGGGGAAGTGGTGGGGTTGGTGTGGTGGTTTGGTGGTGGTTGATGTTTGTGGTGGTTGTGGGGATGGTGGTTTGGTGGTGGTTGTGGGGATGGTGGTTGTGGTGGTGTTTGTTGTGGTTGTTGTTGTAGTGGTGGTGATGTGTTGGTGGTATTTGTCGTGGTAGTGGTTTTGGTGGTTGTGGTGGGTATGTCGTTGGTGGTGATTGTGGTGGTGGTTGTGGTGGTTATTGCGGTGTTTGTGGTAATGGTGGTGTTGTGATGGTGGTTCGGTGGTGGTTTGGTGGTGGTGTGTTTGTTGTCGAAGTGGTTGTGGTGTTTGTGGTGGTGGTGTCTGTGGTGGTGGTGATGTAGTGGTGTTTTTGTGGTGGTGGTGGTGGTGTTATGTCGTTGGTTTTGGTTGTGGTGGTTTTATCGTTGGTGGTGTTGGGGGTAGTGTGTGGTGGTCGTTGTGGTGGTTTATGTTGGTGGTGGTGGTTGGTGGTGTGTGGTGGTCGGTTGTGGTGGTTATGTCGGTGCTGGTGGCTGTTGGTTGTGGTGGTGTGGTTGTGGTGGTTATGTCGGTGCTGGTGGTTGTTGGTTGTGGTGGTGTGGTTGTGGTAGTGGTGGTCGTCATTATGTTGTTGATGGTGATAGAGGTGGTTGTGGTGGTGGTGGTGGTAAGGTGGTTGGTGGTGGTTTTGGTGTTGGTGGTTTTGATTGTTGTGGTTGTAACTAGTATAATAGTCAAATGCGACATCCGTCTTCTCGTTCGAGATATAAAATAATTGTACAAAATAATAATAACAAATAACTTACCTTGTGATACAGACGTTTCAGTGAGGTGTTTCACTAAGAAAGTTCACAGCATTGTTCCACTGAGTTGTTATCACGTTACCGCCGAATATCGGTCTGGACATTTATACTGGGAATAACTACGAGGGTAAATTTTAATTAGTGGCAACAACTCAATGTAACCATGATTTGCACGTGAAAGTACATGTATAATATACCGTTGGAAAGATTATTGATTTTTCTAACCAACAGTCTATTTTCGCACGATTTGCACGTGCAATAAAATTTTAGCAGGTCATTTAAATACATGTGGTTTTGTGTACTGGTTGTAAACATGGCTGGGTTGCATTGTGATTTGAGAGAGGAGCAAAGAGCTTATTGCAAAATTGGTGGGTTATTGGGTAAATGCGCGTCAGAAATAAAAACGGATCTAGATTTAGTTTATGGAGAAACTGCCCTTCCATATCGTACAATTGCCAGGTGGGTGTCAATGTTTAAGGAAGGTAGAACTAATGTAAAGTATGAGCCCCGCCCTGGGCGGCCAATATCCGCTACCTCTGGAAAAGACATCAGCACTGTCAAAGCCATAGCTGATGAAAATGGAAGATATACCGTGGAGGAGATAAGTGACATATTGGGCCTTAGTGCGTCATATGTGTTTTCCATCTTGAAAGAAAAGTTAAAGTTAAGGAAAGTGTGCGCCCGTTGGATCCCGCATTTGCTAATTTCTGACCAGAAAAGGGGACTTATTGACTAGATTTAAAGATCGAGACCCTAGACGCCTGAGAGAAATTGTCACAGGGGATGAAACGTGGCTTTATTTATTTATTTATTTATTTTTTTGAGCCCGACAATAAACTCAGTAACAAAATGTGGGTAGGTGAAAACAGCCATCGCCCAGATGTTTCTCGACGTAGCAGGAGCGTTAAAAGAGTTATGTACGCTCTATTTCTTGACAGTGATGGAATAGTGGCCCGTGTCGCTGTGCCTGAGAGGGGTAGTGTCACTGGAACATTTTACCGTGACCACGTTCTCACTGCTGTAGTTAATCTCTACATTACAAAGAACCCAAGGTCCGGGGTGCGCAGGATCAAATTACTCCATGATAATGCACCTGTGCACCGGTCAGCCTTGGTTCAAGCTTATTTAGAGGAGCAGATAATTGAGGTTTTGCTACATCCCGCTTACAGTCCTGACCTCTCTCCTTGTGACTTTTGGTTAAATCCATACATCAAATCTTGCCTTTGCGGTCGCCGGTTCGAAACCCGTAGTGCCGTCGGAAGCGCTCTCTATCAGTGTATAAACAGTATACCAAAAGAACAGTTCAAAAATGCATTTTCGGAATGGAAAATGCATTTCTGAGGCTGGAAAAGTGTGTAGAGATCCATGGTGAATAGACTCTACTAATCATTTTTCACAGGTATGACTTATTTATAAAAACGCGCTGCCGTTGCCGCTAATTAAAAAATGCCCCTCAACACAATCGACTCGGAAAAAACAGGAAATTTCAGGATGAATCTTTTTTTTAAAATATGACAATATAACAAAACATTGCACATATTATAAAATACTAGGTATTGCAAGTTTATGGCTTTTTGTTGGTTGATATGTATATATCAACAAAAAGATATGTTAAGCCACTACCGTTCTTTACTTATGCTTACTTATTTTCAGTCAATAACATTGAAATTGAGGTTATTTACTTGTACATGCTGAACTCATATCAATAGAAAGTTTTGCCGGGACCTTTTCTCATATAGAAAGAGAATATCTCCGACTTTAGCTTATACGTATTTAAATATGCAGATATTTTTATACACACCCGAATATCACACATATGTGAAAAGATGAGACCATGAAGTGAATTTTTGAGACTCTTAAGAATACTTAGTTGTATAAAAGAAAGGAAAATAAAAGATATCACATGGTGTACACGAAACGTAGAAGAAAAGATCATTTTGACAGAGAACCCTATGGCTTTTCAACTGACTTTTCGAGTTCCTTGTAAATTTGATTTGTGAATGGGTCGGGGGCGAGAGATGTTCAATATTTCAGAGAGTTTGAACGGTCACGCTACAACGAAGATATCTCCAAGTGGATACAATGTTCAGTGTAGTAAAATGCCTATTGAATGGTTAGAGCGGAGGGTACGGGCGTCTCACAACTGGAGCAATTCATTGCGACAATTTAAGAAGTATTGATTATTAAAATCTAAACTAAAATGTCCCTGTATGCAAATGAACACATGTTAATAGCGTGCCCCAAAAAATTTATTTGCCACCAAAAGAAACAGTAATAGTCTTGCGACAACTAGAAATATTGATTATCACAAGCTTAAATGTCAATGACCCAATATATGCTAATGAGCACCTGCTAATTAGCATATTAATTAGCATTTAATTGCCCCCATCGAAACCTCCTTACTACTAGTATTGCATTCTTTTTGTATCGATGATATGTATAAAATTGAATATGTATTTACAAGGCTTTACAACATTAATTATGCAACAATGTTCCCTTAAAGGACTAAGTTCACTAAGTGGTGAAAATGGCCCAATCTTAGAACTTAATGAAATTTGGACAAAAAAGCAGCAACACTAGACTGGTATTAAAAAATGGTGATTTCATTCAAATAAAACATTCTTTTGTCCCTATGGCAACAAGGATTGTAGTAATGTTTTGCTTGCGTCCTTCCGGTGTTTTCCGAGCTGTAATTGTGTTGTGGGTGGTCAGATTTTAACATAAATTGGTAGAAATGTTCACTGTGGTGTGAAAGTATGTCCAGTAAAACTGGAACTGATGGGTTCTTCAAGGTCATGGCCACCAATGAAGGTCACAATTGTCAAAAATATGTAAATATCTGATATTCCGGGTGGTAGTTTAGTCATGGTTTACTAATGAGTTACCCGATTTTAACGTAAGTTGGTAAAATGTTCGCTTTGGTGTGTAAGTATGTCAAGTAAAATGAACTGATTGGTTCTTCAAAGTCAAGGTCACCAATAAAGTTCACAATTGTCAAAAACATGAAAAATTCTGATTATCCGGGTGATAGTTTAGTCATGAGTTATCCGAATTTATCAGAAATTGGTATTTATATTCCACATGATATGACAGTGTGTCAGGTACATGAACCTGTGGGTACCACAATGTCAAGGTCATCATTAAAGGTCAAATTTGTCCAAAAATGTGAAATTATGATCTGGCTAATGTATGGGTTTTCCGATTTTACCATTAATTGGTATACATATTCAATGAACTGGTGGATACTTCAAGGTTAAGATCATTTTTCCAAGTTACAGTTTTCAAAAATATATAAAATATATCTTGTATGCATAATAACTTTGCAGTTTGTGGTTGGATTTTAAGATAAATTATATATTGAGCAATGGGCTCTCTTTTTCCACAATGTTTACAAATGCTTGTCAATCGGAATTAGTCTTTTTAGATGATTGTTTAAATGACCTGTATGACCAAAAATTTGATTTCATTAACATCTCTAACATTAATTCCCATTCCTCAATGTCATTGTCACAATTCGAAATGTGTCCAGTGTGGTTTTAGAATTTTCACTAAGTCAGTGGCCATGCCTTTCATATACCTCAATGAAATCTAAAACAATCAAAGCGCTCAAAGCGAAGAGAGACGGCGACGGGAACATGAAATAGCTTTAATGTATGGAATTATATTTTGACCAATGAGATTGCAGTATTTTTCAAAATTTTCGATCGGTTTAACTCGTTAAACCACTTAGTTTAATGGGTAAGTATAGGTTAATGTTTGTTATCGAGAGTTTAACAACCTACTTAATGTATGGAATTATGTTTTGACGATACTGTCCTAGTCCCCGCCCATAAATTCCCGCCTTTGACGAACCAACCAATCAAATATGCTTCTAGATTGCTCATGCAAATTTAATCTCAAATGTGGCTCGTGTCTAAAAATAGACATGATGCAAGCTCATAACGACATGGAAGCGACAATTGCTATATGTTAACGCAAGTTTTGATCTCTTAGAGGGATATTGAATTATGTTAAAAACCTAAAACTGAAGTAGCACCTGTTACAATAACGTCTACCGAGATAAAGACACCAACCACAAGTGACGAAAATGCAAGATGCTTAAGTTCCAAACTTAAAAAAAATGTGATAGTCATAAATCTAAACTTCATTTTTTACATCGATTACGAACAAGTTCTACAATTTATATTAATCATTCTCGATGGCTCTGGTGGCGGCGTATGCGGTTATTATTGTGGGAGGAAACCGAAAAAGTCGGACAAAACCCACGTGCCTGGACGGGCGACCACTGTACCTCCTCACGTGCGTAACCAGGAATCGAACCCGGGACACATTGGTGAGAAGCGAAGTGCGTATTATGTTATTTCGAAATATTAATAATTCATTTTTTTAAATTGTATTACATGTACACGTAAATTGTGCGCGTTCGTGTGTATGAAAACTATTTTAGATATCCACGTCCGTAGATCTTAGTCGTTTCAAATCAGTACATACACCCTTGCTTGTATTTAGCAGACGACATAAATGGTACACCAACAGGTAATGAGTATTATATTGTAAACGAGCAGACGACACTTTCTCTCGCACGAACGTGGACACCCAGTTATTACGACGTTTTTACTAGAAAATGAAATTTAGACTGATTACATTAACATTTTATTATCATCGCATGCAGTGAAGGCACTTGATTGGACAAAGCATTGTGGCCACAACAGTAAGTGGTATAAATAGAGGAGATAAATAACATCACTTCAGTTTTGAAGCAGTCATCAGAGAGTAAACATGTTTTCTACTCAATGCCCAGGTTGTCACAGAAGCTTTACAAGAAGGGATAATATAAGGCATTGGAATCAAATGCACAAGGAAATCAGTGAAGCGTATCCTCCTCCTCAGGAAACACAATCACCTCCTCCTCCTCCTCCTCAGGAAACACAATCACCTCCTCCTCCTCAAGGAGGGCCACCACCGCAACCCCAAGCAGAGGAAAATATAAAGCTATTTCACACCCTTTCACCATTGTAGTCTTCCCACAAGCTGAAAAAAAGATTTTTTTTTTGTATTTTGGATTAAATGTTATACAAAAGTTAACAAAAAAAAAAGAAGAAGAAATATTTAAGGGAAAAAAAAAAGCAAACAGTTTCAACAAAATTTTGAAATCTACATGAAAAAACCCTAGAATTTTGTACCAAAAAGAAAATTTTGAAAAAAAAGAAAAAAAAAAAAAAGTTATCAAAATGGGGATAAAACTAACAGAAAATTTGTATAAAAATTACCTGTTGGACCTGAAATCATCAAAGATTCAAACATTCAACCTCTTCTAGCTCAAAAGTTTCAAAGATATGGATATTGCAACTCATCATATTTAATGGGGCAGTTGACAGAGAACAGAATGCAAAAAACTGCATACAAATAAAATGTCAAATGACAGAGATATCAGCAATTATATGTTTTGATGCTTAACGCCACCTAGCGGCAAAACTTAGTACTAAAATGAAAAAAAAACTTAATTGGTGGAAATTTTCATATTTGTAGCATTTCTAATCATGCCGCACGCGGTCAAAAATGCAAAGAATAATAATAATTGAAACAAATTTAAAAAAAAAAAAAAACAAATTAAAAAAAAAAAAAAAAAAAAAAAAAGAGAAAAAGAAACACAAGAAGAACAGTAGGTTTTCGCGCGCCACGAAAACCTAATTACGATGAGCAGCTTATATTTTATTGTCTAAGCGAGGTAAGTCTTACTCAACAAATAAATTATTCTTTCATCAGTAACTCCCCTTGTAGCCAGTATTATGAAGACTTATATGCAACATGCTTGCAAAAATCAATCAATTTCTCTCTCTCTCTCTAAATATATATATATATATATATATATATATATATATATATATATATATAATGAATAAAATGTTTGCAACAGTAGTTCTTGTACCTTGTATTAGAAGAATATATATATGCAATATGCTTGCACTTAAAATAAAGAGAGAGAGAGAGAGAGAGATAGAGAGAGAGAAAAAAGGGGACAGAAAAATAGATAAAAGGAAAGATAAATAAAAACAAATAGATACTTGATCGATAATAAACATCGACAACGATGATGTAAATAAACAATACTTTATGGTCCAAGCGAGGTAATTCGTTTTAAACAAATAAAATAGCAAAGAGTTTGATAAAATAGTTTTGCTACAGTAAGTAAGTTCCCTTAATTCTCAGCAACTCTCCTTGGACTTAATATTATGCAACATGCTTTCAAAAAAAAAAAAAAAAAAAAAAAAAAATAAAGAAAAAAATAAAATAAAATAAGATAGCAAAAATAAATATAACAAAATATATTAATGAATAAAAAAAGACAGACAAACGAAAAGGACGATAATTACGATGAGCAGCTTATATTTTATGGTCTAAGCGAGGTAACTCTTACTTAACAAATTTGTAACTCTCCTTGTAGCCTGAATTATGAAGACTTAATATATGTAACATGCTTGCAAAAATCAATCTATTAATTAATCTCTCCCTCTCTTTCTTTATTTATATAAAGAATGAATGAATGAACGAATAAATAAATAAATAAATAAATAAATAAATAAATAAATAAATAACCAACTAAATAAATGCGACAGTAATTCTTGTACCTTGGATTAGAATAACATATGCAATCCCCCCCCCAAAAAAAAAAATGATAGAGAGAGAGAGAGAGAGAAGAAAAAAAAGAGACAGAAAAATAAAGATAAAAGAAAAGAAAGATGAAAATAAATATATACTAAATATTTGATCGAAAATAAACATCAATAACTCTCAGCAACTCTCCTTGAACTTAATATTATGCAACATGCTTTTAATAAATAATAAATAAATAAATAGATAAATAAATAAATAAATAAATAAATAACTAGAGTTGCATCCGCAACATCATCGGTTTTCTCACTTAGATAAGCTTCATACAATGCTATTGTTACTTCTTCTATCATTCCTTTCACTTTTTTATATGAAATTGTACCTCTTTTTTATAAAGCTAAATAAACTGTGTCCTACATTTGTAAAACAACCAATAAAGGTTAACATCATCCCGGCCGTGGTATACAGACACGTATGGCCAATACACTGAGAAATATACACACCCCAGTACAAGTAAGATAAGCGTTGGACTGAAATATTTTAAAAATTGGGCTTTCGCTACGTATGGGAAATCTAACATAACTCGACCATTTTTTACCCGATCTTCAAAAACTGCATATCGTTAGAAAGGTAAATAAACATTCTATAAATCTGATAATAAAATTATAATGATATGTGATTAACCTCTGAGATAAATGCAGAAAACCACTGTGTGTACCTATAATTGAGTTTTTTCATAATTATTTTTTTCATTTGATGTCTGACTTTTAAAATTTTGGTACCGTTAGAAAGGTCTCTTAAAGCATAACATTTTATACCCGTTATGTCTCGATAGAATATTTACCGTTTTTGAGCTATATGAGGTCAAAGAAAAAATCGATATTGCTGATATGACCTTGACCTTTACTACCTTTTATTATTTTAAAGTATAAACTGATTAAGAACATCATACTGCACATTCAGTGAAAATTTCATGAAAATCGAACAAGAAATAAATACAGGAGAACGAAAAAACATGAAAAAATGACGAAAAATGAAATATTTTAAAAACTTGAAATTTTTATTTTTTCCGTATTCAGTGATCTTTGAACGCCTCTAGCGGATAAACGGTGCATTTCCTGAAATTGCCACACTATATATTTTGTGCGGCTAGGTCTTGCGAATCTGTTTAAACAAACAAAATTCTTCTATCTTATCAAAGTCGGCCAATATTTCTGTTTAAAGGGACCTACCATATTTTCTCTTAAAAAACGCGTTATTTCCAAGATTCGAACTTTGGTCCCCTCCTGAACAGGAAATGATATCTTTTTTGAACTTCTAGACCTATATATTTTGTTGGGGTGCCAATAAGGAACAGAATAAAAAAAACCGTATCTAAATCCGACTTTGGATTTTGGAGATTTTTCAATACAATCAATTACATAATAAACGCCACCTAGCGGCACAATGGGAGACAAATCTGAAAAAATGGCTCCTAAGGATCTAAGTCAGGACAATGTGAATAAGTGTTAAAAATTTCATGGTCGTAGCTTAATCCTACGTTACTGTAGGCTCGGGACAAATTTTTGACAGAAGAAGAAAAAAAAAAAAAAAAAAACAAAAAAAAACAGAGTGATCGCAACATCATGGTTTTCCACTTAGATAAGCTTATACAATGCGATGTTACTCTCTATCATCCTCACTTTTTAAATGAAATGTACCTCTTTTAAACTAAATAAACTTGTCTCATTGTAAAACAACCAAAAATAGGTTAACTATCATCCCGGCGTGTATAAACACTATGCCAATACACTGAGACTATACACACACCCATTACACATAAGTAACCGCATTAATGAGGAAATCACTTGACCGCGAGTTGTTTAATCACCCAGCTACCTTGGTCAATGCATAATACATGAATATACAACCAGTACAATAGATAGCGTTGGATGAAATATTTATAAAAATTGGCTTTGTAAGTATGGAAATAACTAAATAACTGACCATTTTTTACCCGATCTTCAAAAACTCATTTATCGTTTAGAAAGGATAATAAATTCTATAATCGAAAATAAAATTAAATGATATGTGATAACCTGAGAAAATGCAGAAAACACTGTGTACTATAATTGAGTTTTCATAATTTTTTTTCCCTTTTGATGTCTATTTTAAAATTTTGGTACCGTTGAAGTCTCTTAAAGCATAACATTTTACCCCTATGTCCCGATAGAATATTTACCGTTTTTGAGCTATATGAGGTCAAAGAAAAAATCGATATTGCTGATATGACCTTGACCTTTACTACCTTTTATTATTTTAAAGTATAAGCTGATTAAGAACATCATACTGCACATTCAGTGAAAATTTCATGAAAATCGAACAAGAAATAAATACAGGAGAACGAAAAAACATGAAAAAATGACGAAAAATGAAATATTTTAAAAACTTGAAATTTTTATTTTTTCCGTATTCAGTGATCTTTGAACGCCTCTAGCGGATAAACGGTGCATTTCCTGAAATTGCCACACTATATATTTTGTGCGGCTAGGTCTTGCGAATCTGTTTAAACAAACAAAATTCTTCTATCTTATCAAAGTCGGCCAATATTTCTGTTTAAAGGGACCTACCATATTTTCTCTTAAAAAACGCGTTATTTCCAAGATTCGAACTTTGGTCCCCTCCTGAACAGGAAATGATATCTTTTTTTGAACTTCTAGACCTATATATTTTGTTGGGGTGCCAATAAGGAACAGAATAAAAAAAACCGTATCTAAATCCGACTTTGGATTTTGGAGATTTTTCAATACAATCAATTACATAATAAACGCCACCTAGCGGCACAATGGGAGACAAATCTGAAAAAATGGCTCCTAAGGATCTAAGTCAGGACAATGTGAATAAGTGTTAAAAATTTCATGGTCGTAGCTTAATCCTACGTTACTGTAGGCTCGGGACAAATTTTTGACAGAAGAAGAAAAAAATAAAAAAAAAAAATGACAAATAAACACAACGAGAACAATAGGTTTTCGCACTTCGCAGTTGTGCGAAAACCTAAATATAACAAACTAAATGAACAAATAAATAACAGCCAGACAAACAAACAAAAAATAGACGATAATTATAACATGCAGCTTATATATCATTGTCTAAGCGAGGTAACTCTTACTTAACAAATAAAATATTCTTTTATTAGTAACTTCCCTTGTAGCTTGTATTTTGAAGACTTACTATATGTAACATGCTTCGAAAAATCAATCAGTCGATCAATCATTTTATCAATCAATCAATAAATAAATAAATAAATAAATGAATAAGTGTTTGCGTCAGTAATTCTCTTTGTGCCTTGTATTAGAAGAATATATGCAAAGTGCTTGCAAGAAAAAAAAATAAGGAGAGAGAGAGAAGAAGAGGAGACAGAAAAATACTGATTATATCATAGTTGTCGATATTTGTTATGTACCATTGTTTATTTTTCTATTTTTCATTCCATTACCCCCCCCCCCCCACCGCCTCTCTCTCCCCAAGCACACTGCATAAAATCCTCAAATTCTAGGAGAATTACTGTTGTAAGCATTCATTCATTCATTCATTCATTCATTCATTCATCTATCTATCTATCTATCTATCTATCTATCTATCTATCTATCTATCTATCTATCTATCTATCTAGATTGACAGATTGGTACGTTCGTCCTTCCGTCCGCGTCCATTTTGCACATGTTGCATTGAATTGTCTTGTAAAGGGGAGTTACTGATGCAAGAATATTTTATTTGTTTAATGAGAGTTACCTCGCTTAGACCATAAAGTATTAGCTGCTCATTGTTTTGCCGTCGTTTTTATTTGTCTGTGTGTCTGTTTGTCCGTATTTATTTGTTTATTTATCTTTTTTTTTCCTTTTTATTCCTTGATAGAGTGTAGAATTATGTTAAAGGATATCATTACGAACTGACTACTCGTATATATATCGGATCAATATCTAAGTGCGTTTTGATGAGCTTTTTGACAAATAATCGCATTTTTTTATGTGCCTGGTGCCTCTTTCGGGATTCCAAGGAAAACAGGTTTTTAATACACACAAAATAAAAGAATATTGATTATAGAACATATCGGTCAAATAAATTAATCCACACGCGAAATGTTTAACTTGATATAAGAAAGGACGTTAATGGAATCATTAAAGAACTTCTCATCACTTCACAGGTTCTTGGCTACCTGAAACCAACGTGTCATGTTTCCCTGGTAACGAAAAACACAAACTTGTCACACTTACAGGTGTTCTGCAAATGTTTTTTGTGGGGGATTGTAGTGATCGGGGGGAAGGTGTATTATAGCGACCAGACAACGTGCCGAACTCCCGTGACTCGATACAGAAACGACAAACAAAACATTTTTCTCATATTTAATGAGCGATTAAGAAATATCTATCACTTATCTAGAATCAAAAACCTTTTCGGCCATATTTGTTTACCATGATACTGTGTGAGACACATCTAAAGATTAACTTCCTCTGCATCGCAACTTATTTATCAAACAAATCTAGAGAAAAAACGCTTTGTATGAGCAACGCGCCGAAGATACACGTGATCATCATGGTTTATGTCACTATATGAATGACACTGGCGGATTCAAGGGGGTGGGGGCGCACCCGGCGGGGGTGGGCGCGCGCCAGGTGCGCCCCACCCCTTGAATCCGCCAGTGTCATTCATCGAGTGAACTGTAAAGACTAATGCAAAGCAAAATACACAAGCTTGGTTTTACGCAAGCGTAAATTGTTCAATTTACATCACCGACTTCCTCTACTGGAAAAAGCCATTGGGGCTATAAAAGCTTACTAAAATATACTTAATTACATGTGATTATCGGTTTGGGGCCTCCGTGACCGAGAGGGTAAAGTCGCTGACTTTAACACTCACTCAGCCCCTCACCGCGTGGGTTCGAATTCCGGCAGGGTCATTCGGATTTTCATGTGAGGAAGCCTCCCAGCTGGCTTGCTGGTCGGTGGTTCTACCCGAATGCCCCCGTGCATTCGGGGTCTTCCTCCACCTGTAATAAGCTGGCCGTCGCTATATGGCTGAAATACTGTCGAAGCGACGGTAATCTCAAATAGTCATTCAGACATGTGATTATCATAGGGTCTAGGGGAGCGGAGCGGAAGGATACGTCCAGGCAACGCTCCTTTGTAAATAAGGTGTATAAAAACCGAAAAGGTTCTTGTGTTTGTAAGGTCATTATACGACACTTTTTAAAAGGGCTATTTATAGCAATTATTTCTACAATATCCCGAGTTCTTTTTCTACACACTAATGACTGTTGTATTCTGTACGTAGAGAGAGAGAGAGAGAGAGAGAGAGAGAGAGAGAGAGAGAAAGATGTAAAAGAATGCGAGGAAAAACGCTTTTTGATATAATAGCTTGAAAACAGTATATAATATCATGTTAATTATCAAAACAAATAATTGACGAAATTTGATATAGATCTTTCGAAAGACGTGCCTAAAGCATGGCTATTGTGTGTGCTTGGACTCTTTGTGAACATGATTTATATGAGTTTGAGCTATTTTATTATACGTTAAAATTCAGTTGTAAGGTAAAGTCCCTGTAATAGTTCCACTTTGTCTTGGACCACTTAACCTCTACCAAGATAACCAAGGTACCCTAATGGAATATTAGGAAGTCCTGGTTATCACCGTGAAAGGCCATGAGGTCCGAAAGGTTGCGGAACCATTACAAGGACTTTAATATCGGGACGTATATTATATAGACAGACATTCCTGGACCAGAGATACTTGTTATTTACCGACCTCCTCAAGTTGTAAATACAAACCATGATATGATTAAGAAATGAAAAGAGTTACCAGATACATTGATTCGTTTGTTTGTTTGTTGGGTTTAATGAACACCGATTATCATTTGGAGACCATAGCTCCTAGAGACAGACCACACCCAGTCACAGTATCCTGACACCGGGTCACCAAGTCCAGGAACTACCCTGTACTATCATGCCGAGCGCCAAACAAGGAGCTACTAATAGCATTTTAACGACTTTGGTATGTCACGGTCGGTCAACGATCTCCTGCTTCAAAGGTAGATGCTTTCATTACTTAGTCGCGGGATAGTAAAATGATTCGTCGTTCTGCAATCTCGATCACACGATGACTGGCCCAAGTTTAAAAATAAAAACAACAACACTATTTGTGTTAATAATATAGAGAATTGAATCGAAGTAAAAGTAATAATAATTATTATTTGAAGTCTCTTAAAGATTTGATGAGAAGTTAGAAATTGGAATAAAGTATCCCTGTATATATATATATATATATATATATATATATATATATATATATATATATATAACGATTAGTTCGATAGTCTTTATTAAAGAAGTAACTTAAATTTACTCAACTGCAAGGTATTGGTCATACTACTTTTTAATGTGTATCGAATAATTGTTCGGGAACACCACAAAATTATCAATATCGTCTGCAATTCTACATGCCATCTTCGTTTTTTCAATTAATTACAGTCGCATACTGGTCTTAACAAATACTTCTTGTTTGATACAAAATCCATGTCACAGAAGTGCTTTTTTCTGCTGCCTATAAAAATCATGCAGTAATACCATCACACAGCGGCTGACATTTCATTGGCGTCTAACATTAAAAAAAACCGAACTTGTTAAACAAAAATCTTTAAATAAATACATCTATCCTCCAAAAAAAAAAAAAAGGAGACAAACACAGTCATGGATCAGCAGATTGGTAGATTAACGGAACGTTGTGTCTAAAAAGCCAGTTTACAACAAGGACGCTCTAATGTTTGTCGATTAAATGATATATTTATTTCTTCATTTATTTTACCAGTAAGCACAACCATTTTATACTAATACTGATACAAAATACCTTTAAGTTTAAGTCATTTAGCATCAAATCGGAAAGCTGCCTCGATTGTAACTATCAGCAAACCATGTTCTAGTTTATCTTATTTTAAAAATCAATTTTATATATAATATTTAATTCACATTTTAACAATCTCATATAAAATATTTATTTATTTAATTATATTGTACAATATTTATATACTTTTAGAAAAAGAAACGCAGGGTCACTAGAATCTGTAGTAGCCAGACTAAAATTTTTACCCCTAACCTTGCAATAAACCTCATCTTATTCTAAAACATTTATTTTGATTAAAAAAATCTATATCAAAATAACTTAAACTGTACTACCGTCGAATACTTCCTATTTAAACTGACACAAAAGTTTACCCTGAGTTTCTTTTTCCTTTGAGTATAAAATTATATTTACGAGCGTTATATCTTTTGAAAATCATACATATGTATCTATATTGTCAATTTTGTCTAATATGTTGTTGGGACCAATAATCTATTTCATAAAAGGCTACGTTTAAGGGTGATAGAAATATGATAAACAGAGAAACCGCTAATTATTTAAAATCGATAATCACAGCTATATCCTAAAATTCACATAATTAGCGATAACGCCACTACATTTCTTCCACTGGCTGGAAGGGTATCAATATTATCGGTTTATGGAAATTTGCCCAAAGGCCCTGGGTTACAGTGGATGAATTATATTGCACGATATGAATCATATATCCAAGAGATCATACACGATTCTCTACTGCTCTGGTATACGATATGTCTGTTCACACCATGCCTTCAAAATGCATCGTGATTCTGATTGTATCTGCGATGTCTTTCGGAGAGGGATATACCATGGACAAGTTCTTTGATAAAAATGTAATTCCGGAATTGACTGACTTGTGTCCATTAAACAATTTCTGTACTAGAAATGCTTCGATGAGTTCAGTGCCTGGTGAAGAACCCGCGTCTTGCTGTCAGCAGTGTTCATGTTCCGATGACTGCCACCTGTTTGGAGACTGTTGTCCTGATCATGAAGAGAACCGCAAACAATCGCCAGATTGTAAAGCCTTGGTTTATCGTAACGGTTCTTTGGAAGCTGCGTCTCAAGGTTTTAAGGCATACCGTTGGATTGACAATTGTCCCTTTGGCTTTTCAGAAACCGACACAATACAAGGGTGTCGAGAAATCGACATGGACAACATTGAATCAATTATTGCAGTTTCAAATAGTCGTGGTCAAGTGTTTAGGAATAGACACTGTGCTAAGTGTCACAATGAAACAGATCTCACTGACTGGACACTAAAATCAGAATGCAGGGATTACAGGACAATCATTGATACACTCTTATCAAAATCACAAGTCAAGGATTTCTGGAAAACCAGGTGCCTGATTTGGCCTGTAGCCCCAGATATTCCAATACGATCCCTGTGTATGAAAACTGACCACTCATCTTGTCCTGCTCATCACAGTGAAACTTTGGAACATGCGGAACTGAGAAAGGCTTGTGATACCTTTGATTTACAATATTATTTTTATAAGGGACATGGGAAGCGGTTTGAAATTTACAAGAATGTGTATTGCTCTTTGTGCTCTAATAAGAGTATTACTTTTTCAAAGTGCTATGCCAGAGATTTGTACGAAGTGTTAAAAAATAACATTCACAAACAGTCATTATTGATGACATTGAATACAGAAGCCTTTCTGCCAGAAGAACTGCCTCCGTCGAACAATATTGCAATTGATCCTTGTAGACTAGGCTTTGTGTATGACCCATATTTTGTAAGTACATTTCCTATGGTTTTTTTTTAACAGTGATGCATGTCACTCTGTTCTATTGCGCAAACATCGTACACCATTTAGGGCTAAATTGTTACGCCCTACGGGCATGTCTGCTTATAACAGTGTCAAATTGGCCCGTATGGAACTCTATGACTCTGATTTTTCGGATCGCTGTTATACTGGTTACCCCAGATTTAATGCTTCTTTGGATGGCTGGGTTTTTGCTTCGTGTCATTATAGACTCTTGGTAGTAAATACAAATATCTGCTTACATAAAAATATATCTAGATCTATATCACATTAAATACCATGACTCTAGTTTAAGCATTTATAAACAAATGCCTTTAACAATACAACGTAATTCTAAATTTACATCGAATGCACTAATTCAATGAGAATGCGGCATATTCGTGAATTCAAGAAGCGTTGGAATTCTTGAACTACCTGTGGACTCGGTTTTTATACCAAACGGAATCCACAGCCCACAAATGTGAGGTTCACATCCCACACCGTGATCTGTTGACACACTGAAATGGAAGCCCGTATAATACAGGGAAGTTTAATAAAAGAATAAAGTGACTCATAGAAAACAATACGGTAACCTCATAACTACGTTTTCTTATTAATTGTTCTATTCAGTAAATCTACTTAAAAAAAAAAAAAAAAAAAAAAAGAAAGAAATCAATACACCCGTCGGTGCTGTTGTCAGGTAACTGCACGCATAAAAAATGGCGGACGATGTTCACAACGAGGCTAAATAACATACGAAATAATACAGATCTTGAACACGTGATCCAGTAAATATACTGCAACACTATTTTGGAATAATAAATAAATAAATAAAAACATGTTGAATAAACTGTTAAGACAATCGTAATGCATTTGATCATCGACTTTAATTTCATAAGTTGTAACTACTAGTCCTATGAATATTTGGTCGCTTTGTGATATTTTTTAGTTGGGGCAAAGCAACGTTATATCGAAAAGCCTAAAAAACACATAACAAAATAAAAAAGTGCAACATTCATAAGTTCAGTGATAATTATCATTATATGATTTAATTCAACCCTAAACATCCAAATTCGTTAAATTTTGTACAAAACTACGCCGAAATGAATTCATTTAAGCTTATTAATTCACTCTAGAAAACACCATTAGTATGGATACATTTTCAAATCGGAACAGGCGAAAATTTTAACCGAGAATAAACAAGTAAATATCGATCATGCTTATTTGTTTATTAAGTTATTAAGTTTGTGATATGTGAATGTTTCAATAGAATAACAAACACAGAGTATCTAGAGGACAATGACAACGTCATAACTCACAGGAATCACTTTTCTCCATTTCTGGTATTTTCCTTTAAATTCGTTAAAAAAAATGGATTCATTATCAACCGTACTTTGACAATGGACCAAAAAAACAACAACACAGCTATCAATATGATGTCAACATGTATAAACGGAAATGGGTCAGATATTTATATTTCTTGAATTTGGGTATAAAACACACTGTCACCGTAAGTTAGTTGCATCTATGGTATGAGAAATGTTTTTGTTTTTTTCTTTTACTCAATACAGTTTTTAATAGGTGCAGTCATTTCTTATTATTGACTTTATAATAGCCTGATTTCAACGCGGAACGTGCTATGTGTTTTTGAGGCTTTTCGATATGACGTCGCTTTGCCACAGAAAGAAAATATCACAAAGTCACGCAGTACTATTGTAACTACCTGTAAGTATACTTATACAAGTACCTATCATGTGATCAACTGACATATTTTTAAGTAGCTTTCAAAATTAGACCGTGAGTTCGAATTTTACAATGGAGCTTTTATTTTTGTATTCGCTTTACATATAATAAATAAAAAATGAAACATATTAAAAGGAAAGAAAAAATGCAACGCATAAATAAAGGAAGGAATACAAATATTGATAGGAATATCTTTTCTTTGGCACAATGCAGTAATGAAGGATCTTTTATTTTTTTTGTTACGGCCGTGTTTACGCATGTCAAAGCGGGTTTATTGGCATCACTTGACTGATAAATGTTTATCAAATTTATCACAAGATACAAATGAAATGCAGCATCATTGCATTAAAAGTCCTGTTCTCTCGGTGATCTACAAACTCCCAGTGACATGTTATCTGGAGGCATTGGGTCCAATCCCGGCCGTGACATACCACAGTCGTAATTGTAGTGTAATATTAATATATACGAAGGATGATTGATAAATTCGCGGAACTGCTTTATTACTGAAACCTGGCATAGAAAACGTAAAAAACAAAATACATCACGAGATACGTTTACTTACGACTGATTTAGAGCTCAAATATTATTTAGATATATTGAAGGAAGCATTGAACAACAGTACTATGTTGTACTTGAAGCACGCCGACGTCAACGTTGGGTCACGCTGGCATTACCTAAACGTCGTATATACCACACTAAATGTACCTGTTTCATAACGAAATTCAATTAGCAGTCATTTCATTTCTCGAATGCTAATAATAATAATTCATGATCAAATGAATTTGTTTCAGGATCAATGCAGGACCATTCGATGCCCCCCACTCTCCACAGCCATCGGTGTAAAATGCGTTCCTATGTATAATCAGCTAGAAGGACTATCCGTTTCTTTAAGATTCCTCGTTGAAACGCACGTCGCTTTGAATTCAGATGACTTCATGTCTATCCTAAAAACTATCGAGAAGGTAACACAATTAAGTCGGAAGAAATACAGATGCAAAAAATGCTTTACATATGTCAGGGTAAGAAATGGAAATAACATTCCGACATACGTGGCATCCTTCCAATACCTGTTATCAGGACAATGTTCCCTAAAATCTATCTCAAACCGGTCTAATTTCCTGAAACAACAAATAATCAAACCAATTAGAAACGACGGTCCACCGTTCATCGCAAGACAGTTGTATGGCGGAAAAAGCTTGACATCATCGATGGACCCAATTATATACAGTAATCCTATGTCTAATATTGAGTGCCCCTATGATGTCACTGACGTTGTCATGCAAGAATTATTTTGTACGAAGATATACTTGAACGACACCGAGTACCAGATTCATGTTGCCGAGATCCAGCAAGTAGACCCGAGCGCATTCAACAAACGAGCAATTTCAGCCGATGGTAATAGTAATGGTTATGAGATATGCATTGACAAATATATCACTGGTGCTTCATCTCCCAGACAAACATTAAGTCCATTACCTTTAATATTTTGTTTGTGTTTTTATGTACCTTTGATAAGCAATACTTAGGACATACATGCGCCACAGGTTGAGTAAACTGTGCAGCCTGACCGGGACTCGAGCCCGCATACACATCATCCTCCCTTATAAATGTTTTTGTGAATGATCGGTAACTCTGACATTATCTCCATCCATTTTAAAATTCATCCTCTTGTTTCCAAACGTGACCAGAGAACAAGGTTAATATGATCTCGAAATACATACATCCAAGGCAAGTGACCCTGAGTGAGATTCAGGGAATTCTTCAATTAAAAACTTCGCCCTTGTATTCTAGGAATTAAAGGGTAAATACAACCATGTGCAGGTGTCGTTGGACAGAGCAAGGACTTATGACACAGCCCCACGTTGGTTGTCAAATGTCGCAGGTTTAAAAATGTGCAGCCTGCCCGGGACTCGAAACTATGGCCTTGCTCTACCGACTGGGCCTTTGTCCATTTTTAGCTCGTCTGTCTTTCCAAGAAAAAGAGTAGAGATATTGTCAACATTCTGGTGTCGTCGTCGCTGGTGTCGTCTTCATGAAAAACTTTAACCCTGACCATAACTTCTAAACTATCAATAAACTTGGCATAGTTGTTCACTATCACAAGGGCTACATTCCCGTCAAGGGCCATAACTCTTTGGTCCATTTTGACTAAAAATTATCTCCATCTAGCTTATCCTGAATATGTACTCATATTTAATATTTTACCTTTTATATTCTAACTTAAAAAAACCCCAAAACAATAAAAGATTCTTCAATTTGAAAAGACTGGTAGAATTAAAATGAGTTGATGTGTATTTGTGTTGTTTCTTCTAATAAATTCATTTCAAAAGCAAAAATATTTATTGAATTTCATTATTTTCCCTAAAAAATGTTATAAATTTCAACATACCTTGCTACATGTGTTTTTTAGCCCGAAAGCTGCATGCTTTTACAATTTATCTAACCGATAATTGAGGGGGGGAAAACGCGTGGAAACGCGGCGTCAATATGGAATTGGTTTTTATTTTGCCAATGGAGCCGCATAATTAAAACAGGGAGCAACCGCTGTTACTATTGTAAAATAAAAACATGGAATATGTTTAAAAAACACTTTATGAATAAATAACTTGCATAAACTGATGAAAAAATAAGAAGATTTAAAATATGCAAAGCTTCTATTGTTATTAAAAAGAAACTGGACACATATAAAGTGTATCTGATGACTTCTCCTTAAACTCGTAGGCAACGGATTTTAAAACTTGGTTAACGGACCTTGCAAGGAAACCTGATTCATTGAAGCTCAGAAAAAAAAACTTGGATGATGTTTTGAGATCTTAAAATATTGATTTTAAATACAAACCGTCAACTTGAAAAAATAATGAAAAAAAAAGAAGTATTGCAGCATAATGTAGAAAGTGTAAACACACAAACACTATACATATGGCCGTAGCGGACATGTCTAATTTACAGCCCCAGGCCCAATATGCGGTCCCACTATGTATAGTGCTTGAAATGGATAAATTTAACTGAACATTACATAGCTTATGTTGTAAATCCCTGAAAAAATATATTTAATTTTATATATATCATGAACATAAAATGAATGCCATTCTCCTACGCCACGCTACGTTATCAAGGGAAGTAATAACTATCGGGAAGCTTGTACAGGGACCCTTACCAAATAAAATATTATCTGTACTGAATTGTTTCTTTATCATTGTCCTTTTTTTGTTGTTGTTGCTGCTGCTGATGATGATGATTTTTTACATTGGCATTAATATCGCCTTAGTAGCTTACTGTCTGGAAATTGCATGCATCTTGCAGACCCTATAACCATTCCAATAATTATAGAAGAATATAATTACCTGTTGTAAAATGTATTTCTATTGATCTATAGATTAGTTTATGTCATCTCAAATCATCATCACATAATGTGTCTACTATTTATTAAAGTATTTTCTGTATTTTTATTCTATATATCTGAATAATTTGATAATATAAGTTTTTTTCTTGTTTTTTGACCTTTTCTGTATGGCTTTGCTTTATTTAAGTCGTGCTTCAAACACATGCGCGGCGTCTTTGATGCTTTGTATAAAGATTAGTCTTGTTACATATCTTGTACCAATGTACAGCTTTGAGAGAGCAACAGTATGTAGATTTCTATATAAATAAATGAATGTCCCGTTTGACATAAAATGATGTAAATTATCAAGGTATATATTCGTGGCTTTGTTGCATTGTCACACAGCATATATGACCCCACTTATCAATGCATTTATCTCGCATACCGTTCATTAATTCATATAAGCTCTTCACATGACGTGTTAAACAATATTATTTATTAGAGTGTTACTGAAATAGAAGAAAAGTGAGAAAGTCTTGGGACATTGATCATCAAATCAGGCCATCCTGGTAATGAGTACAACGTTTCGGCTTGCGGTCGTGTTAATTTACCCGCATTTGTGATTTCCTCATCATTGTTCTCGTAGCATTTCGGATATGTTGCATTTGGCATTTGCGGGTGCCGTGGTGCAGTGGTAACGTATCCGATTACAAATCCGAAGGTTGTGGGTTCGAACCTCGTTGGAGGCAATAATTGTTCATGACCTTCCCAGACGCAAAGTACTGGTCCAACCCAGGAACCGTCGAGAGGGATTAGTATAAGTAACTTGTTTCCCAATCGACGTAAAATAAATAATTTAAAAAAAAAAAAATGGCAGATAGCCGAGATTATCCGTTTGTCTTACGCGGGTTTCCCAAAGTTTTAATGAATTGTGTGGAAGCAATTGGCTGCTTGTTCTTGTACTCTTGTACTCTGCTTTGATTTTTAACAAAATACATACCCGGAAACCATTTATTATTATTAGCCCAATTATTATACTGACAATGACAGTTGTAGCAATCGACATTTAACTCTTCGAATAAAAAAAAAAAAAATAAAAAAAAAAAACCTGTAAAACCTTTTGATGCAATCTGTTCATATAAACATACAGTTATAAACAACACTTGCAGGCATGTGACTTGAAATCTATATTCAAACTTAACGGTAATTTCATTCGATAGTACTTGACTATTCGAACAAAAACGGCTGGTGGTTAAGCAACGACCGGTTAATAATTAACTAGACAAGCCTTCCTTTTAAAGGAAATCTTATTACAACTGTACGAGTACTAGGACGGTGTGATAGAGTCTATTTCTAATTCATTGTTAAGCAAATGTATAATCCCCGTCCTTATTTACTTCGAACCTACTTAAACCTAAACGAACCGAATTTTTACACCGATGATATGGTGGTATTTCTTAGAAACTATTGAGGCGTTACGTAAGAGGTAAGATTGATTGCCTGACTATTGTTTTAAATGAGTAATAAATAAACTAAAACAAAATTTTTGATATATATACTGAGTCCTAAAAGAAACTTTCATTTTCAATGTGTTTTCCATTTGTCTCGAAATGACTATACTTTCTGCATTACTTGTCCAATCGGCTTGAAATTTCAAAACATTCTTTAATATGTCCATTTTTCTATGTACTGCCTAAAATCGCAATTTTGAGACTCCTTAAACAGCAACAACAACAACAAAACAAAAAGTGTGTATGTGTGTGTTAGGGTGAAGGGTGCACAGGACTTCACCGTTCTACACCGTAGATGTTAGCTATGATCATAGTTTGGAGTGCATCCACAATATAGTATTGACCGGCCTCCTTTTCACAAAATTAATTAGAGGGAGGGGTGATACTTAAAGAATTATAGGAGGGAGAGCTGCAGGCTGTACTTTTACACCTCGTAAGATATCCATGTTCCAAGTTTGGAGGTAATCCATCATGTAGTTTTGGAGGTTTGGAATTATACTTCAGACATTATTTTAATTCAACTAAGTGTGTGTGTGTGTGTGTGTGTGGGGGGGGGGGGGGGGGTTAATTTAAAAATAAATTAATCCTTTTACTCAACACTTTGAACACCTTACAATTATTCAAGTTCCAAGCTTGGACTGAATTCATGCAATAATATTGAAGTTATGCTCTGGACATGAAAAAAGTGACGATATCTAAAGGGGATAATTAATACATTACATAAACTAAATTTACCGTTTCTTAGCACTCTATTCTACATCTCATTTAAGTATTTATGCTCGAAGACTGAATCCATCACAAAGTATTGAAGTTTTGCTCAGGAAATCTTTTTACACAATTAACCAGGAAAATTGATAAAAATGATAAAAAATAAGCTGAACAAGAATCATGGTTCTTGTGCCTACACCTCAAAAAATTGCATTTTATTGTTTTATTTTATTTTTTATTTTTTCGCTTTCAAGTTTTATGGTGAATCTGTCATATTGTAATGAAGTTATGCTCCGGAAATCAACTAAGGTGAAATTGAATAATCAGATTAGTTAGTTCATAAGCACCGCAATTCTACACTAAGTGAATCCTTTACATGGTATTGAAGTTTTGCTCTAGACATTTTTTTTTTAAATCAACCAGGATGGTTAATTCCAAGATTTAGATTAATAAGAGATACGGTTCTTATGCACTGCACTTGAACAACTGATACTCATAAGGTATTCATGTTCCAAGTTAGGGATGAACCCATAAAATAGTTCCGGACATTTTTTGTAACTAAACTAACTCAGAGGGATAACTAAGTTTTTCTACACTGCACTCCTACACCTCATAATGTATTCATGTGTCTATTATGGAGAAAATACATGCAATGTTGTTTAAGAGATTCCGATGACGGCAGACAAAGTGATCTTCATATTTCACGCAGGCGACACAATAACATTATATAATTTTCAAAGCGCTTACAATTTTTAAATGAAATTTTAATATTGTCTTGAAAAGCATATATTTTGAAATGTGTTTTTGAAATAGTGGCATTTCTGTATATTTTTTGTCTCTCTTGGTTTTATGAATATCAGCAATTCAAATAAATTACGTAATTATCATAAACATTTAAATCACTTGGAACATATCTTTTTTTATAAATGTATTGCAATAAAATGATAGAATGGTCTATTTTGAAGCAAAAAATATTGTTATTGTGTCGCCTGCGTGAAACATTTTCTAACGTTTCATTAGGGTCCCTTGGTTATCTTGGTAGAAGTTAAGTGGTCCAAGCCGTAGCGGAACCATTACAGGGACTTAGGGATTAGACCCATAACATTGCGACACTATATTAAGTCTTCAAACATTCATATTTTTCAAAAGATTGGTTGTCTCCATGAAAGGCCATGAGGCCCGAAATGTAGCGGAACCATTACAGGGACTTTACCTTAATAAAACATCTTCTTTATACCTGTTGTCTAAAATGGGCAACATTCCACAGCTGGCCCAGAAAATTTTGTTCATTCAAGTGATATTTACTGGCTTGAAATGCGAATCTTTATCTTGGAATGATGTTGAATTTTGTACAGCAAGTATTCTAAATTTGCAATTTTATATTGGTTCAAGCAGCAACTTGAGATTGTGAACTAATCGAAATATAAAATAAAAATAGGGTTTATTTATGGTGGCATACTTCTGCCAGCCACTTATCCACTTAGCTATGTCGAAACTTTTCTGAAAAATTGTCACATAGTCAGTTAGTATCTGGCAAGTAAAAAACTTTCGTGTTATCCTCGTAGGTATCTTAACAGAACAAAATTGCCTGTTAGTGCCCTCTACTGCCAGCCATATCTTCACTTAAGATAACTGGATATCTCGCCTTTTTTCAAGTTAGTCAGTTAAATTATGTGGATAACAAGCATTTTTTCACGTAATTATCTGGAAAAAGGCATGGTATCCAGTTAAAATAAGTGAATACGTGATTGGCAGTAGTGGGCACTAACAGACAGTTTAGTCCTGTTAAGATACCTAAGTAGATAACTTGAAAATTTGCTACTTGCCAGATACTAACTGAATATGTGACAATTTTTCAGAAAAGTTTCAACATAGCTAAGTGGATAAGTGGCTGGCAGAAATATGCCACCATATTTATTTTATAATATACACGAAGGCATTATTCTCATAGTACAAAGTACTACAAACAAATGTAGAACATTAGTTTTTCAAATAAGCATGACGTTGTTTTATACATAGCCAAAGATCTTTGAGATTAATGGGAAATTATTACATATACAACAATACACATACAAACCTACATAAACATACACCAATACACTCACATTCGAGTATATACACCTTTATAAGAGTACACATTACACACATGTTCTCATATGCATTATTTCTTATAAATTCAAATACATGTATGCACGCATATGGCACATGGATACTAAAGATATAATATAAACAATACACATTAATGATTTAGAAAGTTATATTCTTGATAAAGGACTTAAGGGTATAGATATTGAAATGTGTAAATTGTTAGAGCTTTTGTATGCGAATAATAGTGTTCTTTTCGCAAACACAGCATAGTGTTCTTTTCGCAAACACAGCATAGTGTTCTTTTCGCAAACACAGCAGAAGAGTTAGAAAAACTAAAAGATATTTTAAAGACTTATGCTATCGTTATGAAATAAATCTAAACAAGACAAAAATATTGATATTTACTAGGAAGAGAGTATTTTTCCTAGAAACCATTCTTTTCTTTATGACGGCATATCTTAGGAGATTTATTGCGCCCCCTCCCTATATTTTACACGACCTATCGAAGCGGTATATGGAGCTATTGCGAACAGAATTTCCAAAAAGTCCAAAATATCCATTTTGTCACCAAGATAAAATGAACAAAAAATCCAAACTGTTCTGTTTTACAAAAAAAAAACAAAAAAACAGAATATATCAATCATCTCGTGTATGTGAAAAATAGTATGTTTTATGACGTGTAAGAAGTTTAAATCAACATTATGTACAATGTATATAGTTGGGCCACCTCGATTTTAAATAAAAACATATATTTGTGTGTAATCGACATCATCTTAGAACGGGGTGAAAGAGCTGTACCTATATCACTTTGCCAAATTATAAATCATTAGTATAGTAGTATGAAACATTGTAAAAAATACGAATTTCACTATTTTGATTACAGAAATCAATTGTGTGACTTGATTTTAATACAGATAAAGTCCAAACACATTGATGATTGATCCGTTCTAATATATATATTGAGTCCTAAAAGAAACTTTCCTTTTCAATGCGTTTTCAAGATGGCACGATTTACCCAAATACACCCAAATACACCCAAATACTCCTGAATTACCCAAATACTGTCTTATTTAAGCATTTGTAGCTCCAAATTAGTAGTTATTATTATCTTTGGTGTACACATGTGTCTGTTAGGTGATTAAAATAAATAATTTAATTAAATAATATTTAATATTGTTTTATTTATTATTTCATAATAGATATATTAACGGACAAATCGGTTTCCCAAATACCCCTGATGTGCCCAAATACAGTCAATGTTTAACTTCTTTACTAGCTCAAATAGCCCATGTATTAATAAATTATGAAGTATACACATTTTTATTGAGATATAATTAAATAGAATGTATTAATTGCTCGTATTTGAAGTTACCAGAGCGCTTCTGCATTACTTTTCGAACCGGCCTAATATTTCACAATATTTGTTAATATACCTTTACTTTAAATTACAGATATTGTGCTCTACACTTAACACCTTACAAACTATCCGAGTTCCAAGCTTGAACTGAATCCATGCAACAATGTTGAAGTTATACCCAAGAAAAAGTGACGATACATAAAGGGGATACGGTAAGAATTACATAAACTAAAGTTACGTCATCACGAGTATAAAGACAATCTCTGACACATGAGGCAGTGGGACGACTCTTTGGCTCAGTGGTTAGAGCATTTGACTTGTACGCCGGCGGACCGGGTTCGATCCTTCGGCGGTTCGAATTTGTTTAAACTTTTCCAAAGAATTTTTTTACGCAATCAGCAAGGAGGATTAATTAAAGAATTAGACTAACTATAATCATAGTTCTGGTGCATTGCACTTCTACACCTCATACTTATGTATTTTATTTGTGTTGTTTTTTAAGTATGTCAGGCTCCGGAAATTTTATTTACAAAATCAACTAATAGGTAATTGAATTATCAGATAAGCTAGTATTAAGGTTTATAAACACTGCACTAACACATCTCTTAAATCTTTCATGTTTGGAGTTGATTGTGAATCCCTCATATAATATTGAAGTTTTGCTCAAAACATCTTTTTTCAGATCTACACGGATGGTAAATTCAAGATTTAGATAAGCAACAGTTACGGTTCTTTTGTATATGTTCTGCACATGTACACCTCATAAAATTTCCATGTTCCAAGTTTCGAGTTAATTCATTTAATATTATTGCAGTTATGTTCCGGACACTTTTAACTAAATCCATGTGGGGGATAATTCATGAAGTTTTTCTGCACCGCATTCCTGCACCTTATAGGGTATCAATATATCTTCTTTAGGGTGAATACATGCAACGCTGTTGAAGATATTCTATTGGATGATGATATTTTAGCACTTTAAGCCCATACCAAGGGCAGATAACTCAAAATAAATGTTACTGATACCTTATAGTATTTCTTGTTAATGATTATGCATAATTTGAGTAATAACGGTAAAGTCCCTGTAATCTTTTCGCTATATCTTAGACAACTTAATCTCAACCAAGATAACCAATGTACCCTAATGAAACATTAGGAAACATTGTTTTTTTTTTTTTCGTGAAAGGCCATGAAGTCCGAAATGTAGAGAAACCATTACAGGGACTTTACCATAGTAATTATTATAGAATATGGTGAATTACCGTTATCATTTAATAATAAGTTTTATTCAAGCGCGAAAATAAACTGTTACATATACGACACTAGATTTTTATCAGTTATGCTTGCCAATCTGCAAAACAACTGTAACGACTTCATGTCAAATCTAAACCTAAATTTGATTTTTGATCGTGCCCTACGTCTTTTTATGTCTTCTTCTTTTTAGTGTACAATATTGATTTTTTTTATTTAATACAGTTTTACTTTTCATTCAAAGCTGTGTTTCAGAATGGTAGTAAATATAATATCCAGAGAAGCTGCTAATGATAAAATATCGATTCGCGAGATTATACATATATGGGTATCATATGTATGTGTATCTTATATAAAGGATAATTCTCACTTAACATGCTACTCTGGTCCTAGTATCTGAGATGTCTGTCAACACAATGTTTTTAAAATGCATCGTGGTTTTGATTTTATCTGCACCATCTAAGGAAGAAGGCTATACCACTGTAAAGCTATTTGATGATGGTAATCTTATTCCGGCATTGACGGACCTGTGTCCCTTAAACAACTTTTGTACAAGGAATGCTTCGTTGAGTTTAGTGCCTGGTGAAGAACTCGTGTCTTGCTGTCAACAGTGTTCTTGTTCAGATGACTGTCACCTGTTTGGAGACTGTTGTCCTGATCATGAAGGGAATCAAAAGCAATCGCCGAATTGTAAAGCCTTGGTGTATCGCAACGGTTCCTTGGAAGCAGCACCTAAAAGCGTTAAGTCTTATCGTTGGATTGACGCTTGTCCTTTTGACTTTTCAGACACCGACACAATTCATGCGTGTCGAGAAATCGACATGGACAACATTGAATCAATTGTTGCAGTTTCAAATAGTCGTGGTCAAGTGTTTAAGAACAAGCACTGTGCTAAGTGCCATAATGTAACAGATGTCATCGACTGGACATTAAAATCAAAATGCGTGAATTTCCAAACATTTAAAGGTACATCTTCATCAGAATCACAATTAAAGGATTACTTGAAAACCAGCTGCCTGATTTGGCCTGAAGCCCCGGAAGTTTCAATACGATCTATGTGTCGGGAAACTAGGGTCTCATCTTGTCCTGAACATCCCATAGAATCCTTGAAGTATAAGGAATTTAGAAAGGCGTGTGGTGCATTCAAATTACAATATGTTTCTATAGAATTAATGAATTTGGTTATTTACAAGAATGTGTACTGTTATTTGTGCTCAAATAAAAGTTTTACTCCTTCCAAGTGTCACAAAAGAGACATGGTCAGAGCGGTGAAAGACATCCATCGCATATACCCATTCTCAATGACATTAAATACAGAAGCATTTCGTCCAAAGGAAATGACACTGTTGCATAATTTTGTAGATGAGACGTGTGGACTAGGCGAAATCTATGACCCATATTTTGTGAGTACATTTTCTGTAAAGTTTATTTTCTTTACATGCATCCAGTAGACAGCTGTTAAAAGCGTCCACCTTGTAATCTGCAGGTCTTGAGTTCCATACCATAGGCATATACAATTTAAAGGATTGTCATTGGTAATAGCAATAAGACATCATTATACTTGTTTAAAGCAGAGAAAAAAACCTAATGTTTGAAATAATTGATAGACATACTTAGATACATTTTTTTTCTTCACACACACACACACACACACACACACACACACACTTTTGTATGAATTACTGAACGATTGAACAGAATTCTACAATGCAGATGTGCTGAGATTCAGCCAAAGTAGTGGAAACTCAATTTTGAGACAAAAATAAATATTTACAGGGCACAATTATTGTATGTAGTATAAAAGCACAGAAGAACTATTTTCCCTTGGATGTTGCGTAACTCACTTTACCACGCGGAGGATTATAGTTTCTTTCGAATGCAAAGGTGGCTTGTGCCGTAATTTGGATGGTGGATGTGCAGGTTTCGGATATATAGTTGTGTTTCAATGGTCAATATAGAAAGCTTGAATTACGATAAAAACCCGCATAACCTCCTTATAATCACATCTACTATCTCAGATACATCAGAGATATCTCCAGGGGTTATTTGTTGCTCTATAGAATGGCTGATTCAGGTGTATATCTGCTATCCGAAGTTACTAAAGACACAGTATGAGGCCACAGCATCTTAAATAGAAACCGTGTCGTCGCTCGACAGTACAAATCAAAGTGCTGATAGCGCTAGGAGAACCGTATTGTCTCATTTCTTATGTTTATCACAGTAAATTTAATAAACGGAGGTCAAACTTTCGCACAATGCCAATAACCCCGCTATAACGTTGCATTAACATGGTCATTAGATGAACGCACCATTTGTTTCAACAGACTGATAACAATTAGCACATTGTCGCTCTTACTCTTCCTATATTTCTATAGCCTTCAATGAACATTCGTTTATTATTTTAATATAAGTTTAATATTTGGAAAAACTAAGTTACCCTGAATATTTGTAGCTTGTCAAACCCTCTTCCACTTGAGACACACACAACTTCAGTGCCTTCAGTGCTTTGATTTTAAGTTTGTGCTTGTACAAAATTGCTATATACCATCTCCATCGCAGTATGCATCAAATACAGTTTTATCTCGAAAACAATTTACACCTAGCTATTATTTCATTTCTTGACTCCGAATGGATGAGTATATATTGATCGATTTGGTGACACCACAATTACATAAA
>CM037778.1:75645603-75695603 GCA_021229015.1 Solen grandis
AAACACTGAGTCTATACCAATCGCTGTTCAGGATATTCCATTGAAATTTTGCCCAGATATGAGTAAAGCATGAATATAATAAGTTTTAATCAAAACGTGGTTATTATGACGTTATTTTGTTTGTTTGTCCACGAACATTTTGGACATACTTCGTACACAGCGAAGTATTTTCGTTTGAAAGCAAAGATACTTAAATGGCCAAGGAAAATATCGGACTTTGTTGTGACGAATTTTGGATTCATTTTATCACAAGCTAACAACACAATAAATGCTTAAAGGAGAATGTTCTTTCTTAATATGAGGTGCGACTGGCTGGTAATTATATGGGTTAAAGCAAAAATTTTGTATCATGATCCTGAATTACTTTTTTTACAATACGTTTCGTTTCCTCTGCACTGTAAAGGTGTGTGTGTGTGTGTGTGTGTGTGTGAAATATACCGGTAAATAAGGACAGCATAATATTAACTTAGGATAAACGTAGACTGTTGCTTATACAACTAGTTTATATCATATAAATGATTTGTTTGATTGTACTGGTGCCTCCTTATAAATCATACAGACGAAGTCCACGTAAGAACACTTTTTTTTTTTTAAAAATTTTGGGAAAATTGGGAATTTGGAAGACCAAGCCAAAGTTTCTTCGCAACGGCAAGTCGACACCAAAAGAATGTTGTGATGAGGACTTGTGTGAGGCCCGGAATATACAGTGCTATGTACGTCATATATACGTTTTTATAAATTATACATAAAATTTGTCATGTGGAATAAAAATGACGACGGCGACGAAGTTTGTTCGTCATCTAGCGTCAAAACTAGTAAAAGGCACAGGTACTCGAAGTTGCATGGGGCGAATCATTTCATACTTAGTGGTACGAAATTATTCGCCCTATGCAACTTCGAGCCCTGTGTAAAGACCCCATTATACTTTATATGATCTTCGTACTGAAAGCAAACGTTTGTACGAGATGCACTTTATATGTAACGTTGAAGTTCGTCGATTAATTCATGCATAAATAAGAAATATTCCTTTATTTAAGATAATTCAATTGTTTACAAAATAACTTTGCATATTCCGCATATTTTCGTAAATTTTCTGACGTTTTCCATAGACCTTCCGTATGTCTCCATTAACGAATCACGAATTCATAAATTGATTACGTAGCAGATAAACAAATTATGATTCGCCGAGGGTTTTTGAATTCAAATTCTTTAGGATTACAGACCTCGCCAATACAAAACGTAACTAATGAGATCCAAAATACTAAATTGCGTATTCAATGCGTTTAAATATTTTACAGCAGACATCTGCACATTATGGAACATATGTGTTTATCTACAATATATCAAGTTATGCGTTTATTGCCCGCATCATGAAACTTCTCAGTGGTTTCCTATTCCATTTTTTATGTTTCGTTGTTTACAACGTAAAATATCAATGATCGCGGGAATCTCGAAATGCTCTCTACTGGGCAAGCTATACGTGCGCCTGTTTGGTACAATAGATGAATATGCTTGTATGACGAGATCCTGTTTACATTTTCACATGAATGAAATGCACAGCTATCTATTTTATAAAATTATGATTTATTTGTCATTTTATTATAATAGTTGGGAAAAAAAATAAAAATATCATTTTTTTTAAATTGTGTGACGTAAGTCTGTGGCTGTACTTGTCTTGATTTTAGGCTTACCATGACGAGTTTGTATTTATTTTTATCAGAAATACATTATGTTTTGGCTAAGCAAACCCTTTTTTTTTAATTTCAATTTAATTCTTTCGAAATATAGAAAGTGCACACATGAAATTTGCCATACAATATTCAACATGATTATGCCAAACATAATTTATTCCGGAAATAAAAAATATATTACAATAAAGTGTATATTTTCCTTTGCGCTGACCATTGTACAGTGTAAGGTGAGTTTCATATTGTATCTTAGACGAAAACACACATACACACGTGATGTCTCTAGTTGATATTTGATTAAAACAGGGACTCTATATAATGTAGATAGATTCCCTGTTTAATATGACAATGATAAAATTGTATTAGACAATTGAAGGATAAATTTGTAATGAATATTATACTGAATTGTCCGTCGTACCACGTTTATTTTCAAGATGAGCAAACGTTGAACTCAATTTCGAGTCATAATAGCCCACCCACGTGCCCAACCGGAAGCGTGGTAGCTGTTACATCATGGTGTGTTGGACACTACAATTATGCCTGCAAAGGTGATTGAAAAGTCTTAGAAACAATAAAATATAAATCATCGAACACAGGGCGAGATAACCAGTTAGCTAGTACATTACTGTTTCACATCGATGGCTAACCCCTGACACTGTTCCATCGCCCTCTTTTCTTTACGCACACTAAAGATAGTTTCAAGTCATCCTTCGATCTGATTTACGTTTTCTTACGGTAAGGTGAGTTTCATAATGGTAGTTAAATAGTACTGATATGTATCAAATACGATGGAGGTACGCATTTAAACCAGGGAATCTATATAATGTGAATACAGAATACATGTTTATCTGAAACGTTATTTCGACAAAAAATTAGTTATTCTTACAACAAAATCATATTGTATTTCATGTTACGCCGTGATATGATCAAACATTTCTAATTTAAGCCTCTTCAATTCAGTTTTTGAAAAAAAAAAATCGGCTGAGAATGAAAACTGAAATCCCCAAATTTACCTTTTTTTTTTTATAAAAGGTCAAACTTATTCAGAGGCGGTATTAATAAGCATAAGTGTGTCTGATTATAAGTTTTTCAATTTTATCATTCCTAAAGCGGGTAAAATGATGACAGGTTAAATTTGGTAAATCGTTTATTGTTCGAGAAGTTCATATTTAAGAACATAAGGGTTTTTAAAATTCCAAGGAAGTTAAGAAATAATGAGATGTTTCGAGAGCACGATCTCTAAGCTGATCTTTTTCCATTTTGACCATTAAACAAAAAGAAAGAAAAAAAAATAATGTCTGACAAACGATCAGTTACCCTTTCGTATAATTCTTATAATGACCTGTTATATAACTTAAAGGGAAGATAAAGACTAATAAAAAAAAAACTAGCATGGCCAAATTATTAATGATATAATTTAAATCTGGAAGTTTCAGACTAACTTAATGGAACTTTCACTTGTCATATTTCCGAAATATTATAGTCATGTAGAGTTAGACATTCGTATAAACTTTTCGTCATACTTTTCCCTGTAGATGTTTGTTCAGTTCTTGGAGTAGAACGATGCGAAAATGGCGGCACGTGTGTCCCAGAATCCATCACGTCATGGAAGTGCTCGTGTCGGCCAGGATTTAATGGAGACATTTGTCAAATAGGTTTGTAATATTGGAGGATTGCGTGTGTTATAGAAGGAGCAATTATACAATGACAGGTTATTGTTTATTTCTTTTTTGCTTATGTCACATAATATTTAGAAAAAAAAGTTACATGTATTTTATGTTTTATGAAATGTATTTTTATGTTTTATGAAGATCTAATTTTTTTGTCCTTCTATCAGATAGTGGATTTTTCATGTGTGTGTGTGTGTGTGTGTGTGTGTGTGTGTTGATAAGCTATACAGGTCATGGGAAATACATCTGTTGATAAGACTTGTACAGTACAGCCCATTCACTGTAGTGTTTTATTAAGTGTGTGAATGTACGCTTTCTTGCAAAGCAATGCATATGTATAAATATTTCAGCCTGAAGTTTCGGTAAAGAGGTAATACCGTAAGGTAAAGTCCCTGTAGTGATTCCGCTACGTCTTGGACCACTTAACCTCTACCAAGATAACCAAGATACTCTAATGATACAATTAGGAAACCCTTGGTTATCTCTGTGAAAAGCCATGAGGTCCGAAATGTAGCGGAACCATTACAGGGACTTAACCTTAACGTAATGGAGATAGTAAGATACAGCAATATTGTTTATTTTTCAATTTTACAGTGTGATTTGAGTCCCCTAGCACAAGGTTAACTGTAACATGTAGAATGGAATCTTATTTCAACTATACATTGTTGTGTATATTCTGACATGCGTTTCAAGAATTGTTTATGTCGCATTTAAATACATCGCTCAAAGTTTGCTAAGAACCAAATAGTTTACGTATTGTATAAGTGAGTATAGATACCGTATTCAAAGGCTTGAAATAACGTCAAACAAAATCATAAACTGAACGTAACGTAAGAATAAAAAAGTACACCTTTCATAGCAAACTTATGATTAAAATAGTGCACTTTTCTTAGCACATTTATGAATAAAAAAAGTACACTTTTCATAGCAACATTTTCATAAAAAAGTAAAATGCATGTTGGTTGTTTGACATTCTCGGTTCTAAGCAAACCATAAGTTGTATACTCTGCAAAATGATATGTACAAACACCTCATAAATTATTGAAACTGAATGACTGACTTGCAGTGTCTATATCGTTACTTTGACGTAGGCCCTCTTTCGTGTCACAGTTTTTCATTCAAAGTATGATTGTTTTAGATATCAATGAATGTTCATCAAATCCATGCCTTTCTGACCATACCATCAACTGTGTGGACCAAACCAATGGATTCATTTGTAACTGTAAACCGGGATATACTGGGACAACCTGCGAATTAGGTACGCTTGCGTATTTTAAGTGTTTGAGTGTTCGATCTTGTGGAGTTTACCGCCGCTGCGACATAATTTCAGTAATATGGCTCGAATTCCACCAACAATATTTAGAGCTAAGTAATACTTAAATTCTTGAACTAGGTAGATGCTCATTCCACCATTTCTATTTTACAAAATATTCAAGTAAATGACTAATTTTTTATTTTTTTTTTAAGCGGGGGCACGTTTCTGACATTTAGCACAAAAGAACTTTAGACTTTAATTCTTTAACTAAAACATATATGATAGTATGAATGATAAATCGGGGGTAACCATACTGGTTTTAGATTTAGATCACAACTTGTAAATGATAATTAATGTGATCTATAAGTGACGGGGGAAACTTGAAATACTGTATAGCCGAAAATACAAATCCATTGAAACGGAACAAAAAAAAAATGTTTACAAAAAATACTCCAAAGCCATGAAAGTTATATAATTATTTGTCTATAAAGAAACTCTCAACGGCGACGTATTTTTTTTGATCTACCTCTTTTAAGACTCTTTGAAAGGAAAACTGTCTTTTTATTGATACTTTAGCCAAGATGTGACTTTTTGGATCTTCAAAATTTGGTTCATATACTTTTAATAATGTTTTCAATGCCAAATTTAAACTAATTTAAAACCTGCCAAAACGGCCTTTAGAGTTGGTTGATTGATTACACATTATTATATGCTATGTGCATTCATATGCTTAGATCAACAACGTATGTAACTAAAGCTATCATGAACCTATATAGTCTATTTACACATATTAGCATTTTGTTCCGAGATGAATTTCAGATACATATACCTACAAAGTTATAATACATATAATTTCAATTCAAACATTTCTTTTGTATCGATATGCCGTGATAAACGTTCCCTGTACCTATAGAGATAGACGAGTGCAACAGTTCTCCTTGTCAGCATGGCGGCACGTGCACGGATAGATTTCTAGGATACACGTGCACATGTCCTCCCGGGTACACAGGACTGCACTGTGAACTAGGTAATGTTTATATACTGCTTTTCAGTTAAATAACGTCAATTTAATCAATTCAGAAATATCTCCCCTCTCTCTCTCTCTCTCTCTCTCTCTCTCTCAAGGTCTTATCTTTTTAGAATAAATTATTCAAATTGCCAATTAATATAATGTTTTTTGTAACATTTAAAAGTTTTTGCCTAAATCTATATTTTGTTTAGACCTGTAACAAGAAAACAACATATCCAAATTTGATTTTACATTGCATCTTAATATAATGTACAAAGAAACAATGCATTGTTTTCCTAAACTTCGTGCTCTTGCAAAACTCAAATAAGTTAAATTGATAAGTTACTTATAATTCAACTTCTTTTACAGATATAGATGAATGTGCAAGTGGTCCTTGTCAAAATAACGCCACATGTAAAGATCTGGTGAACTCCTACAATTGCATCTGCCCTCCTCGCTTCTATGGAATCAACTGTGAAACAAGTAAGTTCGTGCTTGATTAGATACGTTTATCGAATATCCCAATGCATTTAAGCAGCTCGTTCATAGACAATTGGTAGAAATAAAAAAAAGACTTATTTTCATTTCTTCCTCGTAATTGTTAGTGAAGACTTTGTTTCCTGACAAATAAACTCGACAAGCGTAAGTCACAATGCAAGTTCCGCAACATGGCGTCTTCACCAGTTCCGGGTAGCAAATTCGTAAGTCCAGCCTGTCAAGTAAGCGCATGCGCGAAGACTAAATGGGATCAGTCAGGTGAAGGCAATGAAAATAGAAAAACAAAATATAGGTATTATCATTCTAAATGGAGTAATGGGTGTTAGTATGGTCAATACAGTATACTCGATATTCCGGCTGGCTTAGCCTTAGTAAGCCGGAATATCGAAATGTGTGTGTGTGTGTGTGTGTGTGTGTGTGTGTTATCGTGGATGATAATTTATTTTTTCATTTACCTTTCAATGATACTACTACTTAAGAAAATATAACTTTACTTTTTTTCATCATTGAAAATATTGGAGATTATTGTCAAAGATACACGAAAAGTAGGTATACCGGTAGTACTTTTAAAACTTTATGCAAGAAATTAAATATATTGCTGTCTAATAAGGACCTCCTCTGTTTGCTGGTAAAATATTGAAGTTCTGTTTCTACACAGAAAGAAAAACAATTGTTCCATATACCATTGAAAATTAATTAATATTGATAAAGTCATAAATTTATACGTGAATATCCATGGGGTAAGTTATAAAAATTGATTAAAATAAGTAATTGCTATTTCAGGGGAATGTTCTCTGAAAGAGATAATACATTTTTATGATCGAAATTTCTTTTGCGACTGAAATTGTTTCTTACTTCAGACATTTGCCACCCAACTCCTGCCGACGTCATTTTCGTCCTCGACTCTTCCTTCAGTATGACTGAAACTCAGTTCAAGAAGCAGCTCGACTTCATTGCCAACTACACAGATCACGTCCAGATCGGGAAAAAGGATTTCCAGATCAGCGTCATCACGTTTTCCTATGACGCTCATATAGAGTTCTACCTGAACCAGTATCAAGACAATGTCACGCTTAAAGATGCTGTCAACAAGATCCAATACAAGCCTGGGTCAACAGAAACGGACAAAGCGTTGAATATGGTAAGTGTCTTAAAACAACAACTACATGCATTGTAATCCATAATTATAAGTAATGGAAATAGATAACATTCTTTGGCAAACACTTCCCTGAAGAAGTCAAGGTGGTGTTTTGATGCTCTTCCCTCAATGAATGATAATTTTATATGAACATGGAGTAAGGTTGTGGGAATAAAGGAATGAAAAACTTAACGAAAGTCATTGAAACAACGGGCGTGATTGTGTGATGTAATTCCAATATACACCCCTTTTTTTAAATATATTCGTCATTTTACACTTTTCTAAAACAAAGTTTTGAGTGTCTATCTTTCAACCCCTTTCAGTTAATCTTTGGGTATGTCCTCTATCACACTATAGTTATTCATCCGTAAGTTCAAAGTTATTAAAGCGTACTTAGTTATCGGACACTAGGCTCAAATTCCACCAACCATACTTAGTCAGGCTAAGTCATACTTAAATACTTGGAGGCGAATACCCAAATATTTCATGTCTTTACGAATAATGCTAGTTATTAAGGTTACAATAAAAGTCAATGTAGTTATTCACTTCAATGTTTCATAAAACAAAATACTAGTAGAATGCATTTCAACATGAATTAAGAATTTAAGTACATTGTATTTCTCGCGCTATAAATTGCAAACGGAATTGAAGCGAGTTTTGATAGAATGTTTCTTGGTGACCTTGGACTGTAGCCATTACAACCTCGATAAGTCTGAAAATGATATCCCTGACTGGACAGTCATCATTCATTTTATATGTCTATTCTTTACAAGATAGGGAGATTACTAATTTCCCATACACAGATTTTCTTTATTTAGTTGAACGCTATCAGGGACCTGTCTTAATTTAAAGGTAAAAGATGTCCTGAGTCGTGGTCCGGGGGTAGACAGGCAAGTGAAGAACAGGTTTGTTTACCTTCTGACCGACGGAATGTCTTCCCATCGAACGAAAACACAGATGGCGGCGAAAGAGCTCCGAGAGAGTTACTGGGTTACATTGGTTGCCGTTGGTTTGTAAAAATATGCTCTTGTTTTTCATATGGGTCCATTTTGGTTTAGCTTGTTAGCCAGGTCCGACGCACTTTTCAGAATATCGATTTCAAAAAAATGAAATGAGCAGAACAAGATGAAAATGAAATCTTAGTATGGATTCCATCCCTGTAAACTTTCCCTCCTGAAATGAGACAGCTTGTAACCGATACAAACTGTTCTTAAAAATATTTTCATAAATTAATTGTTCACCGTATGATACTTCATAGGTAAACTCGTTTCCGTTTAAACAGCTTGGCTTATAGAAATGAAATTCTGGGCATACGTAGTTTAGACACTTAGTACAACGTCTGGAACATTAGTCTCTTTAACCCCACTTTGTCGATTAATAGCAAGTGAAGAAAAAAATGTGGTAATACATGTATCCAGTTTCTTCTATGTAAAATCGGCAAATATAATCACCCCTTTGAAGATTATGGATATAATTTTACCTTGCAAAACAAAGTTATTGAACATATATTACTGGTGAGTAAGTTAATATATAGGAAAACAAAATGTAAAAATTGGTTAGGAACACCGTATTTTAGAGCGGCTACAAGCGGAATACTTCGGAACCGGTGATGCATCGGAACTGGCTAAACAAAGCAATACATTCAGTTACAAAAGGTGTACTACAAGCATTCCCCTAAAATATCAATACTTTTGGAAATAAATAAATTCACATCATTTTGGCCATACTCAACATGTTTAATAAAATAGATAATATATTTCGGAAAGAAATGGTGCATTTTAATTAGCGAAAGCCAGAATGAGTGTTCACTTTCTTGCACACGAACAGTTATTGGAATAGCATGCATTAAAATCACGATAAACATATGCTTAACCCTTTTTCGTCAGTTCCTTATTTTCAGGCACAGTCCCAAACTCATTGAAATGATGAATAACAGTTAGACTTTATCAACCGAATTTAAATGTTGCTTTCAGTTTCTTCGAGGTTGTCTCCAACTTCTTACTCTTGCGTTGTTTCACGTCTACACTTTCAATCCAAACACTTTTTAATTATCTAACCCAGTGATTCACCAGATTACGATATCGTCGTCGGATAGCTACGACTGCCTGTTACTGTTTACTATACTGTAAAATGGAGAAAAAATGGAATGAGTTTCTTGTGAGTTCCGATGATGGTCTGAAGGCGAAGCATGCTAGTTGTTATCCCTGTCTATGTAACTTCCTCGTCCAGTGTCTCCACTGAATAGGCATTAAGTCACATCTAATGCGTATTAAATTGTTACTTGTATTTTACTGCAAACAAATTAACCTCATCTCTCTGTTTTCCCATAAATAAGAATATTTCTGCGTGCAGGTATAGGCAACATGGTGTCTCACGAGGAACTCCTGAACGTGGCCTCCAACAGAGACTATGTCTACTCCGTGGAAAATTTCAACTCCCTCTATACCATCCTAAAGGAACTTGTACATTACACCTGTGATGGTAGGTTTTTATTTGCAACAGAAGTTCAATACTCAATGTTTGGGCTTAACGTCCAACCGACAGTATTTCATTTATTTAAGGAATGTGTCTACGTGAAACAATATAGTCCTGTTTACTGCGACCATGCAATTCAGTCGTGAATATAATCATGAAATTTGGCAAACCAGTAACTACGCTTGTGTGCTGAGCACCAAGGAAGGGACCTTTAACGATCTATGATCGGTGGCATATTGGTTTTGCCTTATCTGTTTGTTGGTTGGTTGGTTTGTATGTTGGTTAGTCAGCAACTTTACATTGGCAATGACTTGAAAACTATACAAGATATTACTTGAAACTTCATATATAAATAGAATGCGACTAGGAGAAGTGCAGTGACTATGAACCATCACTCTACATGGCCCCATTTTTTAATTATCTTTTTTTTCATTTTTTGTCGGGATCATTCATCATAAACTATACAAAGTATTGAAAATGATAGAAAAAAGATAGGGCTGACTTGTTAAATTTCGTTTAGGCTACTGGGGTAATTTTGTGTTGAGTGTTAAGTTAGGGAGTTAAGTTCAGTTTGTTTTTAATCTTTGATTCTCAAATTAATTAAACGTTGATTATTTGAGGCAATCAATCATTGTTACAATCATTCGTAAATAAAAACTTTAATTTATCTAATCATACGACCAGGAGAGTCATAACGAAAATTTAGTTTCAAATATCTAGATTTTTTCACACCGCTCGGACACGTTACAATAGCATCAGTCTCCGTTTGCGCAGTTGGTTAAGTGCTCGTCTGCTGAACTAGGGGCCCCAAGATCGAATCCCACTAAATGACTTTTTTATGTTTCGCTTATATTTCAATTATATCCCATCTTTCTTTTTTCCCCTTCCTAGTATATTACATCTCATAAATTTAACGACAAATACGTTTTAATCCATAGACCATTTAAATCTTGCCAATATTATTATATTTAATATATTATATTGTAACACGTTTACTTTCTGTATTTTTTTTCTTACGCCGAATATATTTCTTGTTTATCATCTCCCTTTTTATTCTCTTTTTTTTCATAAACAAAACAAGGTAAGGAGTAAGGACTTGAAACTTGAAACATAATATGATAGCAAGTAGGAGCAGTGTTGTAACTAAGAACCATAACTCTGTCTGGTCCATTTTTTTTCTATTATCTCCCTTTACATCTTTTCTATCAATTTTGTCAAGAACATAATTCCTCAACCATTCAAGGTTCTGATTTGAAACTTAAAATTTAAACAGATAGGTAGTAGCAGAAGTGCAATGATAACGAACTTCAACTCTCTTCATTTTTTTTCTTGGGCATTTCTCCATTACTATATGAAACAATTTCTATATATTTGACATACTTCCTACACGTATAAGTGACTTTCATTTATTTGACATTTGACCTGCTCAGACGGAGCATGGTTTTTTTCAAAAACATTTTTTTTTAAAAATGATTTAACTTTAATATCTGCTGACGTTTGTTATTGAATATAAATTTAAGACGTTTTTAAAATATGTTATTATTGTATAAGTATGTCATTTTAACTAGTATTTTCTATATGTTTTTAATTATGTTCAATTTTTTTTTTATTATCTTGAAATGTTCAGATAATGTTTTTCCCCGACAGAATGTGAACATAGCTCCATGACTGATGTTGTCATTGTAGTAGAAACTACGAAGAAAGTAACATCTGATGATTTTAGCGCATATCATAAAGTCATTGAATATCTCATCGACTTAATGGACGTCGGAGCTAACAAGACGGCTGTCAGTGTGTACACATTTGACGATAATGTTCAAGAAATACTTGCTCCCAGTCGTAACGGGGATAAAAATGCAATAAAGGCTGTTATCAACTATAGAATACAACACACGCAAGTCTCTAAGTATTGGAACGTTTCGGAACTATTTTACGTTACTAAAAATATCTTGATTTCTTCAGTCAGAAATGACTCTAAAAGAATGTTAATCTTTCTTACAAACGGACACTTCAATGGAACGGATGAAAAAGCTGATGTAGCCAGGTTTGAGCTCTCACACAATGTCAAAATATCTGTTATTGGTGCTGGAAGAGAAGCAAATCTTACAGGAATGAAGTCCATAGTTACTGATCCGTTTCATGTTTTTTTAACTTACGTGGATGTTGAGCCACAAGAAACAGATCATAAGCCAACAAACCTTGACGTATTTATGTCAGAATTTACGTACAATACATGTGAGCTTACCGGTGCATAAGACCTCTGAAACTTATTTTGTATAGCAGAATAAAATAAAAATGAAAAGAAATGTTATGTATCAGAAATACAGACGTTAACTATATAATCAATATGTTGTTAAATGTGTATATGTTTTACACACATGCTGACATATGGTGATGAGTAGATGTTATTAGATAAGTTTTGTATGAAATGTATTTGCCAGGGCCGGTGGACATATAGCTATACCCTGTTGAAATATCTAATAATGTTATGATGTATATATCAGTAAGCTATTGCTTAGATAGTTTACGAATTTCCTGCTATTGATAGCAGTTGTGACGGAAGACCTAATTGAAAATGAAATGCACTATATCTTATGAGTAACGTACGTTCACAATTCATAAACAATGCATTTTTTCAATAAAAAGCAAATATGAAATACTTAAAATGTGTTGTTTCTGTTTTTTAATGCCCCAATGTCCATGTTTCGAGGGGTGTTCAAATATGAATGCAACTAGGCCAATATCTCGCTTTAAACCACGATTTGCACGAATTAGGCACATGTTGTCAGTCTAGCGTTGACAATAGCTAGATTAACACTGTATACTCGTATACACTAAAGCTAAAATGGTTGGAATAAGGTATATTTTCACTGAACAAATTCGGTCCTATATCAAGAACCGCTGTATTCTAGGTATACAGGCGAAAGACATATTCAATGAAAAATGTCGTGTTTATGGGAACAATGAACTTTCTTTTTCATCTGATCTGTCACACGGTGGTGTAAGAAATTTAAAAGTGGTGTAGATTCAGTAAAAGATGCGTCTCAAGCACGCCGCCCGAAAACTGCAACTTCGCCAAAATTAGCTGAAAAAGTAAAGGATTTGATTGCTACCGATGCAAGATTTACAACTAAGCATATACCTTAATTCGTTGGCATCTCAGTAGGAGCTTTTCATACAATTCTAAGACGTGATTTAGACTTGAGAAGGATAAGTGCAAGATGGATACCCCATCTCCTTGCAGAAGAGCAAAACCTTGCTCGGGTAAGAATCGTCAAACAATTGTTGAAATATTTCCCTAAATACAACAATCGATCTTGCGCAAATATCATCACAGGCGATGAGACATTGTTCACTTTTAAGAGCCCAAGCGAAAGATAACGAACAAAATATGGGCATCCAAATGAAGCCAAAGACCTCAAGGTTCTCCATACCCTAAAGAAATATTTCGCAAATCGTCGACCAGCTACTGGTCTCCATGGTGTCAGGTTGTTGCATGACAATGCTTCGTCACACAAAGCGCGAATATCTGAAACAGGAAAAGGTTGTCGAGCTTCCTCACCCTCATTCGCCAGATCTTGCCCCTTGTGACATTTTCCTATTTACGAGGCTCAAAATAAAAAGACCTTGATGGAAGAAAATACCAAACGCACAGAAATCTCGGTTTGGCTATTTTCCAGTGTCTGAAGAGTATACCTCAGAAATATTGTGAAAACGCCTTTAAAATTTGATTTAAAAGATTGAAAATTTGTATATCACATGGTGGTGAGTGTTTTGAAGGATTGAGATGATTGTTTTAATATTGTTTGTTAAACACTTCTGAAAATTGACTTAGTTGCATTCATATTTGAACACCCCTCGTATTTCGCGTATACAGAAAAAATACCATTGTCGACAAGCAAATATAGTGTGTGTGTGTGTGTGTGTGTGTGTGTGTGTAAACACACAAATGAATAGGAAATGTATGAATCATAAGCTGACTATCTATCAAGATAACTTCCGTAGATTATTCCTGGAGATTTTTTTTTTAAAAAAAGGTGGTTAATTAGAATCTCGTATAATCAAGTCACATATTCGTATAATCTGGTCACGTATTCGAGAGTCCCTCTTTAAAGACAGGGCCGTTTTGTGATATATTACTAAATTAATTTCTTGAATGTTTCAAGTACCGACCATCCAATATTTCATTACACAGTCTGGATACCATGCAGCTCATTTGATATGTTATCGACTAAAGATTCAAATGCTTCTTTTGAATGGATGTAAGCAAAATATGTTAATATTTAATAAGACTTCTTTCTTGATTCTTCTTCAATGTTTTTTTGAGTGGTTAGTTTAAATCACACCATCAAACAACCTCGGTAATCTTACATCTATATACACTATTGTATATTATATATAGCCCAACTTGTATACTATATATATAGCCCAACTTGACTATCTCAGGGAAATATTTCTAATTACCTTATCAACCCAGTACGACAACAAAGTTTACTGGTGTACGCTGCGTTTCATTGTTTGATTCGAACCATTCACCTACAAATTATGATAAATTAAGATGTATTCTGTCTAACATTAATCCCCACCAATTCTTGACAAAAAGTTGTTTGTTGAAACACTGAATAAAATAGCGTGCAACATCTATATTCCCAGAAAAGTCGAAAGATCGAAAAAGACAAAAGTATATGAACATAACGAAAATCTGCCCTCCGTTTCAAGTCCACAAAGCGAAGCTCTCATGCTTGCTCGTATTCAACAAAACATGTTTCTAGCTTTCTACAGTGTCACTGGTCAGAGTTTTTTTTGTGCATAAAGTTCAGTAGGTTAACATTTTGTCATATGTAAGTTTATGAGAAGTTAATTATCAAAACAATTAGTCACGTTTAAGAGTGTTAGTATAGACTTGGTGTGCCCACACCAATTATTGTTTCAAATGCTGCAATCCCAGTAAAATAATTGCTTTGTTATCATGTAGTTGTCCATCACTACACATGTTCAGCCGGCGGCGAACCGGAGTCTCCGTTGATAACGGTAATAGGTGCGAATTTGTGTATATTAAGTAAGTACCGTACCGCACGGTCCTATATATTATCACTACATTGGAATTGTTTAAACCCCATTTATTTGAACAGTAATCTAAATTGGCACAATGCAACTATTGCATAGCTTGTCGTATGTTTTAAAGTTCCACAGCTTATGAACCATTCCGCAAAATTCTCGACCTGCGCAAAGTTTCTGCATTTATAGTCAAAACACATATGATAAAATATTCCATTCTTTATTCACAGATGAATATTACAGTCTACGGCTATACGGACCCGTGAATGATTTTTAAATCAACTCATATCTATCTTACTAAAAGAACGAGCTGATTTTTCTGTCGGATTTGGCGCCGTTGCGATGTATAAAGAGTATCACGGTTAAACAGTGAACATGCATTCCGTAGTTGTATTATTTGTGTTTAAAAATAAATAAAATTGCACAGTTTGCGAGAATTTATGGTGAATCCATTGAAATTGTTATAAATTTAAACGTTTCTGGGGAACACCGTATAGAATGCTCTTCGTATTAGTCAAAAATACGTCTGTCTTTCATGGGAACTTGACTATCCCGGCAGCCACGTAACATGAGTTTTACAAAGCAGCAAAAATGGCATTGTGTCCACATTTTAACTACACTAGTCCTATTATTAATCTTCGAGAGTTATCCAATTTATCTTTCGAGTTTGTGATGTTTGGCGTTTATACGAACTCTCGGAAGAAAGACGCTGTAGTCTGCCGTACACGATGTCCACGTATACACACAGCATAAGCATTGTATGTGCAGTAATAAGTGGGGTTTTTGACGTCATTCGTACCCGATAAGAGTGTTATAGTCTATGTTCTTAAAGGTTTCATTCCATTCAATCATTAAGTTGTCTATGATTTCAAAATCCAATGACTTGCCTTTCACAAACTTATAAGTTTGGATAATGGCAGTATCTCGAGATCTCAGGACTTTCGGTCCTTTGATTTGCACTTAGTCATCAAATTTGACGAAACTTTACGGGATTGATATCACGGAGCTACCGGTTGGTATTAATAAAGTACCAAGTCTTGTATATATCATTAGCATGTTTTATTGCAGGGTTATGGCCATTTGTTTTATTATTTTTATTCCTTGACAGGGTAATAGCTTGAAAGCGATTAAAGGGATGAAAAGGTGAAAAAAAGCATATTCATATAAATTAAATCTATATGTTAATATCAAGTGTAAGTCTCTAAAAGTAGAAGCAAAGACTTATAAAATCAGGGTCGAATTCTACCAACAATTCTTAGCGCTAAGTAAAACTTAAATACTTAGGGAGAATTCCATTAGTCTTGTTTCTCTAATAAAAATACCCAAATATTTCCTTTCTTATCAATTGTTGTTATTATTTAACCCTTTCCCTCATACAGACTCATTTTGACGCACTCAATAGGTACCAAATAAAGCCGGATCTGCAGAAAACCACAGTTAAACCTTACCAAATTTAATTACAAATTCCTCATTTCCAGACCACTGAGGAGCAGCGAACAGCATAAACCCTGATCAGCCTGCGAGTTACTTGCAGGCTGATCTGGTTTTATGCTGTTTGCATAGGTCTTTTCATGGTTTCCTCTATAAGGGAAAGGGTTAATATGAGAGAAAACTCTGACTGCTGGAAGTAAGGCTAAAGCTAACTTACTGATAATTATTGATACATGTTCTATGTTAGTTATTATGCAACCCTGTCTGCTTGTGGTTTTTAGTGGAATTACAGCACTTGTAGTGATACTGCATGTAAATCACCAGACATTATGAAAGTGAAAGTTAAGTTCAGCTTGAGTTGGTTATACAGACTTTCACACTTTTGAGGGAAAGGGTTAAGGCAATAATTCATTTCAGCTTTGTTATTTACTTAAAAATTTTGTATTTATTTAGTTTAAGAATTTAAGTATTACTTAGCGCTAAGTATTATTGGTTGAATTCGAGCCAAGTCTTTGGTAGAAGGACATATTCACCATATGTCTGTGGTAAAGAGATATCAGGGACTCTATGAAGAATATCTTTGAAGACTTCTGAGATACTCCTCGTACATTAATATTCTCAATATTCATTCAAAGTCCTTATATTATTATACTGTGTCACAGTGTGTATATCCAAAAATTGATATATATTATAGATCTATACATGTCATGATGTGGACAGCACTCCCGTGGTTGTGTGCAGTATAGTATAGTATAAATGAGTAGTATACCCAAAAACTTCAGCTCTTCAAATTGAAGGTGGTGAATAAAGCAAGCACGTAAAATTCAAGAATGGAAAACCCGGTCCTAAATCCGCTGAAAAGACGAGCAGGTTTATAAACTTTTTGACTAGCAATCTATTTGCCTGCAATTAACTTTTTATGTTATTTAGAATTAGCATACATAATCTTTCTCGGAAGGAGCTGTACATGTTGCTCTCGAACGTAAATGACGATGTATGCTACTTTCAGTTTCAGTCCACATTCATTTCTCAATGATAATATTAATAATGACTTTGGGACCGAATGCGATAACAAAATACACTGCTTTTTTCATATGTAGAAATACTATGGTTTGAAGTTCACTGATTTCAATTTATCCAGACCCAGTGTTTTGGGTTGTTTTGTTGTTGTTATTGTTTTTGTCAAAATATATATATGGAGAAAATAGGCGGCATTCTCCCCTGCCTGGAATATATTTTCCCCCAATTTTTTTCATTCCCTCCTGATTTTGACAATTTACATACCATATTGTGTGCATGGACTCAATGTCGTATTGTGTTTTTTTTAAATGTTATGTTGTTAATGAAACAGTTCAAACATGTTATATCATTGTTCTTATTATACTTTTATGCAATATAACATCATTAAATAAGAGTAAAATACAAATATTATATTGTCTGATCAGGGTTTCCTCTGTTCACTCAAGCAATATTGTAGCTCAGATTATACTCAGTCTGTATGTTGAAAATTAAGAATCACTTTTTCATAAACATCTAAAGTTAAGAAAATTAATACTCATTAGTCATAAATCTATTAATGAATATTCATGAGATAATGAGTTAAAAAAACTACAATTAAACCTGATCAGCATGTTATAGTACATCGTGATTATATTGAGGAAAAAATCCAGTTGATTATTGACTAAACATTTTAAACAGCTCGTTCACAGAATGATGGTCATTGACTAAGAATTAGATTTTTAACTGTTATGTGTGTATTACATCTATCAGTACCCATCTACAGACACATGTTATCCCAACTTCAAGACCAAAATCACAGCACCACACTCACCCTACTAATAAGCTTTAACCATGCTGTAAAATAGAAAGGAGAGTCCTTATAAGAAAGAAATGAGTATATGTCAGAAAATGACTGTTCTTCCACTCCAGTGCTTTCAGTATATCTAATGGAAATGTTTTTGATGATGATTTAGATTAACTTTTGAGTTATTATACCAGTCTTATTAATAGCAACATTTGCATTAGAGTTTAGACATTAGGTTTAGCAATATGAAAAAGATATGCCATCACATTCATGCTGCTGTACGCTGATTAATATCAGAGGAAATTCTTATACAAAGCCTACTGGGCTGCTGGAATACAGAAAGAAGGGTTCTCACTAACTCCTGATTTGCTCCTATTTTCCTGAGCAGCCCCAACATGAATGTATTGAGTGACTCTCAACTTTCTGGCAAACCGGTACCGGTGGCCAAATGGTTGGAGCGTCCCAAATGCATACCAAAGTCATAAAAAATGGTACTGGTATAGCTCCCTTGCTTGGCGCTCAGCATATAAGAGTAGTTTCAGGACTGGTTGGCCCGGTGTCAGGATAATATGACTGGGTGTGACCATCTTTGAATGGCATGATACTGCAGTGTGGCAGCACTATATCTGTCTCAAGTAAACATGGTCTCCAAATGACTGAAATATTGTCGGTGGGATGTTAAATTCAATAAACAAATCTGGCAAATCTTTCTGTAAGATTCCCATTTTCAGAATCCTTGTGGGAACGGTAACTTGCAAAGGATTACACTGCTTAAGTAAAGTCTTATTTTGGATTCAATGTTTTTAGAGACACTGAGTAGTGATGAATCTGACGAAGAAGAAGAGCCTCCTACAAAGAAACCATATGAAGGGTCAATACAGAATGAAGGGGGCAAAAAAGAAGGACTGTACAATGATTTTGCCACTAAAATGATGGTAAGTTTAATGGGTAACTGATTGGAGAAGCATATTGCAAGGCAAATAATTATATTGATTATTAAAGATTTTAACCAATAGCATATACCATGAATTTATAATTTGTTGGTATTGTTATATACATGTATTGTCAATTTTAGATGTTCCCATCTTAGGTTGTTTTTTAATTATTTTTTGCACAGAGTTTATTTAAATAATTTCCAGTCAAACCTATCCTAGTTTAAAAAAAAACTAAATCAAGTTGTGCAGACTTTAGGAAGAAAAAATTAATTTTGTCAGATATGAAATATATATTATTTCATGAACTTTGTTAAGAATGAGACTTACAGAAACTCTTTTTTGTAGGAAAAAATGGGTTACAAAAAAGGCACTGGATTGGGTAAGCATGCCCAGGGACGAGTGAACATTGTGGAGGCATCACAGCAGAGAGGAAGGAGGGGTCTTGGTCTTAGCATCAAGGGTCTGGAGCCATCATTGAACGTTGATTGGTCAGAGGATGAGGATGCAGTAAGTAATACACATAATGTTCTTACAGCGCAATTTAATCATTGCAAGATTTTTGTGCAGTTCAGGGATGTAAAATTGGTAAAATTATCACTTGCCCTTTTAGATGTAAAATCAAGAAAAAAAAAATCATGGATTTTACTTACCTTGCACTAAGATTTGTCATGTTGAGTGTGTGAATGGAACTTTACACCCCTGCATTTGTGACCAGCTTTTGCAGTGTTGTGGTTGATTTTTTTTTTTTTTTTACTGTTTGCTACTTTCCATTGTCGATAAGAAGAGAAAAACATGACTCGATACAATGTATATCTGTAATGACTGATAATTGCTTTAAAATTTGGTCCCTTGATAACTGGTTGAGTCTAAAAGCAATCCGTTGCTTACTGAGGCATTGTCTCCAGATTTTATTCTGCCAGTAAAAGAGGAATGATCAGCAAGTGACTATCAATTGACCAGATATAAAGAATAAAATATACATAACTCAATACAACAATGAATAGTAAGTCCAGAATTCAGTTGCTTCTTGTAGGCAAGGGACTTGTTTGTGAATTCAGCCTTTTATGGTCTTCTTTGTATATTACAAATATTACTTTTATTAGCCGGCCTTCTCTGGGATGTGGGGAAAATACCATTAGGAGGGGGGGGAAGGGGGGGGGGTTGGCTATTTTCTCAATTTTGGGGAAAGAAAAATCCTGAGTTTTAAAGCAAATTTGAGGAAACTGCATGGAATTTAGAAGGGAAGAGGCCTATGATAAAGTCTGAAACGTCAACCTAATAATGTTAGACAGCAATTCATAAAAAAAAAATATAGACAAAAAGGATTGCATTACGATATTGTGTTTTTCATTTATCAACAGATTATCATTGATGAGGTTGTAAGTTGGCTGCCTTCATGTGAGGAGAGAGTGCCTACCATTGATAATCTACGCCAGTGGAAAATAATTGGACCAGTGAGAATCCTTCCGCATTCCTAGGGTAGATGATATGGAATGGTTAGAGTGTCTGTCCTGTAACCTGGAGGTTCTGAGTTTGATCCCTGGCCTTGACATGCCAAACTTGTTGAACATGACTCTGTTATGTTTCCCATACTTGGAGTTCAGCATGTAAGGGTAGTTCCTTGTGTATTGGTATGATATCATACTATTCATCTACCGCTGTATATTGAAGTAAGACAGCATAATTTCTGTCTTATGTAGACAAAGCCTCCAAATGACTGAAACCAAGCAATCCTGTAGAATCTTACATTGCATATTGACTGATTTATTGTTTTAACCCTTTCCCTCATAGAGGACACCATGAAAAGACCTATGCGAACAGCATAAAACCAGATCAGCCTGCGAGTAAGGCTGATCAGGTTTTATGCTGTTCGCTGCTCCTCAGTGGTCTGGAAATGAGGATTTGTAATTAAATTTGGTAAGGTTTAATTGTGGTTTTCTGCAGATCAGGCTTTATGTGATACCTATTGAGTGCGTCAAAATGAGTATATATGAGGGAAAGGGTTAATGGACATGATACTCTAATACAGGAATGGATATGCCTTGAATACAGGTTGGAATAAACTTTGAACATAGGGCTATTGATTTGATGATTGCAGGTTGATTAAGGTTTAACTTTATGATAATTGTAATAGGTATACTGCTTAACCTGAGTTGAGAGAGAATGACTTGTCATCTGATTGTAATTTATCATCAATGATCATTATCATCATCATTAGTTTTCATTTCAGAAAAAACGGACACTTGATGATGAAACCAAATTTTGTATGGAAGAGACCTTGACAAATGTGTTAAACTGCAAGGTAAGATCCAGTACAATACATCATTATGATCTGTGGATGTATATGAAATGCCCAGTACTTGAAGCCTTTGGTACTGTGTGTCACTTGTCTGTACAAAGAGAAGCCAGGAAGCAATTTGGACATAACATCTCTTTAGCCCACATGAATTATAGTAAGCTATGGAAATGTAACAATTAGTTGATGTATTGCAATATGTCCACAATGTATGCATTGGAGAGAAATTTTAAATGGCAAATTATCATGTTGCAGTACAGTTTTTTCTTGTGATGCATCAATACAGCTGACAAATATCGAAATATGTGAACAATATCTGAACAGTATTTATGCTTTGTTCTTGTTATAGTTGATAACCTGTGTTTTTGAATAAATGCTGAGAATGTGATGCGAATTGCATTGCCACTTAAATTTCACAACACACATTGCAATTAATTTGCTTCTGCAATATGAATCATGAATTGCATCATTTGAAAAGGAAAAAAAAATATTGTGATACATATCATGATGGAAAAAAATGACATTGAACAGCCCTAGTAAGATTTCTGTTGTCTCTTTGTTTACCACAACTGCTTTGTTTTCATTATAGCATCCATATTTTTTCATAAAAAAACATAAAAAATTAGAAGCATTACTTTACATTTCTGTTATAATAAAAGTGAGAAGTCCCTTAACTACATGACCTGTATGTCTGTCTTTCCTTCTGTCTGTGGACACATTATTGTCTGGTCTACTCTTTCTTTGTGATTTCTTATCTTAAATTCTTTCTAACATAGCACATTGATTCAAATAATATGTATAGTGCATGATGATGTCTGCTCTTTAATATATCAATTTAGCATCCTGTCATACACTTATAAAGTTGTATTATGTTGTGGTTCTGATTTTCTGTCTGTCAGCACAAATAGTTTTGAAATATTTCAAAGAGGCCTCATAGATTGGTCACTTTGACTTTGAAGAATATATGTGTTCACCCTTTCCCTCATATAGACTCATTTTGACGCACTCAATAGGTTCCACATAAAGCCTGATCTGCAGAAAACCACAGTTAAACCTTACCAAATTTAATTATAATGTCCTCATTTCCAGACCACTGAGGAGCAGCGAACAGCATAAAACCTGATCAGCCTGCGAGTTACTCGCAGGCTGATCTGGTTTTATGCTGTTCGCATTGGTCTTTTCATGGTTTCCTCTATGAGGGAAAGGGTTAAATATTTTTCTTATCATTCAGATGAGTCCTAGCATAGAACTTATGCAAAATAATTATAATGACATTGCAAGTACATGTATATGGAGTAGTCACATTTTTCACTAAATTTTCATCAAAAATATGTTTTACAAAATGACATTATGATGCCTTTTAACACCAATCTTACATAGGGGAGTGACACAGGGCCACATTGGCCCTTTTGTTCTTTGAAGGGACTGATCTGGTATCTAAATCACATATTGTGACAGCTCTAGTGCCTGATTGTTTGGTTTCAGAGTATATTTGATCAGCTGGAGCCCGAGGAGATGAGGAGAGCCCGGACAAGGTCCAACCCATATGAAACCATCAGGGGCGTCTTTTTTCTCAACAGGTAATTTTTTTTGTTGGCCTCCTTCCCTCACAGGTAAAGCACTTTGCCATACGTTACAGTGTTTCTCAAACTTTGATCCAAACTTTGTCACTGTATTGAATTGGATAAGTTTGAACAATATAACAGCAATTATTCATTTTAAGCCTTGGGGTAATGCTTTGAGTTGTGGTATAATGACATATATATATATATATATACTGAGATATATTGTAAAATATTCTGCAACGTGTTATTCTAAATCTAAAGTTTGGCACATCTTTATTTGTTACACATTCCCTAAGCTTTCCAAGTAGCAATAGATCGTTCTGTTATCACGAAAATAATTAAAAAAAAACTGTAGAAATTATCTACCAGGTAGTCTTAAAGTATGGCCAAACCACAGGCTATTTTTTCCACTGATGTAACCTGCTATACAGTATAACAGGAGGATATGATTTCTATCATCGTCAAATACTCTGGCTGACTTATTTCATTTCACTTCATGACATCATGCCCACAGATGATCTATTGATCGGCCATGGGTATTCAACGATGGACATTATTTGACAAAATCTTATAAAACTTCACCATTGCAGGTCAAATGAGGTTTATTATATAATATAATACACATACGGTAGTTTCAAACTTATGTATCTTACAAGGATTAGGAAACAAGTTCTTAATTATACAAAACCCTTTCAGCAGTATCTGGGTTGGACCAGTTACACATAAGTTTGTAATGACACCTACAGATGTTGACCTCCTTGTTTCAGGGCAGCAATGAAGATGGCCAACATGGATGCAGTGATGGACTTCATGTTCACAAAACCTAAATACAAAGATGATGTAAGTATAATAAGTGTTGTTAATGTGTGTCAAGTTAAATCTTACAAGAGAGTCGGACCAGTTATTCTCCTTACACTTCAGACAGCAAAATTTCATGGCGGACTTGTTGCCTGTATATAATTTAGGCATATATCGTACAATAAACAAACTTCACCATTACAAAATATAAATGAGAAATGCCGATATAGTCATCACATGCCCTCCTTGCACAAATAACACAAAGTCAAACCTTGTGTTGCTTTTGTGTTATAATGAGCAGAGGTTTACCATATGAACACATTCAGAAAGAAAACACTTACCATAGGGTAGAAACCTATTATCTGCTAGTTGTTTCCATTTACTTGCAACCTGAGTGATTAAGAATTACAGCAAAGCATTATTAGTGAAGGATATAGAGAGGATAGTGATACTGTAATTAATTGATGCATAAAGGCAAGGATCAGGTTTGTATGTTTGGACAGTATGTTGTAAGAAGAACATGATTAACAGTTGTATATTAGTTAATCACAGCTGTTTATATAGCAAAGACATTTCAAAACGTTTCAAAGCTTTTTCCATATTTTTTAATAGTTTTGTCATATTAAAAAAAGACAGTAGTTTCATCATACTATATACATAAACTGTTTAATCTAGGGTATTGACTATGTAAAAGTAAATTGACAGATTATGTTTGTGATGTTGGGGAAGAGTTAAATACTTAGACAGTATTTCAAAAATAAACGAGTGTCATTAATGTTGACCTTTCACCTCCAGAGGCCCATGGTGGGTCCCAATGACCTTCTATACTTCTCTGACATCTGTGCTGGCCCAGGAGGATTCAGTGAGTATGTCTTGTGGAGGTCAAAAGCCGAGGCTAAAGGGTTTGGGATGACCCTGAAAGGCCCATGTGATTTCAAACTAGAGGACTTCTTTGCTGGACCTCCAGAAATGTTTGAACCTCATTATGGTAATATATCTCCTCTTTTATTTTAAATACATGCATATGTTTTATTGTAAGATATGGCCAAATTTGTATTTACATATACCTGTCTCACAAAGTTAAGTGAGGGCTTTAAAAGAATAGCATGTTTATACATATCCTGTCCCATTTTTACAAAAAAATAATAATATTCTTTTTAGCTCACCTGGGCACAATGTGCTCATGGTGAGCTGTTAGAGTGGGTCTGGTGTGTGTGTGTCCATTGTCTACAATTTCCTTTAAACGACATCTCCTCTTAAACAGCTGGAGGGAATCTGACCAAACTTCACAGGATTGAGCCTTATGAGGCTCTCTATAAAAAAAATTCAAAATGTTTTGATTGGTTGAAAATCTATTTTATTCAGCCTACACAGAAAAAAAAAACAACTAGAAAAATCATCTTGTCAGAAATTAAAAGGCCTTGAGTTTAGATATTTGTATGTATCATTGCTTAATGGACATCTACCAAGTTTGTTCACTTCGTGACCCTGGGATCCAAATCAAATTTAAATAGACTTACATAGGAAAGACCTTAAAATGTCTTTTTGTCAGAAACCACAAGATCATGGGTTTAGATATTTGGTATATCATTTGGCCATGTGGACCTGAACCAAGCTTTTTAATCCTGGTTTGGGGTCAAAATTAGTCCCACCTTGTGGGTCACTTGATTTTTTTAGCAATGACCATCAAAATTTGGACCACAGATACAGTTTTTGTGTGGAATAATGATTATCTTGCAGTACTTCTGCATGGATTTTGTATTCAGTATGACTATGTTATAAAAGGCAATGAAGGCAATATTTCTCAGGTGAGCAGTTCAGGGCAATGTGGCCCTCTTGTTACTTTGTATAAACTAGACAGTGTAGGATGGAGTATTAATCACCATCAGTGATAGCTCCAGTTATTTTCACTATCAAGGTAGCTACTATGGCAAAGAAACTTAAGACAGGAAGTCTACTCATTTTGTATTTTATGAGTTTGGTAGAGAGTTGTGCTGATACGTGACCATGTGTATTCCCAGGTGTCGGCGGGCTGGAGGGAGATGGAGACATATTCAATCCCTCCAATCAGAAGGCCTTCATTGACTTTGTCTTGCAGAATACAGATGGGCAGGGTGTGCATTTTGTCATGGCAGATGGGGTAGGAGACTAATGCTACTTTTATCAATGTCTACACAAAATTAGGCACAAAGCTCTACAATTCAGCACAACATTTGTGGCAAATGGCCTTTTTTGATCAATTTCATGTTGCTTGATTTAGCTGTGGGGCAGTTGGAGTGTTGTGATCATTAGATTATATCCTAGTGCATGCAAGAAAACTATGTGCTTCTTATAATGAATCTTTTAAGCATACTAGCAAACATTGACTATAAGCATATATTGAATTGTAAGGACTGTGTGACAAAACATAACTTGAACAATTTAACCATTTCCCTCGTAGAGGAAACCATGAAAAGACCTGTGCGAACAGCATAAAACCAGATCAGTAACTCGCAGGCTGATCAGGTTTTATGCTGTTCGCTGCTCCTCAGTGGTCTGGTAATGAGGATTTTACAATTAAATTTGGTAAGGTTTCAGTTTGGCTTTCTGCAGATCAGGCTTTATGTGGTACTATTAAGTGCGTCAAAATGAGTCTATATGAGGGAAAGGGTTAAGATTGTTTCAATATGTCAGTTATTGATTTTGATGGATGAGTGGATTGTTTCTTATTAAAATTACTGGTCCCAGTCTTATTAAAATCACTGGTCCCAGTCTTATTAAAATCACTGGTCCAGTCTTATTAAAATCACTGGTCCCAGTCTTATTAAAATCACTGGTCCCAGTCTTATTAAAATCACTGGTCCCAGTCTTATTAAAATCATTGGTCCCAGTCTTATTAAAATCACTGGTCCCAGTCTTAATAAAATCACTGGTCCCAGTCTTATTAAAATCACTGGTCCCAGTCTTATTAAAATCACTGGTCCCAGTCCTGTTCAGTCTCTTTCTTTCAAGGTAGTTCATTTGGGGTATAAAACATCTTCAATGATAGCTCTAGTTAGTACCCTACCGGTGTTTTCCGTCTGTCTGTCCAGATATTTGGAAATCTGGATCCCACTTTAACTTAAAAACCGTTTAAGATAATATTTTGAAAATTGGTATGTGAATAGATGGCTGTATGATGATTCTGCACGTCACTTTGTTTTTTATCTCAGAAGAAAATTATGGTTGCTATGGTAACGGAAAAATTATGCACCTCACCGGAAGGGGATTCATGTGTTGCGTGCAACACCAGTTACTTATTTAACAAGGCATCGCTTTTGGAATTTAAACTGACAACATTCCCATTCACCTTTTGCAGAGTGTTTTACCCCCAAATCTTGTAGAGACTACATATGCAGGGGTACAAAGTAAAGAGAAACAGCATATATACCCTCAGCTTAAAATTCATGGGATACCTTGATACAAATATGACTCAAAAAAAATTTAAAAAAAAGAAACAAAAAGAAAACAGCCATGACATGTACCTGGAAATTGGGAGCATTTTTTTAACATGATGTGTGTGTTATACAGGGATTTTCAGTGGAGGGCCAGGAGAACATCCAGGAGATCCTGTCTAAACAGCTGTACCTCTGTCAGTTCCTGGTCGCCATATCCATCATACGTCCAGGTACACTTGATTTCTTAAATTTTCCATTCTTTGGTGCAAATCAAGGACTGATTAAGATACCTGTAATACATGGATTAATACCTGTCCATTTCTTCACATCTCTTACAACCCCCTCCCCCTACTGGTCAAAAAGTTCAGTTATGCCCCCCTTCGAAGAAGAGGGGGTGTATCAATTTGCACATGGTGGTCGGTCTGTCGGTCAGCCATCAGTAGACCAAACCTTGTCCGAGTTATAACTTAAGTTCTTTTTTACCCTTAAGTCTCAAACTTACTATAGTTGTTGCTCATGACCCCTATTGATTTTGGTATCAACATCTCAAAGGTCAATGTCACAAAATCATAAACTAAATTCTCTTTAACATGGTCACCAGGTATTAAGTTGAATTCTCACAAACACTGTCTTAAGTAAGTATTTTCCAACTAACCATAAAGCACTTATAATCTTTTAGTTGTATATTACTTACAATGTACTTTACTTAAAATTTCATCTTTTTAGCAGTGTTCATTATTATCAGTAGTAAAGAAAAGTTCTGGACCAATTTGTGACAAGCCTACATTATAAAGTCTTAACATCATACATACAATATAGCTATATATAAATATAATGGCATATAAGGGGGCATATTATGTTTTACAACCATTTCTTGTTTTAACTGAAAGGTAGGGATATTGCCTTAACTGTAATAATGTACAATAATTGTAAAGAGCTTAGCATAACAACGCTAAGGAAAATAATGCTTGAATGAATCTCATTTGAAAATAAAGCCACTGTAGTGTAATACTACTGAAGAGTATAATAGCATTATTTAGGCATTTAACACAGCTTTTAGACAAGAAAAAGGTCATAGAAAAGCTACAGTGCAGATCATTATGACATTTTATTTTGCATCAACGGATAATAACGCAACTCTCCATAAATTAACTGTGTTTTTTGTGGTAGGTCGGTGGTTCTACCAAGATACCTCCATGCATTCGGGGTCTTCCTCCATCTGTAATTAGCTGGACGTCGCTATATGACTTAAATACTGTTGAAGCAACAGTAAACTCAAATAGTCTAGTCTAACTATGTTTTTTTCTATTACTGTTACGATCAAAAGCTGATACAATAATCTAATTTTAATTGGCTGAAATATTTTCATTTCCAATGACTGAATATTTTAATACTATGTATGTTTAGTGCCTAAATTTGATCTCGTTGTTCACTCCACAGGGGGTCATTTTGTGTGTAAGCTGTTTGACCTGTTCACCTCGTTCAGTGTGGGTCTGGTCTACCTGATGTACCGCATATTTGATAAGGTGGCTATATTTAAACCAGTCACCAGTCGACCTGCTAACTCAGAAAGGTAAACCTTTGTAACCCGATAATTATAGTTCCATACACAGTTCACTTTCTATTAGTTCTTTTGAAAAGAAAAAAAATAACACACAAGAAACAGGTATATAGCTGCCTTATTACTCCTCTATAGACTGTAAACTAAAAAAAAAAATTGTGTGTAAGACCACCTGCTGATGTAGCTGTGTTTATTGACAGGTACATTGTGTGTAAGGGTCTTAGGGAGGATAAGGAGGCAGTGCGGCAGTACATGCACGAAATCAACATCGATCTCAACAAGCTGATGACCCCAACCTCCAATGAGGATATCAATGAAATTGTGCCTTTGAACTTCCTGCAGAATAATGATGCTTTCTTTGAATATATTTGTGATTCTAATGACAGGTAATCTATTTATTTGTCCACCATATCTGATAATATGTAATCTTTCAATTATTGCTGACATTGTTTTATGCTTTTCCTCTTGTGATGTTGTTAGTTAGTAAATTAACGTTATGTTCATTTATTTGATAACTTAATTTGAGATATCATACATGTAATACAATATTCTCAAATATACTATACAATCTCAGACTTATGCTCATATTACATTGAATTTAGAAGCCATATTTTGAGCTTGGGCTTGAAAATTGTACTTCAGTTAATATTTTCGAGAACATAGGGCTAATGTTGATTTCATGATGTTAGCTTAAGGAATGCCAACTAACCTTAATTTCAGACTACAGGGTTGTCAATCTGTTTGACTATTTTAATCATCGTATATAATACCCCCTCTTGGCCTTATGAAGTGGGGGTATACTGGAATCAATCCTATCCCATCCCATCACATTACGTAGTGTCACTTAACCATTCTTTTCTGGCCATGCTATTAACAGAGGTAGTGACAACAATGAATGTCAGTTTTAGTTCACATAATTTGTCATTTTCATGCTGAATTGTTTCAGTCTTGGCAAGCTGCAGATAATGAACTTAAAGAAGATAAAAGCATTTACACAGAACAGGTAAGATTCCCCTTACATAGCAAAGTACAGGGTCAGGATAGATTTTTACTTTAATTGTTAAGATTTGAAGCCAACATTTCAAGATGTTTAAGAGATATGCTTGACTTGTATTGTACTTAATGCTTAAACTTATGTTACCATTATTTCAGGTATGATAGATAATTGTTACACTTGGGCAGCTATATGTCATGAAAAGTCTTAATTGTTAAACTATATGAGGATAGGTAGTCGCCCATGATTGTCAAATTGTTACACTTTTTGGTCAGGTATATGCCCTCAATAGTCTAATTGTTATACAACATGGGGGCAGGTATATGCCCATGGTAGTCTTATTGTTATACAACATGGTGACAGGTATATGCCCATGATTGTCCAATTGTTATTCTACATGGTGGCAGGTATATACCCTCAATAGTCTAATTGTTATACAACATGGGGGCAGGTATATGCCCATGGTAGTCCAATTGTTATACAAAATGGGGACAGGTATATGCCCATGGTAGTCCAATTGTTATACAACATGGGGGCAGGTATATGCCCATGGTAGTCCAATTGTTATACAACATGGTGACAGGTATATGCCCATGATAGTCCAATTGTTATTCTACATGGGGGCAGGTATATGCCCATGGTAGTCCAATTGTTATACTACATGGGGGCAGGTATATGCCCATGGTAGTCCAATTGTTATACAACATGGGGGCAGGTATATGCCCATGATAGCAGTGACTTGGAAACCCGTGCGCCATGCGCCATAGTCCCATTAAAATCGAAAATGTCCCATTGTTTTCACATCCTCGTGCGCCATTTGTCTCTTTCGCTTCGAATCGCATTGAGTACAATATGCTCCATAATTATAATAAACTGTATTCCTGATCGTATCGAAATACGTTAAGTGCGAATCGCTTTTTCATTTCGATTGCCGCATATGCACAGACGCTTATTAAGATAACATATCATACGGGCAACTGAGCTGGACACTTATTAAACTATTAGAATTACGCAATCGGAATTCTTGGTTAATATGGTGAAAAAGCTTGTCCGAGATGTTACATTCAATTTCGTATCGATAGACGCGTTGAATATCGTCTGTAGAATAAGAATGCCTCCCAAAAAAAAATTAAAAGGTCCGAATGACAAAGGTCAGACATCAATCTCATCTTTTTTAGGCCTACAATCAAAAAATATTGCGAAAACAGTAAATGATACTGATGAAACAGCATCAAATGCTGATATATCACAGTCTCCCTCTCAGCCTCAGGAAGTTACGAACCCTGCTTCGTCCTCCCCTCGGGAAGTTTCGACTGGTTCATTTGCACAATCTTCCCCTCGCCCTCAAGATACCTCATTACCTACCAGTAGCACCAGTATCACCAAACAAAAGCCTAGAAAAATCCAGGACAGTTGGTTCAAAATTTGGCCTTGGTTACATTCTGATGGAAAAGCGTTATTTTGCAAGCTATGTAAGGAGTCCAAAAAGAAAAATGTTTTTGCTACAAGTGGTTGTTGTGTACTGAAAACGTCTTCTATGACAAGACATGAACATTCTGATGAACATAAATCATGTATAAAAGCCCCAGAGCTTGCATCAGCTTTTGTACAAGCAGTTGATAACTCACAATCAGTCAAGGATAAGGCAATCCTCAAGTGTATCACAGTGGTTTTGTGGTTGGCATCAGAAAATGTGCCATTGGCAAAATTTGACAAAATGTTTAACCTATTTAAGGATCTTGAGGTACCTGGATTTGAGCCATTGCAGTTGAATGAACGAGTAAGCTACTCTAGCTATTACACAGGAACAGAAATTCTTGAAGCCATCAGTGCTGTCATTGACAATGACATTAACAAAAGAATTGTGAAGTCACCATGCATTACTGTATTAGCAGATGAGAGTACAGACTTGGCAAACAAAAAAAGAATCACCCTAAATGCAAGGATCATCAACCCGGACACATGTGTGCCAGAAACAGTATTCTTAAGTGACCAGGAATATGAAGATGGGACGGGTCTTGGTCTTGCTAGTATTATTCTGCAGGAATTGAAGAAGAGAGGGCAGAATGTTGAAAAACTTGTTGGCTTTGGGTCTGATGGGGCTTCAGTAATGTCTGGTAGCAACAAAGGTGTAAGAGGCATCTTAATGCAGAAGCAGCCACATCTAATTCATGTCCATTGCATGGCCCATAGACTTGCTCTGAGTACCAGCCAGGCTGCTGAAGTAGTAAAGCCTATAAAAAATTACCAGGAGTGGTTGACTAGCATATATTACTACTTCAGCAAATCCAGTTCAAGAGAACAAGAACTGCACAAAATACAAGAAGTCCTTAACAGCCCAAATTTGAAATACAAGGAAATTCATGCAGTTCGATGGCTTTCTGTATACCAAGCAGTGGAGGCAATCTATAGGACAATAGATCCATTGATTACCTACTTACATCAGAGGCAGGCGACCAAGGACCCAAAGTCAAAGGGACTACTGAAGAAGATGGCTACACTGGAGTTTGTTTATATAACATACCTGCTCATGGACACTCTAGCCATAGTGTCAAGACTCTGCTTGACATTCCAAGAACAAGATCTTGATGTTGCAACAGCAAAGGTATATAATAATTTATGTTATCAAGACATTTAAATTTGATTTATTTAAATATATTTTATTATATTTCCTCAATAGTGACCACCAAATTAAATTCAATCAAACACAGTGTCATTATGCTACTTGTCATACTCAGTTGATGTATAGTAACATATATATAAAATTTAATGATATGTCAAACATCTACTCTTATCTTGTTGACAGTTGGCTGTGGACAGATGCCTGGTGGACTTGGATGCCTACAAAAATGGCACACAACTCTTCCCAACACATCTGGAACAGTTTGAGACTGATGTGTCATTGGACAGCAGTGGTCAACATGTGTACAAGGGCACAGGACATTTGTTGATAGCCACCCAGACAAACTTGCCTGGTGTGAAGAGTAACTTCATCAATGCTTTGCTGTCCAACATCAGAGCAAGGTATGTAATATAACAGTACTAGTATGTTCTTAGAACTTTGAGAAAGAACTTTTTTTAAATCATCACATTCCCACCAAAAAAAACAATAAATAAATAAATAAATAATTGGTATTTGGTAAGTAAATTATTCTAAAAATTAAAAGAATATGAGATCATTCATTAATATATAAACACACATGGAGCACCTGTAGTCAAGTGATTACAGTCACATCTCTCTATCACTTAGCTCCTACCTATTGTAGATAAATTCCTGGTCTATTAACTTAGAAATGTTTAAAATCAAGTATTCCATCTGACTTGTGATAGGTTCTTAGTTCTACCAGGAGGGTACTTCTGTGCACTAGGATTCTTCTTACACCTGTAATTAGCTTGAATTCAAAATATGACTGACATACTGTAAAAGTGATGATAGTCACCAGCACAACAATTATTAAAAACACACACACACATCATAAATAAATGTTTTCAGATTCCCCCAAAAAGATCTGGTAGATGCATTCTATGTCCTGGGCATGCGTGGTATCAATATGGGGAATGAGCAGTCAGCCAGAGAGTTTGGAAATGAAGAAATCACCAGAATCTTGCAACACTTTGGTGAGGAAAAGGTAATTTAAAAAAAAAAAAAATTAAATGCAGTTAAATACATGTAATACATTTCACTTGTACATATGATATGTGATGACATATAATATAAATCTGTTCTTCAGTTGCCAAGATTGGACTATATTTTCTGTTTACATATATGAATAGAATTAATGATTAGGTATGGTTTTGTACTACTTATAAATACTTTGAGAAAATAAAGAAAAACAAAACTTGCCATTTCTTTTTAAGATATTTTGTTATAACATTAAGGTATACATTTTATCTGTTTAAGAAATACAAAGGGACAGTAGCATCTCCAAAGGTGAAGACAGCTGTTGTCAAAGAGCAATGGGGAAGGGCGAAGGACATTGTGCGTGCCATGAAGTATCCAGTTGACAAGTTTGGGGAACTCTGGCAGATTCTTGCAACTCATCACAGAGAGGAATTGGATCAACTCATTTGCCTTGCACAGATTGCCATCCTTTTGCCTCTACACACTGCTGACTGTGAACGCACATTCAGCCAACAAAACAAAATTCTCACCAAATCAAGGGCAAATTTGAGCTCAAAACATCTTGATGAACTGATCAGAGTGAGAATATTTACAAAGAGTGGTGGCATTGTTGATAAGCAAAAGGTGCTTGAACTGTGGAAAACATTTAAGGCCAGAAAGTTGTATGTCACTAAAGTGTAATACATGAACATGTACTTTTTTGTGACCAAGAAGTAGACCTTAGATTGAGGAGCTGAACTTTTAGTTTAACTTTAGATCTTTTTATCAGGCCTGTTTTATTTTATAGTTGCTTCAGCTTGTTGAAGATACTGGCCTTTATACACAATGATATGTGAAACGTTCTTACTTACTTACTTACTACAAGTACATATCTTCTTCTAAAACAAAATAAAACTTTATGTTTAATAGTCTTATTTTTTAACTCACTAAAATTTGTCACATCAATAATTGAAAATGTCACATTAGATATGAGAATGTCCCATTGAATTTAGAAAAAGATGGGCCATAGTCCCATTGAAAAAAATTCTTTCCAAGTCACTGTGATAGTCCAATTGTTATTCTACATGGGGGCAGGTATATGCCCATGGTAGTCCAGTTGTTATACTACATGGGGGCAGGTATATGCCCATGGTAGTCCAATTGTTATACTACATGGGGGCAGGTATATGCCCATGATAGTCCAATTGTTATACTACATGGGGAGGTATATGTTCTTATTCTAAAACACAAAATGAAATATTTGCAATTTTAATAGATACCTGGGTCTTGTCTGCTAGGAATTCTACTTTTGGATCATGTTTTATAATCTACTAATCCATGTTTTGATACCAAATTCTGACTATGTTTTCTTATGTATAGCACCTTATATGAACTGAGGCAGGCAGAAGTGAGAAGTAAATTACTTGAGAAATGGCAGGTATGTCCTGATGCTTATTGCATTTCAGTGTAAATTTACAGTTAAAGAACCTGTCAGAAGTGTATGAAACTAAAGAATACTCTCATTCATCAATATTTTCCAGTTTCATGCTTTTCATGATGGTAGTTAATATTATTTTTAAAGAAGTTATAAATGTGACCAGAATTAGTGCTTAGTAAAGAGAGAGAGATAACTTGAGTACAGTGATATAAGAGGATGAGAATGCTGTAGAGAGAGAGGGGGGGGGAGATGATTTACAGTAAAGAGAAAAAAGGATTATTTACATAGCATTGATATGAAAGGGAGAGAAAAAAGAGATGGTTTACATACATCAAGTGTGATATTACAGGTGGAGGATAAAGTAGAGAGAAGGATGATTTACAGTAAGTGTGATATTACAGGTGCAGGATGAAGTAAAAAGAGTGATGATTTACAGTAAGTGTGATATTACAAGTGGAAGATTAAGTAAAAGGAGTGATGATTTACAGTAAGTGTGATATTACAGGTGGAGGATAAAGTAAAAAGTGTGATGATTTACAGTAAGTTTGTTATTACAAGTGGAGGATGAAGTACAGAGAGTGATGATTTACAGTAAGTGTGATATTACAGGTGGAGGATGAAGTAGAAGAGTGATGATTTACAGTAAGTGTGATATTACAAGTGGAGGATGAAGTAGAGAAAGGATGATTTACAGTAAGTGTGATATTACAGGTGGAGGATAAAGTAGAGAGAAGGATGATTTACAGTAAGTGTGATATTACAGGTGGAGGATAAAGTAAAAAGAGTGATGATTTACAGTAAGTGTGATATTACAAGTGGAGGATAAAGTAGAGAGAAGGATGATTTACAGTAAGTGTGATATTACAGGTGGAGGATAAAGTAGAGAGAGTGATGATTTACAGTAAGTGTGATATTACAAGTGGAGGATAAAGTAGAGAGAAGGATGATTTACAGTAAGTGTGATATTACAGGTGGAGGATAAAGTAAAAAGAGTGATGATTTACAGTAAGTGTGTTATTACAAGTGGAGGGTGAAGAACAGAGTGTGATGATTTACAGTAAGTGTGATATTACAGGTGGAGGATGAAGTAAAAAGAGTGATGATTTACAGTAAGTGTGATATTACAGGTGGAGGATGAAGTAAAAAGAGTGATGATTTACAGTAAGTGTGATATTGCAAGTGGAAGATGAAGTAAAAAGAGTGATGATTTACAGTAAGTGTGTTATTACAAGTGGAGGATGAAGTAAAAAGAGTGATGATTTACAGTAAGTGTGATATTACAGGTGGAGGATGAAGTAGAGAGAGAGTGATGATTTACAGTAAGTGTGATGTTACAGGTGGAGGATGAAGTAAAAAGAGTGATGATTTACAGTAAGTGTGATATTACAGGTGGAGGATGAAGTAGAGAGAGTGATGATTTACAGTAAGTGTGATGTTATAGGTGGAGGATGAAGTAGAGAGAGTGATGATTTACAGGAAGCGTGATGTTACAAGTGGAGGATGAAGTAGAGAGAGTGATGATTTACAGTAAGTGTGATGTTACAAGTGGAGGATGAAGTAGAGAGAGTGATGATTTACAGTAAGTGTGATATTACAAGTGGAGGATGAAGTAGAGAGAGTGATGATTTACAGTAAGTGTGATATTACAAGTGGAGGATGAAGTAGAGAGAGTGATGATTTACAGTAAGTGTGATATTACAGGTGGTGGATGAAGTAGTGAGAGTGATGATTTACAGTAAGTGTGATATTACAGGTGGAGAATGAAGTAAAAAGAGTGATGATTTACAGTAAGTGTGATGTAACAAGTGGAGGATGAAGTAGCAAGAGTGATGATTTACAGTAAGTGTAATATTACAGGTGATGAAGTAGAGAGAGTGATGATTTACAGTAAGTGTGATGTTACAGGTGGAGGATGAAGTAGAGAGAGTGATGATTTACAGGAAGTTTGATGTTACAAGTGGAGGATTAAGTAGAGAGAGTGATGATTTACAGTAAGTGTGATATTACATGTGGTGGATGAAGTAGTGAGAGTGATGATTTACAGTAAGTGTGATATTACAGGTGGAGGATGAAGTAGAGAGAGTGATGATTTACAGTAAGTGTGATGTTACAGGTGGTGGGTGAAGAAGAGAGAGTGATGATTTACAGTAAGTGTGATATTACAGGTGGAGGATGAAGTAGTGAGAGTGATGATTTACAGTAAGTGTGATATTACAGGTGGAGGATGAAGTAGAGAGAGTGATGATTTACAGTAAGTGATTTATTACAGGTGGAGGATGAAGTAGAGAGAGTGATGATTTACAGTAAGTTTGATATTACAGGTGGGGGATGAAGAAGAGAGAGTGGTGATTTATAGTAAGTGTGATATTACAGGTGGAGGATGAAGTAAAGAAAGATGATTTACAGTAAGTTTGATATTACAGGTTGATGATGAAGTAAGAACAGCCCCTGCAAGGATGCGGCCACATGCAAAGTTTAAGGAACTTGTTGGAGTAAGTTTAATTTCTCATCCTTTTTGTATCAAAACTAATATTTATCATAATGAATAGTTTATTTAAAAAAAGTATTTGATAAACAAGAGATCAGCACATTTTCAGGATGATGTGACTGTTTGTGGTATCATGCCACTTAGTAACAGTGTGATTTTTGAGTGAGACAGTTCTGTATAATGACTGAAATATTGTCAGTGGTATGTTCCACTAATCTTCCAATTTTTCCACTCAGCTCAGTCAAGATAATATTAGTACTATGAGTCTCATTATGAATATCAAGTTGTGTCTTGATTGATATCCAGCCTCACCAAGTGTTCAAACAAGTTTGTGAATTTATTACAAATCTGTTCCTCTGAAAACTTTAATTATATCCCTACTTTTGTGAAGGGTCTTTACTTAAATCTGCTATGTCTGTCAAATTGTGTGCTTGTAATCTTTAACCCTTTACCTTATATAAACGTCTTTTGATTCTTTTGCAAACAGAGCAATATAGCTCTGATTTTTACTCCTACAAGTTTCATTTGATGATGATGATGATGATGATGATTTATATAATGCTTCTATGACATTATAAAGTTTGTAGTTACTCAGCTGGTTTGTTTAATGGCCAGGATGATGAAGACTACTTTGACCATGTGACTGAGACTCTGAACCTCTCTAACCTCCGATCCATCAAGGGAGTGTATGACTACAGATGTATGGTGACGGGGGACACTCCAAACAAGCGCATGTACCTGCTGGGACTCGGGGTTTGTAGTTTGTTGCTTATGTATTAAACTTATTTGCTCATAAGTTAACAGAAAATCTATGTAACTTATATATTTTAGATGTAATGGCTTCCGTATGTCTAAATGTCGACGGGTAAAAGTTTTCAGGCATTTTCCTGAATTTCAGAATTTTCAGTTTGCCAAATGTCTTCTTCTTTTTAAGAAAAATGCTAAAAGCAAGATTTTCAGGTGGTTTTTTTTAGCTCACCTGAGCACGTGTGCTCAGGATGAGCTTTTAGGATCGATGAATGTCCGTCGTCCGTCCATCTGTCCGTCCGTCGTCCACAATTTGTTCGTTTGCACTCTAGCATCTTCATTTTATGAGCAATTATCTTCAAACTTTAAAACAATGTTTATAACCATAAAATCTCGGCCAAGTTCGATTATGGCTGATATCGGAACATTAGGTCAGGAGTTATGCCCCTTTTAAAATTCAAAAAAGCCAGATTACACATTGTTTGCACTCTAGCATCTTCATTTCATGAGCAATTATCTTCAAACTTGATAACAATGTTTATAACCATAAAATCTCGGCCAAGTTCGATTATGGCTGATATCATACCATTAGGTCAGGAGTTATGCCCCTTTTAAAATTAAAAAAGCCAGATTTCACATTGTTTGCACTCTAGCATCTTCATTTCTTTAGCAATTGAATTCAAACTTAATGACATTGTTTATATCCAAAAAATCTCAGCCAAGTTCGATTTTGGCTGATATCGGACCATTAGGTCAGGAGTTACACCCCTTATATTATTTAAAAAAGTCAGATTGCACTTTGTTTGCACTCTAGCATCTTTATTTTTTAGGTCATTGTCTTTAAATTTTATAACAATGTTTATAACCATCAAATTTTGGCTAAGTTGGATTATGGCTGAAATTGGACCCTTAGGTCAGGAGTTACGCCCCTTTTAAAATTGAAAAAAGCCAGATTTCACTTTGTTTGCCCTCTAGCATCTTTATTTCTTATGCAATTGCCTTCAAACTTTTTGTCATTGTTTAAAACCATAATACCTTGGCCAAGTTCAATTATGACTGGAATCAACACATAAGGTCAGGAGTTATGCCCCTTTTAAATTTGAAAGAATCCAGATTGCTCTTTGCACTCTAGCATCTTTATTTCTTAAGCAATTGCCTTCAAACTTGCATTGTTTAACCAAATATCTTGGCCAAATTTGATGATGGCTTTAATCAATTTATTATGTCAGGTTCCCCTTAATTTGAAAATCAAGTTTTTATTCTTTTTAACCATTTGTTGAAAAAAAGGGGAAAAATTAGTAAGATATTTTTTTTTTTCTAATATTACACCCTATTATCACATTTTATTTATTAATGTACGAAACAATTTTCAGGAAATGTATGCTTATTGATTTTGATCAGAATATCTAAACCTTGCTTGCTTTTGGTTTATATCAGATATAATTGTCTGATCTGAATATAAAATGAAGATCCCAATACACAGCCATCTTAATCAGGTGAGCGACACAGGGCTATCTTGGCCCTCTTGTTTAATTTCCAACTTTAACCAATGAATGTGTCATCTATCTTTAAAAGTATTCTGATTGCTTCCTGAAAATGGGTCTCTGACAGCTGTCTATTTAAAAATAGCCAATAATTCAGACTGAACCTAAAGTGTGACATGTTTTTATTGTGTCAGAGGTCGAACGTGTTCTGGCGGCCATGCCATGTAAATGCACAGTGGAGGAAGCTGGAGAGCAACCTGCGGTTAGAGTTGCCCCGGGATACACTGCTTGAGGCTGAGGTTGTCACCGAGCTCAGGGGAGAGGTATGCCCATCAGGATCGTTACCATTATCATCAGTATTTTCATCATTATCATTGGTGTCATCACCCATCCTAATCTCCTTCCTAATCCTCTGAGACATTATAATCAACTTTTTTCTTCATTTTAATCACTATTATTGTCTTCATCTCCTTCTTCAGTACTGCTGCTGTTTTCATCATCATCAGTAGCAGCATTATCATCATCATCATCTACTTCTCTATCACTATAGATCCTAATATGTCACCATTATTTTCAGTGGAAATGTTAAGATACCTTTTTTTGTAAATATTGAATTTGATTTATTTATTTGATTCAAAATTTTTCATTGTCATAATTTTTTCTGGTTAGTTGTCATTTACACAAAAAAAGGAATGTATTATTTTGAACATCCTCTTAAACTCACAACTAAACAAATTCCAAAACAATGACCAATTTTCTTGTTCATACTTTCATATGTACCTGTATTTGAGTAATCTGTTCTTCATTTCCCTGGTAACAATAATTATTTCCAGGGTATGGGACAGAGAAAGGTGTCAACTATACATGCCTTGGATGCCATATTTCTGTTTGGACACGACATCAGGAACTTGCATTTTACAGAAAGGTACAGTTACTCCTGTCATATGTTACCTTAATCATTTACATGATGAATGTTCATATACAGATAATATGATTTGATGATTTTCTGTGTCATGCACACTATGATGTAATTAATGGAACTGATGGTATATGAAACAATGGACTTTTCTGTGTCATGCACACTATGATGTAATTAATGGAACTGATGATATATGAAACAATGGACTTTTCTGTGTCATGCACACTATGATGTAATTAATGGAACTGATGGTATATGAAACAATGGTTTTTCTGATGGTATATGAAACAATGGCTATTTCTGATGGTATATGAAACAATGGATATTTCTGATGGTATATGAAACAATGGATTTTTCTGATGGTATATGAAACATGGATTTTTCTGTGTCATGCATACAATGTAGAACCTGGGCTACACATTTGTTTTGGGTAAACAGAGGAGACCCAGATAGCTCCTGGAAGGAACTTTCTGATCTGGCTTTGCTCTGTTAAATAAGGTGTAGAACATGTCTACATGTGATATGGGGATAATCATAAATGGACATACATGGCAGTCTCATAATTCATGTAGAGAAATAAAATGGCTTTCACTTTGTACTGTAAGTAAAAATGTTACTCAAAATAGAGTTAGTATGCCTACTTTAGATGTGTTATGAAATGTTGTTGTTTTTTTTAATTTTGAGGGAAAAATACATTGTACATTGTCAAATAATGTCATTGCTTGGATTTTTTATTTTATTTAAAAGCCATTCAAAACTTTGGCCTTTCTTTGAACTAGTTTTGTATTTTTCTGTACTGACACTTAACTCTTGAGCAATTTTATCATTAGGATTTCTTTAATCAAGTATTTTATTATTGCATTTTATTTCTCGGCAAGTTTTAGAATAGTTATTGTGTAACCTGCTGTAAGCAGAAGTGATACATAGGGATCACTTTTCTGTCGTCTGTCTGTCCGACACACTTCAGAAGATGACACATTTGTTCCACAGAATACTCTTTTGTTTCTTTTCATTGAACTATATGATGGTCATATTACATAGAGATAAGATGATAAACCATATGTCTTTGTAACAGAATACAGAAGCTTCGGAAGTTTGTGAAATCCATCACCAAGTCCACACGGTCAGACTTGACCAAGGTTGTTGTTCCAGAAGTCTTCCGGCTAGAGGAGATAGAACAGGTGTTTGGCAGGTGAGTGGGATAAACTTCCACCAAATTTAAATATTCAGGAACTACCTGGATTACATTAACATCTTTAAATAGCTGATCAGCTTGTCAACAAATCACAGGCTTGTTCAGCCCTTTTATAAAGAAAAAACCAAACAGTCTTATACCTGAACAGATTGGTAACGTATCTGATTACGGATCCATAGGTTGTGGGTTCGAACCCCGTTGGAGGCAAGAACTCTTCATGACCTTCTCAGGCGCAAAGTACTGGTCCAACACAGGAACCATCAAGAGGGATTAGTTTTAAGAACTTGTTTTCCGTAAAATAAATAAGTTTAACAAACAATTCCACTGAACACAGAAATCATGAAGTGTGCCTGTATAATGTATAGAACCTAGTCTTACAAATGCATAATTATAAGGGAATGCACTGACATAGATAAACTGAGAAGACAGTGAAGCAGTGTGAATTCCTGTGGTGAATGTTCCAGACTGCAGATGAAACGTGTGAAGGGTGGGGGCAGCGGAGACAAGCTGTGTTACTGTCCAAGTCAGGGGGTCGACAACAGGTTCTTCAGACCAAGTGGAATCTACCTCATCCGCATCATCAGAGGTGAGAAAATTAAAACATGTACTGTAAATCTTTACATACAGACCACCTCTACAGTAGGACCACCTTTCTATTAAAACCATTATTTTTAGGACCTTTCTGCTTTAGCCATTAGTAAATATAACTACATATTCAAACTGCCTCATTATTAAAACCAGTTGACTGTGGTCCTGTTAGCAGTTTTATTATTGAGAATTTACTGTATATATAACAAATATTGTCAGTTTGAAAAATAATAATGAAATTAGAAAACCAACCCATCAACAATATGAAGTAAATCAGGATAGATAATAAACACCATGGTTATATCAGGACTGGGGCCCGTTTTACTAAACTTTGCACAAACAAATTTGATATTAGTCGTAAGTCTGTTGTTCTACATAGTGTCTACTAATGTCTCATTTTCACAATAAAAGATGAAGAAAGACGGCCCAATTTATTGCATTATGTAAGCACAACACTTTTGTAAAGAAAAATATACAGGAAAAATACTATTTTACATCTGTGAATTTACACTTACAAAGATATGTTTTCGTACGAAGTTTAGTGAAACGGGCCCCCGGTCCCCTCATGTGGTATTGTGTATGTGCTTGTGTGGATAGTGCCCTGGTAATGGTGTACACTTTCAGCCTGTATGTTGTGGGTAAACCTCAACCATATGGTTGTGAAAGTGTTAAATGTGGTTGGTCAATTATATTTCCTAGATGATTACAACATTTGTCAAATATGATATGTATAAAAATAGTAATATGATAAAAAGTTTTATAATGATGAAAACTAACTGCATCTTGCAGATCCATGGACAATGCAATGGAGCAAGTCTCAAAAGAGGAAGTACTTCTTCAACACACATAAGGGAGAGTCTCGGTTTGAGTGCCCAGTGGAAAGTATAGCCTCAGTCAGGTGTGTAACAGGTTTTGCCTTCAATGGGTGACAGAAACTCTTATTCCAATCTTAATGAACAGCAAATGGTGTCTGTATCAATCAAATATGATAATTAGTCCCCTACCGGTGTTCACATCGGAGGGGACTATAGGTTTGCCCTCGGTATGTCTGTCCGTCCGTCTGTCTGTCCGCTCAAATCTGGATCCCGCGATAACTTAATAACTAAGCAAGCTAACTTGATGAAACTTGGTTTATGACTAGATGCCAATGTGTAGATAATGCGCGTCGTTTTTTTTTGGTTTATGGTAATGGAAATATTGAAAATATGGCAAAAAATGGGATCCTGCGATAACTAAGCAAGCTAACTTGTTCTTCGACTAAAATTGTGGTTGCTATGGTAATGGAAATATTGAAAATATGGCAAAAAATGGGATCCTGCGATAACTAAGCAAGCTAACTTGATGAAACTTGGTATATGGCTAGAAGGCTTTGTGTATATTATGCACGTCATTTTATTTTTGTTCTTCGACTAAAATTGTGGTTGCTATGGTAACGGAAATAGGGAAAATATTGCAAAAAATGGGATCCCGCGATAACTAAGCAAGCTAACTTGATGAAATTTGGTATATGACTAGATGGCGATGTGTAGGTTATGCACATCATTTTATTTTTGTTCTTCGACTAAAATTGTGGTTGCTATGGTAACGGAAATAGTGAAAATATGGCAAAAAATGGGATCCCGCGATAACTAAGCAAGCAAACTTGATGAAACTTGGTATATGACTAGATGACAATGTGTATATTATGCACATCATTTTATTTTTGTTCTTCGACTAAAATTGTGGTTGCTATGGTAACGGAAATAGTGAAAATATGGCAAAAAATTGGATCCCGCGATAACTAAGCAAGCTAACTTGATGAAACTTGGTATATGACTAGATGGCAATGTGTAGATTATGCACATCATTTTATTTTTGTTCTTCGACTAAAATTGTGGTTGCTAAAGTAACGGAAATAGTGAAAATATGGCAAAAAATTGGATCCCGCGATAACTAAGCAAGCTAACTTGGTATATGACTAGATGGCAATGTGTAGATTATGCACGTCATTTTATTTTTGTTCTTCGACTAAAATTGTGGTTGCTATGGTAATGGAAATAGTGAAAATATGGCAAAAAATGGGATTGATTACCATATTGAGTCAAGGTGGAGCCGGTAGGGGACTTATGTGTTGCATACAACACTAGTTACTTGTTCATTTTCATTTCCAAGTGAATAGCTGTGAATATCAAGTTTTATAATTGTACTTTGACCTTTACAATATTAACAGAAATGTTCAAATTGAGTAATTGCTTATCCAAAGCTACTCTGGGATACATTTTGATCAGCAATTGACCTGATTCACACAAAAGAATACAATGGGTTTGTGTTTGGTTTTTGTGAGCAGTCCCCAATCCACAAAAGATACAAAAGCTTTTTATATTAGCTTGAGGTGGGTGTTAAATCTTTCTTTACAACAAAAACTAGATGCTGAATTTCTATCAAGATCATATCTTTGTAACTCTTTGACATTTGTTGCTTATGACCATGGGGTTTGTCATGAACTTGACCAATGATCCATTGCTGAAGGTCAAAGCTTCTACATGTATTGCAAGCACAAAATTGTTGTCTGATCTTTAACTATGTGACCTCATGGAATTAGAAGCTAATATGTAACATAAACTTTGATCATGTCATGAGTTTGTGTCATGATCTTGACACAAGGTCATTTGCTCAAGGTCAAGATCACAGGCTTTTTAAGTGATAAATTCTCATTTTGGCTTAAATAGGTAATGTATTGACATAAAAAGCTAACATTTTACATTTTATTTATGGTCAGAGGATGTGTCATGACCTAAATCCAATATCTTTTGTAGAAGGTCAAGGTCACACTCACCATTTCGTTCCCAAATAAATCAGTAGTTTTGTTGTTTTGTCTAGAGTGACTCTAGACATGCATATTTCTTAAGTAAGTATCCTCTTTATTTATTTCTCAGGGTGTGAGTAGGCGAGTATTTCGTTAAGTATGTGAAAGTCTTCTTTGATAAGCATAAGGATAATTCTGGTTACAGAGATACCAAATTAAAAAGCTTCATTTGGGAATGGGAAGAAGGAGTCAAACTGCTTGAGAACCAGGAATGTCGAGAGGATGGCTCTAAACTGTCTAAGGCAGACATATTGGAGTACCTTAACAGACTGCAGCACAAATGACAAGAGTTACTTCCCCTTGTTGTCAGTCTGGTGGAAAGTCATGGCGGAATCCTATGCATCTGTTTACATATCAGTGTAACTGAGGAGGACTGACATGTGTTAAATGCCAGTTTGTGATAACAATTAGTCACAAGAAGTTGCCAGTCATTTTTGTGACAGGAAAGGGTACAGTAAGTGCATGCTGAGAGGTCAGAACACAGGATGCAACCTACTGCATGATGGGGGTATCCAGTCAAAACAGTCCCAAGTAAAAACTCACCTAAGTTGAAACAGTGCCAATTTGGTCAAAACGGTCCGAACTGGGTAAGAAGATTGGTTGAAATGGCCCCATATAAACAGCCCCATTATGAATGTGCAGACAATTGAAGAAACGTGTTGAAGGCAAAGTGATACTTATTAAAGTGTGGCAAATCAAATGTGTGAGTGCGTATTTGTGTTGGTTATTTCAAGGTATATATACGTTATGGTAACTTGTAATTTTAATTATTTATATAAAAAGTTTATTTATATATTAAAAAAAATATTATATTTAATATTCTTACCATTACAGACCATCTTTATTGTAGATCTATTTACATTTAATTTGTTCAAATGTTTTGAATCACAGTTTCTCCACACCACTGTGCTATAGTTTAAAACTGACCCTACTAAATTATCAAAAAGTTTACATTTGTCGTCTGGTAGTAATTCTATCTGATTAAATATTATTATTAAAGTAAAGTAAATGCATTTTAAAGTGTAAGTTTCATGCCTTGGGCACGTTCACCGACTTTACAGTTTTTACCCCTGGTTATCGGGCTACTTGTATCTATCGATCTCCCTGGGGAATCTTTCACTCCGTTTTATGGCAGCCCGCACCATGGCGCCACGGAATTATACCGCCCTCTCATGAACCCATTTACACTTAGGTGAAGTGAAACAATGCGGGATAAATTTCTTGTTCAAGGAAATGACCAGTGTCCTTGGCAGGACTCAAACCTGGGACCCCTCGATCCCGAAGCGCATGTCCTACCAATGGACCACTGCTCTATAATAGATTATATAAGGCAAAAAGCTGATGGTTTAGCAATCAAGAAATCATACTGTGTATGTCGGCTTTTTTCAAAAAATCATTATTTTTTACATACTGGTACTTCAACTTCAATGCTTTACTCCTCAAGGCCTCAATTGGTATTTATATTTATTCTCCAATCATTACAGTATTGCTCCATATCTTTTAGCATTGACTGTAGAGCATGCAAACAGAAATGTATTGTCTGCAAACATAAGAAAAATTCATTTACAATGAAAATGCCATCAATCTTTTATATTGTTTATGAAAAAAAAAGCAAATTGAAGCTGGGATTGCCTTGCATTAAGCCCTCGTTTGAAGAAAAACACTGTAATGACTTTGTGTTTATACCTGTCAAACTAGATAACCACTTCTGGGTAAAAGTCTAACAGAAATTCATGGAACTCATTATCCTGTAATTTCTGTGTGAGTCCATTTAGCTCCATGATAGAAACTTCAGCTCCCCCTGACACTCTAAATCCTTCGGTTTACAGAGATTTACATGCTATATGTTTGTCTAGATAGATGTCATTTCCTATAATAAATTTGTTCATTTAATGAGGTCAAATTCAAAAAACAATTAAATTTAGCAAAATATATTAAAAAGAGCTATGGATAGTAGGTTTTGAGGCTATATACATATTCATGTAGAAATTTATATATTTAGAGATGATATACCTAATTTAAAGTATTATACAAGTAAAATGAAGTTTTATATTAATTATGAATGTATTTATGCTATGTTTTGCATGCATGCTGTATATTTATTTTGACCAATGACAATGTTTGTTGCCGATTTGCCTGAAATAAAATTGATTGAGTTTACAGTATGTCTACCGAGAATATTGGTAAATGATAGTTGTCGGCATTTGTGTTGAAAACCCTTATTTAATGTACGTGAAAAAATAAAGGGAATGTGCTAAATAAATCTTTATGATGTAAGTAATTAGAAGAGATGAATAAAAACCATTGTTTTCATGGTTCACTATCAGTGCAGCATGTATATATATATTATATTTCAAACTTGTAATATATCATGTGTGGGTATTTATTATACAAACATTATAATGCAGTGGATGTTTGTAGCAATAATTTAATCTAAACTGAGAAATCATTAACTAATATTGTTGGTAGACACACCTGTGAAACATTTTCATTAAATTTCAACAGTTTCATTCATTAATAATTTATATTTACATTGTACTTCAATGTATTAAATTGATTATCCTTTATTTATTTTACAAAGTATTTGTATTATTACAAGTTGAACCATTAACCAAAGTGGCACTGTTTTGACCATATTAGCACCGTTTTGACTATTTTGAATGGAAATGAGACCGTTTTGACAATTTCTGGGGACCGTTTTGACCAATTTGGCACCGTTTCAACTTTTGACTGGTAACCAGAACAGGAAGTGGTTTTGTGCATGCTAAAAACAGGAAGTTGCTTTATTTGTTATATGTGTGTCACATGGGACTAACGTGATACTGGCATAAAAGGTAGAAACATCACATAGTTGTCAGACTGGCAGGTTGTATATGAAATTTAGAATCTCCAGGTCAAGAAAGATCCATTTGTTTGTCAGCATAACATAATGAAAGACTGCAGATACAGAGAAGGTGACCCAGTCCAGTATGGTATAGCTCACAGTCTAGGATTTACACTCTTGTCCATCAGCATCTTTAATACATTGAAATGATGAAGTATTGTATACATGATTGCTTTTAAACAGTAGTAGCTGTCACCTTGAGATTGAGGTCAAGGTCGCTAGAGAATTTTTTTTTAGAATGTTGTGAGACAAACGTTAAGGTCATCAAAAGGTCAGACATGTTTCTGAACATGAAATTATAGGCATTAGTACTCAAATTCAATGCCACAACCATTTCATTCATTATCTCTCAACATTGTGTTACTGACTTGCAAAGAAAGGAATACATGTTCTGGTACTCATTATCATTATATAAACAGACATCAGCTGTAAAAAGCTCATGCAACCATCTCCGTATATCATATTATTAGGTTTACCTATTTGTGACTGAGCTTTAATCATCTTATAGTTATGATATTTATGATTTCATGAGACTCAAACCAGGACCATATTTTTAGCTTTATACCGACTTATTTTGATATAAGTTATGTTTATAGTGTGCCCTTCTGGTTGATCCTAAGTTGGTTACCTTTGAAACCTGCATTTTTTGTTTTGTTTAGAGCTTTAAAGATAAATGCTCAAATAATGAAATATTTTACTATATGCATGGTTTGAAAGAGAAACTTTTTCAAATAATCTATGATATGTGACAAAGATATTTGTAAATAAAGCATGAATGAATGCTACATGGATATAAGAAGAAAATTGTTCCACACTACTCTCATAGGCACTCATTCTTTACGAGAAGTACTGAAGAAATGTCCAGTTTTCACGCAGTATTTTGTTATTTTCGCAAGGGATTTTGTGGGCTTGTTCTTGAAGTTTATTTTAAAGTCTTAGTGTCTACATCAAGGTTGGAATTGGATTGACATTTCTAATTGTGTTCAAGTTACATAGCTATTACAGACTATGAGATTTAAAGCCTGTACTACTGTTCAACTACCGTTATGATTTAAGACCTGTCAAACTTGATCATGTATATTAATCTGATAAGGTCTAAAATTGTAAACCTGCTGTTAAATTGTTAATGAGTTTTAAACTGTTAATTATTTTCAAATACTTAGGTATAGCATGTCAATGAAATACATGTATAGTGAAGATATTTCATCATGATTTCGATGATATGGTAAAATATCATTTTGTTTGTTGGTTTTAGCTTTTAAAGTTTGTTGCCGAAAGAAATGATGAAAATAATTTTAATAAAACTAATCTTTATTCTATGAATGTTTCTTTTTTCTCTGGCTAACACCTTGGTATATGTATCCATTTTGACTTTATAGTACTTGTTTTGTATCACCTGCTGTAAGCAGAGGTGACCCATAGGGATCAGTTTTCCGTCGTCTGTCTGTCCGTCCGTCTGTCTGTCCATCACACTTTTTCTATCACGCTTCAGCAGGTGATGTGCCAAAGAACTATCTTGTATTGAATTAATGAATCTTTTTTATTTTGATTGCCCCTAAACATGCTTTAAATAATCTGAATTACACTGTATACTAACATAGAAGAACTAACACTTAGTTTGTATATCTTTTCCTGTATTTTTTTGTAATCGCTCCCCTAGTTTTAGTTGTACATTTACTTTGTTTATTTGCTGAGTTTTAACGATGCATACATACTTTTCTTATTTATTTTTTCATAGTCCATAAATATATAAATATCTACATAGACTCCTCAGGGGAGTTTAGAGGTCAACGTCAGAACACGCGTTTACACTGCAGAGTTTGTATTAGAAGTGAACACGGATTACTTAGAGATTCAATTGATGAGCAAAACCGATCGATAAATATCATTTAACAGCCGTGTGATTTTACGCCTGTATTTAGTCGTTTTATTGTTGGTCCCATCATCATTATACCAGGTACAGCTGAAGTGTGTTGCATTTATAAGGCTCGCTTTTAGCCAACAACTGCTGTAAAACGACGTTTTGTTGGCACATTTACTCACGGCTTGATCAATGTCATGAAGTGAAATGGGGGTTTTTGACGATGCACACGGACAAGAAAACCGAGCTGCTTATCCGCTACGTCTGTAATGCATGTTACAACATACTTTTCACCAGTCAGCTGAGAAAATACACCAGCATGACACATGACATGTCTTAGCTTCTGTAGGAAACAAGTG
>CM037778.1:75695703-75737122 GCA_021229015.1 Solen grandis
CCGACCAATTTACATATTGGATGTCACTTATATAGGATTCAGTTATAGATATTTATTAATATGTGGAGATAATTCACATGAATAATTCATAATAGTTGAAGGTGGAATTGTTATCATGTGATTGAACAACCGAGTAAATTACGATGATAGCGAACAATTCGGCCTCTGCTGCTTGTAATACTCACTTCAATACAGTGACGTTAAACGATATAAAAAAAAATCACATTAAAATAATTACAACGGGAATTTTTTTAGATTAATTGCATCTTTATCCAACCTGAGTTTAACCTGTAAATTAATATGCACTTAACCAATCGCTCTGAGTTGATATCGCATGATAATCGTTGCGCAAAGCAAACTCGGATGTCCCGTAAATTCTCTTTCTCCCGATTGACTTAAATAATAAATATTACAATCGGCCACAGATCACAATCATCGGAGACTTTACATGAATTTGATATAATGAAATACGGTGTTCAAAAGTGCAGATTATATGACTCTGGAGCGGGAGGTCGTCAGATCGATCCCCAACCTCGACATACTAAGTCGTTAAGATTAGTACTGGTAGCTCTCTGCTTGGCGCTCAGCATATATCCAAGGTAGTTCCAGGACTGGTTGGCCCGGTGTCAGAATAATGTGACTGGGCGTGGAACCATGCCGCATGTCTACAGCGAGATACTGCAGTGTGGCAGCACTACGGTTACCAAGAAGACGTAGTTGATCTCTCCAAAATTATTATGGAAATACTGACGATGGGGCGTTAAACTCGATAAACAAACAAATACCAGTATATAAGGTGGAATCATATTTTTTTTTATTAATATACGTATGTAAATTTATTATGACCGAAATTTATTTGTTATGTTGTTTTGTGATTGACACTAAAATTTCTTTTGCGCAGTGGAAATTCATATATCAAACACATATTTTCGTGTTTAAATGACATTTCAGATTCAATAACATAGGTAATTATACATATATCAAGTGTGTGTCTTTATTCACAAGATCATCCACCGCGCGCGCCTCAGCAAAACACACAATAGAAAATTTCAAAATAGTATTATTGAAGGCTTTGGTGTAATTCTCAATCATCTAATTTCTCTTTAAGAATAAAAAGGGTTTGTTATGTTGTATTTGTGTGTGTGTGAGTGTGATTTGTGATGGAGTGTAATGTCGCAATTTCATTGCGCGCTATATCCCGCGCTATACATTTGCTATGGCGCAATGGAAGTTTTATGCTACATAATTAAGCTCAGTTGCCTCAACGCATGGTAAACTTATGTTTATTTCAAAATCAAATAATTATTATCATTTTCACTAATTCATTTCCATTTGCATATATATCTGCTATGGCACAACTGAAGTTTGTAACGTTATATTAGTTTATTGCATGAATATAAGATAAAATTAGGGTCTCTTTAATACTGTATATATAGAGAGAGAGACCCAGATAAAATATATAATTTGATTTATTTTAATTCGAGATTATTATTATGTTATGGTTACTTTTAATTGCGCGTATAAAGAATAAGGGCAAAAATAAATGAAACTACCAGTATACCACCTGCCAGTAATACCCGAAAGGGGAGTTTGTGCAGTATATATAGATAGATAGATACCCGTCTGAAGCTGTGATAGGCAAATGTGCATAGATATGCTGTAACAGTTCAGAGGTAACGCATCTAATAAATTTATCTACACGTACGGAACGCGTGTGGACCTTAAAATGAAAGTTAGCAGCTCCCTGTCTGGATGCTATTTATCAATATAGAAAGTAAATATACACATATACTTACTTTTTTTTGGCAAAAAGTAACTAATCGTTCTCATTTTCTTGCATATTCACATAACAAGTATTTCCATTGCGCGGTTAACTTTACATGTATTATAGATACAGAAACACCCGTAAAATTTTAATTGTGTATTTTGCTGAGGCGTATAGATACAGGACCACCATAAAGTACATATCTTAATAACATGATTAATCTAATTAAATTTATATTTGAAATTAAAAAAAAAAAAAAAAAAAAAAAAAAAATAAATCAGTGTATTACTTATCTTGTATATACACATCATTATACGCCTTAATTAAGCTAATAATAATAATAAAAAACTATTTCCATCCACTGGGTGTTTTCTATTCCATTGCTTCTATTGCGCCAAAAAAAAATCCATTGCGTGTTTTAGGCCGACCCGTATGTCAAAGGGAAATAACTCGGAATGTAATTTGTGAAACATAAATATGATGCATCTTCAAAGCATTTAACAGTGTTCTTTTAGCATCTATCATTGCAGCATTTAAAGGTGTGTGTGTTGCGTTGTATACAAATTGTATCTTTATTATAATTTGTTCCATTTTAGCTGGAAACTTGAATTGAGACATTAAAAAAGTGGCTTATTGTTCGGATTATTATATATTCGGACACGCATAGAAATATGTACAGTTGATTGACCGGTTCCGGATCATGAGTAGTTCCGGATCAGTTATCAGTTCTAGTTATGTTTTCATATCTTTTCCGCGGATGTAACCATAACTCAATATGATATTTTCAAAAATCAATTCATTAACATGATTTCACCAAAATATGACAGTCGTATTCGTCGAAAACGTACCTCAAATGGTTGCTTACCGATTACCATAGTCAGTAAATCTCACGTTTAAACAGCGGCGCAAAGTACGAAGGTTGGAAATAACGGCGAACAACTGATGAACCTTTAGAGGTAAATTAAATATTTTGATATGGATATTGCATTCATTATCCCAAGGAACTTGTGCAAAAATGCCGTCATCGAAATCAATCTAGTTTTAAGACTTATTTGTTTGTAAATCTGCCTATGTCACTGAGGCATTCCGGATCACTAACGCAAAACGAGGGTCGTTTCGAAAATTTTAATATCCGTTCATTGGATAGAAAATTTTACATGTATTGTGTTGAATAATGAAAAGAAAAAGGTCATACATTATTATAAATCAGTAATAACATGCTCAAATATAATAAACTGATATGTTTAATAACAGAAAAGCTCTAACATTCAACACTTAATGGTTCATTTGATATCCCAATATGAAATTACTGAGAAATACAGAATTTATAACAGAAAATCAATCACTACTGTTTTTGATTTATAATTGTATGTCCAAAAAAGCTTTGTTTCCATTTTAGGAAGTAATTAGGCTGAAGAAAACCACATTAGATCTCTGAAGTCCTGCACAGAAGACCGCCAGAATACTAGCTGTAGACCAAATATAAATGTTTGCCGTCTTGATAAATGGCTGCCTCATTATTCAGCATGTGACTCATCACTGCATGATAATTATGACCAATCATGAAAAAAGACAGCTAAAGTTAACTGATATTGCCAGTTTGCCTACTGAACATAAAAAAAAAAGGAGAGAAAAAAAAAGATAGCATCTATGATTGGTATAAAGAAAAGCTTAGTTTTATAATGTCTAGCATGGGACATTTATTAATCAACAAATTTAATTGATGCTGAAAAAGATGGTTGGGCAATTGTTAAGTTTTCTTACTACATTTAAAACCAGGTCAAGAAATTATTTTTTTTTATTTCAATTGCAGTCTCTTTTTTATCATTTTTGCTATGCTTTTTATGTAAAATATCTTATTTTTATGGATTTATAAAATAACAATTGTATGTTATATCTTGAAAAAGGAAATTGTCTTGACAATTCATGCTTGATAATTGATAATTGAAGAGACCCTGATAATATATATTTATTGTAAGGTATGGGGGAATGCAACAACCTCCTCATACCACTAGATAAATAAAAGTATTATGTCTGTCAAATAAAAGAAATGTCCCATGAGAGTTTCCACATTGTTTTAGGTTGATAATGCAATCTGCCTGTGTAAATTAAACAAGACACACAAACAGAGGTAAGTTTATCAAATTAGTTTCAGTCAGAAATGATCTTCAAGGATACAGTACACAAATAATACAAATAATTACCCCTGAAGTACAAAAGATGTATCTGCATCATGTGATTAAATTATATTAAGGTTATACACATACAAAATTCCAGTCACATATATTAAACAATTGGGATGTCGTATGATAACTGCATATCAATAAAAGATAATTTCTTTCTAAAATGCCATCTTATTTATTTATATACACTATATTTGGAATTGAATCTAATGTTGGACTTGTCTTCTTGAGTACAGGGTCTCCTTGGTTATTTCGACTTGTAATATGGTGTTAGTGCTACTTGATGAAGTGGTAGATGATTTTGATAAGTTCCTCCGTTGGTGTCTCTTTAGATGGTGTCATTCTAGTTGGTCTGTTATTGATGGCATTCAACGCATGTTCCACTGTGTTTATTTTTGTCCCATGTATTCTGTCAATAGCTAAAAATCTCTTTTGGGTTGAGGCATTTGGGAATTGATACAAGATTTTCATAGTCAGACTGATACTGTTTTAAATGTTCTCTAAATTTATATTGATTATTTCTTTCATAATTAGCTGAGCTGATGTGCTGCTTTTTTTTCACTAAATGACTTCAGTTTTAGCCGTTTAAGTCACTGTGTTATGACATGTTAATATATACACACAGTGTCTTTATGATAGATCGTCTCAGTGCTTTAATCAGAAAAATGCACTGTTGACCGTGATGCAGTTATTTATGATTTTAATAATGTTACCAAAGGTATTAATCATGAAATTTATCTTTATTTTTCTTGCAACAATAAAATTGTTGAATAATATCGTATATTTGTTTTTCTTCTTACTTTTTAGACGCCCCCTAGTATTGTTTTAACGTATTTGTCCAAAATGTAGCGAATGATCCGGAAATGCTCAAAGTGATCCGCAAATGCTCCAACCGATGCGTATACAAACACCGTCTACAATTCCCGATAAATAAAGATTTATCAACATTATTTTTAGATGAATATTTACATTAGACAATAGTCTTCCAGAAAATACTGAGCATACACAAAATCTTTAAATATTTTTACGATGGTCAGTGAAAATTTCGTTAGTGATCCGGAATCGGTCAATCAACTGTACTCTTTCACTCATTCAAGTTATTGACAATTCAGCCGCTTTTGTTTAAAATGTTCACAGTATCCCCATATATGTAATGTGGTTATTTCAGCTCTAACTTGTAAAGCCATTAGCAGTTAACCATTAATTATCCCTGTATACAGCTTGCTTTATGTTCTGTTTTCTATTCCTGTCTAAGTTCACTCTTTACCTGTTCAGGTTCACTCCTTAGTAACTGCGGTATCCAGTCAAAACGGACCCAAGTCAAAACGGACCCAAGTTAAAACGGTGCCAAATTGGTCAAAACGGCCCCAACTGGGTGAAAAGGGGAAAACCCCTTTTTTAATTTGATAAAAGAACATTTTAAGGCAAGTGGATATTCATTTGAAGTGTGAACAATCCAATGTGTGAGTTTGTATTTGTATCTGTACGAAATAGAAAGGTTATTTATATAATAAGAATTTCTTACATTTATTTTCGATAAATGTTTAAAGATTTACTGACATCATGAGTGATATTTTTTATAATTTAAATTGGGTAGGTAGGTAGGTAGGTAGATAGATAGATAGATAGATAGATAGATAGATACCTGTCTAGAGTTACTTCTGGTTCAATGAAGGATCGGCTCTCCGACTCCTCGTCTGATTCCACCTGGCCGTCAGTCCTGGTAGTGCATACACACACAAAAGCTCACTCTCTTCAGCTACGGCCTTTCTGTTTCGCTGTTATTCCTATAGGGTATGTTAGTAAAATAGCATTGTCTTCAATAGGTAAGGAGAAAAAATATATTTCAAACGTAGTGATAATGAAATGATAATTCGGAAAATATATCGTTAAAATTCATTTTAAATAATTACAGAATTAAGAATCTTTTAATGAACTATCATTTATTTTGTAAATAATCAAGGAAATATGAAACTATTATTATTTTTCTTTAAAAATAAATCACAGAAATATGAATATTTTAAGAACGCATGGAATAATGTTACATTTTCTTTCAAATAATCACAGAAATGTGAACATTTGTATTTCTAACTAATAAAAAAAATATTTACCTGTGTTTCCGCAGCCGCGGTGCTGCCATCCGTTGCAACCGTCGCAGCTGATGGCATGATGGTAACGATACACAGGCCTGCTACAGAACAAACACGGAGGGTTAGACATACTAACCACACGATGCCTAGTCCAGTTTTTCTATATAAATTACGACTAAAACACAAACTTTATATGTCCACACAGAATATAACCGAACAAAATGCATTATGACGAATTTAAGTCTGAGAAATATATATATATGTTGCAGCGAGAGTAAACCGCGAAAACAGCGGTTTCTATTGATCTCTCCTAATTAATTACATCATAAAGATAGATTTAGCACATTTCCTTTATTTATTCACACTTTTATATCTTCACGTACCTTTAATTCGTGTTCTCAACACAAACGCCGACAATTATACTTTATTCCGTAGTGTGGATGTTTGTAGCAATAATTTAATCATCGCATTAAAACTCACATCTTAATTACCATAAAATTTCAACAGTTTCATTTATTTATAAATTTATGAATTCTTCAAAGGATTAACCTAATGATCATTTATTTATCATGAAACAAACCGTAGTAGATGTTTGTATCAATAATTTAATCTCTTCATATCAATAATATAATTTCATTATAACAGTTTCAAACATATTTCTGTTGACTTAGAAGCTCGTAACAACTCATCCTTATATTTATACTATAATTTACAATAAATTTTACATGGGGTCCGTTTTAACCAAAGTGGCACCGTTTCAACTTGGGTCCGTTTTTACTTGGGTCCGTTTTGACTGGTAACCGTAACTGCCGGTATTGCAATGTGCAACATAATCCACCTCAGGGCCTTTTTTTCTTCTAAATGGAGTCCTTCATAGGTGTCTTCCCCTCTGAAAAATTCATGCAGTTTCCCTAAATTTGCATCTTACTCCAGGATTTTTCTTTCCCAAATGAAAAAAAGAAAAGAAAAACAACAACAGCAAAAAAAGTCATATTTTCCCCTTTCCCCAACATCTGAAAAAGATGGTGTGACTGTCAAATAAGTGGTCCTGCTTCAAACTGAAAGAAAAAAAAAATAAGAATGCAAGTCTAAAAAAAGCTGTGTTTAATATAAACTATATTTTGAAGGATAATTTTTTGCTGATCTTAATGATCTTTTACCCTTTGATCCTTGTTTTGGTACTTTGATAGTGTAGTAGTAATGCTCTTCACTTTGATTGTCACCAGACACCTAGGTTGTCTCTAAATACCACCACTTGGACCATTGTGAGTGGTTTATACCAGCTGTGAAGGCTCCTTTTGATGCATACATTTTAGAAACTCAGGGCAAAGACCTATTAAACATTTGTTATTATAGGTCTGCAAATTGCTCAGGGCTCTCTCTGTTTTGGGGGAACAGTACCTCTTCCTTCAAGAGGGATAATTTTTGTGTTGTTTTCTCAAATTGGGGGAATTTTAGGATACTTGTGCTGCACATCGCAACATACAGGTACATTTACAATAATTATGCAAATTGTACAAAATGGTTCCTCTCTTGCTGAATCAATGGGTAAAACTGAAATGGAAATCAATGGTATACAGTACAACAATTATGATTTTACCATTGTTGTTATTTATATGAGCTGTTACTTTCTGGTTTGTAGGGGGATTGCTTGAAAATTGGGGAAAAAAACATAATTTTTGGCTTGGGGAGTGGTAACCTATACAACAGCGGATATTGAGAGCCTTCTACCTAACTATGCTTATTGATTTAATACTTCACTAAGGTCTTCAGGGTCATTAAACAAACAAGCTATATAACTCTTGTCCAAATTTTATGCAAATTATGGCCCATTTTTGTCTTAAAAAATTTGTTAAGTTTTGTATGCAACTTGTTATCTTGCTTTATAATATCTCAGCATCAATCATGGGATTAACTTAAACCCTTTATTTAATATAGACGCATTTTGACGCATAGGCAAACAGAGCAGACCCAGATCAGACAGCTTCTATAGGAGCTGTCTGATCAGATTCTCCTCTGTTTGCTCATTCAATATTGTAAGTTCAATTTCTACACAGTCAGCTGTGGCAAAGAAAAATCAATCATTTTAAAAGCCATTTAAAGACCAGTCAATTAATATTCATCAAGACATATATTTGTACATTAAGGGATTAAAACTTCATATTGGTAGGGAGCATGAGGTCGTGGGTTTGATCCATGGCTGCGACATATCCAAGCCGTAAAAAATGGTACTGGTATAGCTCTCTTGCTTGGCGCTCAGCATATCAGGGTTCAACATTAACTTTTTGAGAGCTGGATTAGTGGTCCAGTAAGTTAGAAAACCTACTAGACCTAACCTTAACTGAACTAGATCGAAGTGCATGACATACATGTCATACTTACATCAATATACTTACTTCGGAATACCTAACAGTGTTTTTTTTTTCCTGTTTACCGTTAGAAATGGATACCGGTCTACAAAGATCAATTCATACAGTTTCTTTGATTCCTCTTTACCTTTTTCGTTCATTACTGACATTGTCTTTTTTGTCGGATGAAAAGACTGACGTTTTTCGTATCGGCTTCACATTGCGGTAAAAGCAAATCGTTAAAAGGTCTATTGTTGTTTAATAATGAATGGGATCCCAGCATAATAAAAAGATCAGCGTTTATGTATTTACTTGCTTCTCTTGCATTTTTAAATTATATTTGATTCATTATAATACGAAGATTTTGTAAACATTATAAAATTAAAAGTTAGATGAAGAAATAAGCATTCTTAGATTAGTATTACGACATTAAACTTGGGAAGTGCGCGGGGGAAACAGCCTCATTCTCAAAACACAAACCAGTGAGTGAACACGTGACAAGGTTTAACTGAAAATGCCACTAAATATAGCACACACAGGTTTTCCAAGAAACTGTTTCAACAAGGGTCAATAGTTTGACCATTACAGTTATTTTTGTGCTTTTGATGTATCAAAAGATAAAATTTATGCGAACTTTGACCAATTTAGAACACGACCAGTTGGTCGTGTTAGCCTAGGACCTAGCTGGACCAGACCATCAATCTACTAGTGAATGTTGTTCGGTCGGACTTTAATGTCGAACCCTGCATATAAGTCTAGTTCCAGGACAGGTTGGCTTGTATCAAAATAGTGTTACTGGGTGTGGTATCATGCCACATGTCTATGGCGTGATACTGCAGTGTGGCAGCACTATATCTGTCTGAAGTATACATGGTCTCTAAATGACTGAAACTGTGACATTAACCCAATAGGTAAACTTCATATTGGTGTTCAGGGTCATCAAACCATCATGTTAGATAACTCTTGATTGAATTAATTATAAATTATGACCCCTTTTGAACTGAGAAATGTGCAACTAAAAAAGGTTTGAAGCTTTGCATGCAATTTTCTAGGATGCATACATCTTAGTAACCAGCTATACTTATTAACTTAATACTTCACTAATGTCTTCAGTGGCATTAAACAGATTAGTAAGATAATTCTTGATCAAATTTCAGACAAATTGTGGCCCTTTATGGACTTATTAAATTTGGATTAAAGTTTACATGCAATATTCTGTTATGCTTACCGGTATACATCTCAGCAATCTGTTCTTGGGTGGACAGGTGTCTTGGCACATCAGAATGTAAATTAATGAATTCAATAAATCCAGTAATTAACTCAGTGTAAATTATTAGCTTGGAAGGCCTAGCTCTCTATCATTTTACTAATCCCCACACATGGCCATCATAATCAGAAAATGATTGTTAGCCTTTACTATAGGAGAGTAGAAGAACTTAAAACCTCTTTTGAACTTTGAAATTTTGATTAAGGTTTTGCATACAATTAAATTTGGTTGAAGTCCAATGATGCATACATCTCTGTAACTTGAACTAGCCTTATTGTTTTAATATGTAATTAATGTTTTCAGGGGGTAATAAACAATTAAGTTAGGCACCTATTAACCAAATTTTATACAAATTATGGTCCTTTTTGGTTAACACCACTTTAAACTGATAATTAGTGGAATACTCTAGTGCACTGCGTATATACAGCTGAATTATTTACACTCAAGCTTTAGAATCTATGAGGTAATTTTAATCTAACAATATTGGAATACTATTTATGGCCATAGTCAAGTACGTGTAATGACATATGATTATGATAAATACTGGATATTTTAGTTGGATTTGCATACCTTTAATTTTCAAAAAATGATTTCTATTCATTTACACATTTGAATTTTAAAAGTAAGCAGTCTTAATCAAACTTACATTTATGGTTAAGATTGAATATCGATAATATTGCATTATAAGATCAGGATTATGGTCCTTGAGTATCAATGAAATGCTATATTTCACCTTGTATAACCCTTTCCCTCATAGAGGACACCATGAAAAGACCTATGCGAACAGCATAAAACCAGATCAGCCTGCGAGTAACTCGCAGGTTGATCAAGTTTTATGCTGTTCACTGCTCCTCAGTGGTCTGGAAATGAGGATTTTGTAATTAAATTTGGTAAGGTTTAACTGTGGTTTTCTGCAGATCAGGCTTTATGTGGTACCTATTGAGTGCGTCAAAATGAGTCTATATGAGGGAAAGGGTTAAACTCGAGTACAGCATTTATTAAGTAATCTTGATCAAGCTTGGATATGATGGTGTTGCCATAATCTCTTGGTCAAGTTTGAATGTAATGGAAAACAGGGTGCTGAATCAGGCATGTCACTCTTGATACTTTATTAACCTTTACCATTCTAAATTTCTCAACTGGACACTTGGCCTTCCTTCATTATGGACTGAATATATTTGTTGTGTATGGTGAAAATTGCTGATAATTTATTGACTGGATAGCAGCAGTGCAGACCATGATCAGCCTGCACATTATTTGCCCCCCTGTTGGCAAGTAAAGAAATAATGAAATCGAGGTGTGAGAGCGAAACTATGCTAAGTGCATATAAATATATAAGCACTTAGCATAGTTTCACTTTCTCCCCTTGAAATATTAATTTAGAGCATTATAACAGTTAGTCATTGTGATTAATTCGTTCAGTAATTATTGTGCTTTTTTGTGTTACAGACTCCAAGTGAGGTTGAAAGCAGTATGGAACCACTGTGTTCAGAGTCATATAGAGACTTGATATAGTTACAGGGACTGCAGTATGGAGGACAGGAATTTCTTCAGAGGTTGTTTCATTAGAGGCCTTCCAATTGGAGTACCTTTCAAAGAAAACTTCAGTGTTCCAGATGATGAATCTGACAAATTTACTAAACAATGTGATACCTTCATCATTCTCAGATTTCAGAGTTTCAAGTCAAAAGATACATTCAGTATAGTACCAGAAAATACAAGTGCTATTTCAAGTGAGGTTGTTCAATCTGAAGCTGGTCTTGAAGATTTAGGTGGACATATTGATGATCGTATAACTTCAAATTATCACTTCACCTATCAGTTAGATGATGATGGAGTTGCAGAGGAAAGTGAGGATGAGGTTGCAGCAGGGGAACCATATACATACCACATTTATCATGGAAATACTTTGGAACATAGTTTAAGTTCTTTATTACCTGAGCCTGGTCCCAGTTCCCCTATTGGTGTGGGCACTGGTACCGGTAGTTTCTTAGAGGAGGATTCTTGTACAGAACCATCAGAACCATTGAAAAATGAAGACAGCGATAATTGTGACGTAGATGTGGTAAATATGGAGACTGAGACTTCTGATCAAGCAAAAAGAAAAAGAGGTAGAAACAAAGACCCAATTACATTTGAATCTTCTCCAAAGAAACTGAAAGTGATCGAACCTGAACAGCAAGATGACAGTAGAAGAAAAAGTACAAGATTGAGGTCCATTGGATACAGACCTGATTACTTGGCGATAGAGGAAGAAAATAATGATTTTGATACTGACTCTGATTTTGATGTTGAGATTGAAGCAGATGGTATTGTAATCAAACAAGAATCAGACAATGCCAGCGCTGATAATGCTGATGAAAATGATACAGAAGATGAGGAAGAAAAAGATGCATTGTCTAAAGAAAACGAGGATTTTGAACACTCAAAGTTTGAAATAACTGAAGATGAAAAACCAGACGTCAAAGCATTAAACAGAATATTAGCAAGTCATACAAAAAGGAAAAAAAAGAAAACTCCTCTTGAGGAGGAAGATCCAGATTTTGAGCCTGATCTGGATGACTCAGATAGGAAATTATCTAAAAAACATGATAAGAACAAACAATCTAATTTGGATCATGATGAAGCTGGTGTTGATGATGATGCTCTTCCCCCTTCTTCTGATGGTGAAGATGAGAATGATGATGATGATGATGATGATTATGACTATAATCACAAAAAGAATAAAAGCAAGACAAGGAAACAAAAAAAGAAAATTAAGTCAGATGATTTTGACCCTGAGTATGTGGGACTCTCTGACAAGGATAAGAAAATCTTGAAGATGAAGAAAATGAAACAGAAAAGGGCGGCAGAGAGAATTAAGGTAAAGTTACAGGACTTTCCAGACAAATACAGGGTTGAAATTGTGGGTTCATTTGCTAGAAAAGATAGAGGCAAAGCTAAAGATGAAGTAGCTATTGAAATGCTAGTATGTACAACATGTGAAAAGTTTAGGTCAGAAAGTGTAGATATAATGGAAAATCACATTGAAAACCATGTCAATAATGAACTGAATTGTAAAGAGTGTGGATTTGAAGCAAGTTTTCTAGGGAACTGAACAAACACAGGAGGGATGTTCATAAAAGGAATGTTCAGATTTGCTATGAATGTGGAGTAGAGACATGTGGGTCAATAGGCCTTAGAGACCATTTAGGACTAGTTCATGAAAAACCACAATACAACTGCAAGTATTGCTTAACAGAGAAGGGAATTACATATGCAAGCATCACCAAGGTCCAGTATAGAAAACATTTAAGAGATGAACACTCTGAAAAGCTGTTTGAATGTGAAAATTGCAAGAAATATTTCAAGACTGATGCAGTGCGTAGGAAGCACATTGATGATGGCTGCGATGGGTGTGAACCCAAATCTTACCCGTGTGAAAAGTGTGGCAAAATTTTCGCCACGCAGACATTGGTGAAAAACCATATTTCCCGTGTTCACCAGAATGTGCGGATGCACCAATGCCCACACTGTAGCTTTGCAACAAACAAGTCGGTGAGTCTCCAGTATCATCTGAATGTTCATAGAGGTGAGTGGGTTTAGTTTTGTAAATTGAGTATTGAATATCGGTAAATAGTTTTACCAAGTCTCTTTGTATACTTATTTTATGAAACTAATATTCCCTAGTTTAAGGAATGATCCATAATTTAGAGTTTATTGAGTTTATTTCTCATTTAAAAATAGCTGAATATCCAATTATTTTTAAGGGATCTCCATATAAGTCTAGCATACTCAATTATTCTTTTATGTTTTTACTATAACTCCTGAAATTGATTTTGCTCAACTTATTTAAATATGATCAAATAACATACTTTGATTTGAAAATGTGTGGGATTTTCATGCATTGTAACTGTAGTTCAAAACCGTATTATTTTTCATCACTATCTATGCTTTTTACTCAATTATTAAGAATGACTGAATATATTTTCCAAAATAACCCAATTATTTTTGTGATTCTCAGTTACATTTGAAAGTAATTGGTAATGATCAAATGACCATAAAAGTTTATTGAGTGGCAAGGTTAATAAATTTGATAAAAAAAATCAGATCTGGAAGTTTCATCATACTACTAGCATTTATTAGCTCAACTATTTAAGAATAGTAAGAGCTGTATACTAGACTTCTCACCACAGCATCTTAAGTTACAGATTTTGTGTCACTTGCTAAAGCAGAGGTGACACATAGGGATCACTTCTCCATCTGTCTGTCTGTCATCACACTTTGTGTCTCACACTGTTTACATTATACTTCCTTTAGCAGGTGACACATGTGGTCCAAAGAACCCTTCTTGTTTTGATAGGAGAATATCTTCTATCAAAGATATTTTCTTCAAATCTTCAAACTTCATTATGCTTACTTTCAGTAACTGCGCATAACTCTCACTAGTCACATAGCTCTGTCAACAGTAATTTAAGAGTTATTCCTCTTTCAGACTAGGACAATTTAACTTTTAAGTATAAAGTTTTTGCCTCTATTGAATATCTGCTGAGTCAATGAAGATACCTTTTTGGAAACTTCACATGTGGGTTTGAGTCATTGGTCAAGGTCAATACAAGGTCAGATAACTCCTGTTTGTTTGTTTATTGGGTTAAACATCCCACCAACAGTATTTCAATCATTTGGAGACAATGTCTACTTGAAACAGATATTATATAGTGCTGCCACACTGCAGTATCATGCTGTAGACATGTGGCATGATACCACACCCAGTCACATTATCCTTTCACCAGGCCATCAGTCCAGGATGTGTGGAGTACCAATCAAGGGAGCTATACCAGTACCATTTTTTATGACTTTGGTATGTTGCGGCTGGGGATCAAACCCATGAACTCCCGATCCCGGGGCTGATGCTCTAACCACTCTGCCACTGGGACCGGTAGATAACTTTGTAGGCAGATAAGTCTTACCTCATTTGGAACTTCACATGTGGGTTTGGGTATGAGTTATGATGAATAATTTATGGAAAATAGAAATAAAAAGGAAAAAAAGATCACAGCTTAGTTGACTCTGCTGATGTTTACTATACAACGTATAACCTCTCTCCTTTAGCACAATAGGATTAGTGGAGCATTGAAAGCTCTTGTTTATTATACTTGTCTCTAGGATACATTTCATTGAAAAAAAAACATACATATACCACCAGTTGTTTAAGTTAGTGCCATACTCTTTTCCTGTTTCTGATTCATTGAAAAAAAACTTGCCCACTTGATGGAGGAAAATGTTTTATGACATTCAGAATTTGAATGGAACTTTTATTATTTATTAAAATGAAAAATATCAAAATCAAAATGCATTTCTTTTGTAGGCTACCATCCGTTCAAATGTGATCAGTGCACATTTACCTGTGTCCAAAAATACCAACTCACTTCACATATGCGGACACACACTGGGGAAAAGCCATACAAATGCCAGGAATGCAACTATGCAGCGGCTTGGAATGTTCAGTTGAAGGACCATGTTAAAGTTCACAGCTCCGTTGAATCTGTAAATTGTGATCCTTGTGGTATCGTCTTCAAAAATCACAAAACACTGTCAATTCATGAGAAGAAGGAACATTCTATTTAAGGTATTTGGTCTTCAAGGGACCATTCCTGTATTCAAAACTTATACATCAACTAAGTTTTGCATTGCATTTTTTCATTGTGGACAGAACACATTTTCCCTCTTGTTGAATAATAATTACCATTATTTCAGTCAAAGATTAAGGAAAAAATGCCAAATATTAAAGTAAAAAACACCAGAGTTGTAAATATATAACTGCAAAGTACATGCACACTGATAGGATTGCTGTTTTTCATGAGTAGCATTTTTCCTCACATGACTGAGAATTTAATAAAATTATTCAGAAGTTGCCAAAAATGCATGATTTGAAAACAGTTGATGCACTTTCAAATAAGAGATCACACTTGAAGTGAAATAAATATAATGTTTTTGTAAAACATGGCATGTGCATTGTGGCTTGTATGTACAGAGTGCTTTAGCCTTCAAGCTTTTGAATACAGAATTGAACCTTATTTAATGTTTATCTGCAATGTTTTTAAGAATTGTCATAGCCTGAAAAACAAACTTAAGTAGATAGAAGCACCCTCTAAGCTGTCTGACCAGAAAAAGCTGGAGGAAATGAAAATTGAACCTGAATTTCTATGTTCATGTGATTTTAGTTTTGAAATAAATATATATGCCAGTACCTAGTTTGAAATCACATTGGCCAAAGAGTTTGCTCCATCTCAAAAAGTACTCATTTTATTTTTAGGAAAGAAAAAAAAAAAAAATATATTCCTGACTTTCCCAGTCACAAAGTTCTATCATTAATAAGGAGTAATAAAAAAGGATTACTGTGTAAAAAATCTCTATCATCAGCTTCATTACCTCTACCACTAAATAAATATGTCATATTAGGACTGGGTAATACAGGCAAACATGATATTGCAATATATTGCCTAAAATAAAAACATACATAAAAGATGTAGATGCTTCTTTTAAGTTATTTTAAAGTTTTTTTCATATTTTGAGCTTTTTGTGTAAGGTACTAGTGCAAACATTTTTTGCCTTAACTTTTCTACTGATGTTTTGAATTCAAGTTTCCATCATTTTTATAGTAACCATTACCACTTAATAGCAGCTTGTTTATACTGCATAACCATTGTGAAATTGTTCTCCTAAAGCTGTGAAATTTACTTTAAGATAAAAATATACATAAAGTTAATATTGTATATACATATTTGTTCTTTGTTTCTATTTATTAGATCTACTTGATACTTGAAAATTATTCAGTCACTAAAACACAATACAGTGGTCATGCGATTCCTCAATGTGGCGATTCATTGAATACCGGCGATGGCTCGAGCTCCGTTCTTGGTCCCTAGATAGTATATCCTATATTATTTCTATGCGATTCCTCGAAGTCGATATCAAAACCTACCTATATCTCCTTGACAACCATACTCCGGCCCTATGACCACCTGTAATTAACACCTTGGTCGAGATAGTTTTCTTTTTGTTTTCACACATTGTCAAACCTCCTTAGAGTACTTTGGTGAATTGTTATATTTAGTATTTTTGCACCTACTGATCATGTAACAAACTGTGATGGGTCTGCAAGATTATTCACTTGTCATCAAAGGAGCCGATTTTGTTTGTTTGTGTGTTGTTCTTTTTCTCTGTAATCATTAATTTGAAGAACCACGGTATAAGTGTTTATTACAAGAATGTAAAAAATACGCCGTTGTATACACAAACAAAAACAAGGGTTTCAGTCATATTATCAGTAAAAAAAGAGAACTAATTTTTGACTTAATTCTCACAATGAAAGCTATAATTGTGTTATTTTTGTATTTTGAGCTCGACTATTCGAAGAATATGAGAGCTATTGAAGTCGCCTTGGCGTTGGCGTTGCAGCTTTTGGTTAAATTTTTGCATGCAAGTTACTGTCAACCTTATATCTCAATAACCATTTATGGTATTGGCTTGAAAGTTTATGAATATGTTCAGGGCCATCAGACAACCAAGGTAGATAACTCTTGACTGAATTTAATATGAATTATGGCCCCTTTTTAACTTGGAAACTTTGGTTAAAGTTTTGCATGCAATAGAAAATTTGGTTAAAGTTTTGCATGCAAGCTACTATCCAGTTTGTATCTCAATAACCATTCATGGAATTGACTTGAAAGTTTATGAATATGTTTAGGGGCATCAGTAAACCAAGGTAGATAACTCTGGATGGAATATATTACAAATTATGGCCCCTTTTTAACTTAGAAATTTTGGTTAAAGTTTTGCATGCAAGGTACTTACATGCTAATATCTCAGTATCAAGGCATGCAATTGATTTGAAACATCTTTAATATGTTTAGGGGTATCATACTTTCATGGTAGATAACTATTGATAGAATATGTTACAAATTATGGCCCCTTTTTAACTAGAAATTTTGGTTAAAGTTTTGTATGCAAGGTACTTTCATGCTTATATTCAGAGTCCAGGCATGATTGATTTGAAAATCTTTATGTGTTTAGAGGTATCATACTTAAAGGAAGATAACACTTGATGGAATATATTACAAATTATGGCCCCCTTTTAACTTAGAATTTTGGTTAAATTTTTGCATTCAAGCTACTATCTAGCTTATATCTCAGAAATTGCTTGTGGAATTGACTAGAAAGTTAAGGAGTGTCTTCAGGGGCACCAGAAAACCAAGGAGGATAACTTTTGGACTGAATTTTATGCAAATTATGGCCCTTTTCTTGCTTGTTTTTTTGTTAAAGTTTTGCATGGACAGTGTTATTATGCTTATGTCTCAGTAACTAGGCATGGGTTTGATTTTAAGTTCATAAAAATATTAAGGGGTATCAGACTATCAAGGTATATCATTTTTGACTATTATTATGTACAGGGTATGTGAAGGGCAAGAATTGAGATAGATTTCATTTGATTTACCAACAAGCATTTTGAATAGTCGAGCATGCTGTCCTCTGACAGCTCTTGTTAAAGACATATTATGTTTATAAATTATTATTAAAGGCTAAACGTAACAAAATAATTAATGAAAAAACAACGTTAATGTATCAACAAATATAAATGTATTGAATTTTGACACATAAATGATTCCTCGAATATGGCGATTCTTCGAGCTTTTTGCAGATCCCGTCCGACCTCGAGGTATCGCGTGACCACTGTATATATTGCATAATTTGAAATCATATTGGGATATATTGGCAGACAAATGGTATTGTGATATATTGGCAGACAAATGGTGCAATATATTGGCAGACAAACGGTATTGTGATATATTGGCAGACAAATGGTGCAATATATTGGCAGACAAATGGTATTGTGATATATTGCAATATTGCCCACCCCTATTTCATACATATAAATTTTGCTAATGGGACTGAAATTGCAATTATTATTCAATTTCTGTGCAGAAAGTTGGTCAATAGGATAGTGGCATTTTTCTTCCAATATTACATATTTTACACATTTAAGTTCTGGAGTATTGTTTTCAAATCTATAATTTTAAGATTCTATTTCAAAAGGAAATGTATGACATCTCACTTAGTGACAGGCACTCTTGTAAAATACATTGGTTTTGGTAAATTGTACAGTCTTGAAACAGATATCGAGCCATTAAACCCTCTACCCCATATAAACATTTTTGACACCTTGGCTCTCAGAGCAGACCCAGATCAGAGAGCCCCTCCCTTGGGGTGTCTGATCAGCGTCACCTCTGTTTGCTCATACAGTATTGTTGAACAGATTCTACACAATCTACATGGCAAAGAAAAATCATTTGTTTCAAATATCATTGAAATTTCAGTAAATTGATATTCATCAAGTCATAAATTTGTACATGAATATTCATGATGATGAGAATAAGGGCTAATAAACACATACAACTTATGTTTACAACTTGAGAGCTATCATACATGATATATGTGTAGCTGTAATTTAAGTAGGTGAGTCTGTTATTTACAGTCACCCTGGCTTTGGCGTTGGCGTCCCAAGAAATGTTAAGGTTTTGTTTAACATTGCCATTCTCTCCACTATAACTCAATGAATGTCCCTCAAACTTCATACCTGTGTTTATCATCCTGAGACCAACCAGTAGAGACAGGAACAGTAACTATTCAAAATGATTTTGTATATTTTAAGCTTTTTTTTTTGACTTAGAAAAGATGTTACACTTTTGTTTAACATTATTATCTTCATATTTACTCCATGGATGTCCTTCAAAGTTCACACATACTAGGAAAACATGTTTAACTTTTGTTTAACATTGCTCTTATCTCCTATTTCTATCCATGGATGTCCCTCATAATCCACACATATATGTGTTGGGGTCAGGTAAGAGTACATAACTCTGTCATGAATTTTAACATAGTTATGTCCCTCTTTATCTAGCATCTTGGTTAAGGTTTTCACACCACCTCTTTTTTCACTTAATCCTTGATGTATTTCTTTGGCACTTTGAATACCTGTTTATGACCATCACCTCTACTTGTACAAGAGTACATAACTCTGTCCTGGATTTTGACATGATTATGCCCCTATTCTGACTTGATGAATCTTTGTGTACTGATTCACTGTTTCACTGAACTCTTTGAGATATTACTTTAAAACTTGGAATACATGTTTTGTGCTCGTTAATAATACAGAGATTCTTATTTTGCCTTTAATTGTAATGTTTACTTTAATTGACAAGCACTGGAATAGTAAAGCATGCTGTCTCATGGACAGCTCTTATTACACTGTTCATTATTCATTAATACCTTTTTGATGAAAAGGTAAATAATGTAAAACATGCAAAAATGCATTCAAACAATATCTTGCTCTGATTTCACCAAAAAAAGACTTTTTATCCATCTCGTCCTGTTTTATGAAATATTCAAGTATATGTACATGGCTTAATTGACATAAATCTTTAGCTTTATGACTAACGATATTTGTAAAGAATTGAAACTGGAGTTATTCTAGTTGTAAAACAAGAATGTTGAAATTTGTCCCCAAGTATTTTAAGTATTACTTAGCACCAGATATGGTTGGTGGAAATTGGGCTAGACAACAGAGTGTTTAAGCCACAGTGAGATATTGGGACTGGCCAATGTCTCTTGATATTGGGACAGGCTAATATCTCCTGATATTGGGACTGGCAAATATCTCTTGATATTGGGACAGGCCAATATCTCTTACTTGTCATTTGTTTATTCATGGTAACAGTTTCTTGAAATGACATTCCTTCCGGATAAATGAAATATTAAAGGGATGTTCCATTATTAAAGGGATGTTCCATTAAAGGTCTATAATCAAAATTGGTCAAGGAATTTGTTCCACGCAGAGATTGGGTACCATTGCGGAAAGAAAAAAAAATGCAAGTTCAACATAAATGGAAGCTTAGGTAACTTTTGACCAAGATTATTTAAATTATTTAGATCTGTACAGTAGAATAAAGACAGACAGACGGCAGTTCTTGTATGGTGAAATCTTGAGAAACGTTCTTTTCCAAACAGACAGATTTACAATTATTTTGGCACTAATGTTTCTTTGATGAGACTCTACAAAGACCTCTTGGATCTGGGAAAAACATGGTTGTCAGAGAGATGAGTAAGATTTCCATATAAGTACATTTGTATACAGTGAACTTTTGAAAAAAATGTCATTTTCCAAAAAAACTGGCTGGATTTGTAAATGATTTCGCATGAATTTACCTTGGTTAATCCCTACCAAAATGATTTAAGTTTATCGAAACTATGATGGTCACCAAGATGTTGGAGCTAGTCTTCCTTCAATGTGTATACAGAAATCTTGCTTAGAATTCTTGTTTAAATTTGAAAGGATTTTGGTGCAGATAATCTTTCAATGAATGTCTACCAAGATTGGTTCAAATTATTTGACCCAGTAAAGCAGGATTATTACTTAAAAAATATTCTTAAGTGAGCCATTCATGGCCCTCTAGTTTTGTTTGAATATGATTTAAAATGTTGTATCTATATTGTTAAGTGTTATGAATGAATTAAAAGATACATGTAGATTCCACATGTAACAAAATTATTGTATTTTCCTGCCTTCTTTCTCTTATTTAGTTGCTGTGCAATGCTAAACATACTTTAGCTTTTACATGTTTTTCAATGTAAAAGGAATATGACTTTGTTACAGTGTTGCCAAAATTAAAAAAAGTCACATTGTGATTATATATTCTGTTATTACTCCTTTGTGGATTTCTTTCTTATTTACTGACTTCCTATCACTCTGATGTTCATATTTTATATGTTGATATACAGTATATCCAGTGTGATGTTTGTCTGACCTCAGACTATTTGAGAATGTTCAGAAAAAACAATATTGCAAACAATATAGTTTTCTTCACATGTATAATCCTAGACCAGTACTTTACATTGATTTACGGTATGACTTTCCAAACTGATACAGTTACCATCAAACATAAGATTGGCAAAATTAAGTAAAATAATACTATTATAAAGTTAACAAAATAAAATATCTGGCAGTAACACTGGAATGATACTTAGGAAATAGAGTTCTGTTTTGAGTGCTTTCATACAAAATTATGCACAGTGTTGAGATTAGATGCACGGTAATCTAGTCACAAAGGCCGTAGGTCTGAGTAATTAATTACAAAGTATCTGAACACATCACTGCATTATTCCGCGAAATAGCACTCAAAACAAAATTATCCATTCTATTTAAAAGTGATTTAAATGTGTTGCTTTATTTTATTATGCTTTACTTAAGAACTCATATGACATCTTATGGTATTTGTTATTTTTGACTCATGTATAAATAGGGGAAAAATGCACTGCACAAGTCTTCTATGTTTAATATCATATTTTTGATTGTGCTAGAATAAATGTTTCATGGAATCTGTAGTTGTTTTGCTGCCACCATTGACATATCCATTGTTTACAGTTGTACACAAATGTACATACAGGCTATTTAATATCTGTACTGGTACAAAAGGGAGGCACTGGTTGACCTGGGTTTTACAAAATATTAAATTATTTTGTTTGCGAGCAGTTTACTTATCCATGAATTGGAAAGATGGAGCTTTAATTTTTCCTGCTTAAACTGGAAGTATATTGATTCTTTATAACTTGTGAACAGTTTTGGCATTTGCTTTTGTAAAATCTTTTATAGCCCCTCACCGTGTGGGTTCGAATCCCGGCAGGGTCATTCGGAGTTTCATGTGAGGAAGCCTTCCAGCTGGCTTGCAGTAGGTCGGTGGTTCTACCTGGATGCCTCTGTGTATTCGGGGTCTTCCTCCACCTGTAATTAGCTGGACGTCGCTATATGACTGAAATACGGTCGAAGCGACGGTAACAACTCAAATAGTCAAGTAAAAATCTTTTATGTATAAGTTCTTGCTCCAAAATGATGACCTATATTCCATAATTCTTTCTCAATAATCAATCAATTTTTGATGGGAGCATAACTCATAAATTATTGGGAAGTGCAATGACCAAGAACCATAACATTACCTTGATCAATTCTTTAGTTATCTCCCATTATTTGATTTTACAATGAATTTCTGTCCAGATGACAACTTATTTACTATATGCTTGAAAACTATACAAGGTATTGGCTTGAAACTTCATCTGTAAGTAGATGACAACCAGGAAAAGTGCAGTGACCAAGAACCATAATTCTACCAAGTCCGTTTTTAGCTCACCTGAGCACAACGTGCTCATGGTGAGCTATTGTGATCGCCTTTTGTCCGTCGTCCGTCGTCCGTGCGTGCGTGCGTGCGTGCGTCCGTCGTCAACAATTTGCTTTAAACAACATCTCCTCATGAACCGCTGAAGGGATTTTGACCAAACTTCACAGGAATCATCCTTATGATGCCCTCTATCAAAGTTGTACAAATTATTCAGATTGGTTAAAAAAGTAGGTCACAGGAGCTAAAAATAGATTTTAAAAATGCAAACTTTGAAAATCTTCTTCTGCAAAACTGCAAGGCCTAGAGCTTAGATATTTGGTATGTAGCATCATCTTATGGACCATTACCAAGATTGTACAAATCATAGCCCTACGGTGATAAATGACCCCGCACCAGGGGTCACTTGTTTTACATAGAGTTATATAGGAAAATCTTTAAAAATCTTCTTCTATGAATCCATTAGGCCTAGAGCTTAGATATTTCGTATGTAGCATCATCTAATGGTTCATTACCAAGATTGTTCAAATCATAGCCCTATGGTGATAAATGCCCCCGCACCAGGGGTCACTTGTTTTACATAGAGTTATATAGGAAAATCTTTAAAAATCTTCTTCTATGAATCCATAAGGCCTAGAGATTAGATATTTGGTATGAAGCATCATCTTATGGTTCATTACCAAGATTGTCAAATCATACCAGGTGATAAATGCCCCGCATGGGTCACTTGTTTTACATAGAGTTATATAGGAAAAACTTTAAAAATCTTCTTCTATGAATCCATTAGGCCTAGAGCTTAGATATTTGGTATGTAGCATCATCTTATGGTTCATTACCAAGATTGTTCAAATCATAGCCAAACGGTGATAAATGCCCCCGCAATAGGGGTCACTTGTTTTACATAGAGTTATATAGGAAAAGCTTTAAAAATCTTCTTCTATGAATCCATAAGGCCTAGAGATTAGATATTTGGTATGTAGCATCATCTTATGGTTCATTACCAAGATTGTACAAATCATAGCCCTACGGTGATAAATGCCCCGGCACCAGGGGTCACTTGTTTTACATAGAGTTATATAGAAAAATGTTTAAAAATCTTCTTCTATGAATCCATAAGGCCTAGAGATTAGATATTTGGTATGAAGCATCATCTTATGGTTCATTACCAAGATTGTACAAATCATGACCCTATGGTGATAAATGACCCCGCACCATGGGTCACTTGTTTTACATAGAGTTATATAGAAAAAACTTTAAAAATCTTCTTCTATGAATCCATTAGGCCTAGAGCTTAGATATTTGGTATGTAGCATCATCTTATGGTCATTACCAAGATTGTACAAATCATAGCCCTGCGATGATAAATGACCCCGCACCAGGGGTCACTTGTTTTACATAGAGTTATATAGGAAAATCTTTAAAAATCTTCTTCTATGAATCCATTAGGCCTAGAGCTTAGATATTTGGTATGTAGCATCATCTTATGGTTCATTACCAAGATTGTACAAATCATACCCTTGGTGATAAATACCCCGCACCAGGGGTCACTTGTTTACATAGAGTTATATAGGAAAATCTTTAAAAATCTTCTTCTATGAATCCATAGGCCTAGAGTTAGATATTTGGTATGAGCATCATCTTATGGTTTATTACCAAGATTGTACAAATCATGACCCTATGGTGATAAATACCCCCGCACCAGGGGTCACTTGTTTAACATAGAGTTATATAGGAAAATCTTTAAAAATCTTCTTCTATGAATCCATTAGGCCTAGAGCTTAGATATTTGGTATGTAGCATCATCTAATGGTTCATTATCAAGATTTTCAAAATGGTGGCCCTTTGGAGATAAATGACCCCGCACTAAGTTTCTCCTCTGAAACCATAAGGCCCAGTGCTTATATATTTGGTGTGTAGTATTGTCAGGGCTAAAATGTTTAAGATTGAGTTATATCAGAATTCTTGTCTGTTTAAAAACCTTGTAATCAGTTGTAGCAATGGTACTCAGGTGAGCGATCCAGGGCCATCATGGCCCTCTTGTTTTATTATCTCCCTTTATTGTTTTCATAATTATATGTTAGGAGCAAAAGTCATAAACAAAACAAGGTAAGGACTTGGAACTTGAAACATAATATGATAGCAAGTAGGAGCAGTGCCGTAACCAAGACCCATAACTCTGCATGGTCCAATTCTTGTATTAGGTCCCTTTATTTATTTTATATATATTTTTGTCAAGAATATAACTCATCAACTATTCAAGGTATTGATTTGAAACTTAAAATATGAATAGATAGTGAGTAGCAGAAGTGTAATGATTACAAAAAGAACCCTGTCTGGTTTATTTTTTAATTATGTCACTTTATTTTTTTTAATGCTTTTTTTTGTCTTGAGCATTACTTCATTACTAGGATATATCAAGTCTATATATTTGACATACGTACTTGCTCCATTTATAGGGCTGTCTTTTTTGCTCGACAATTCGAATAATTGCTCACTCGAGTATTTGTATATTGGTTAAGTTCATAGCTCACCAAGGCACAATGTGCTCAAGATGACTTATCACCCCGTGTTTATCGTCGTGTGTCGTTAGTTGTGCGTCCTCCGTCGTGTTTTTGCTTTAATAGACATCTCATCTATAATCACTGGGTCGAAATAAATCCATAGGTTGCCCTTACCAAATTTGGATCCTTTGCAGAACCATGGACTCTACTTTTCTGAAACCAATGGTCAGCATTAAATTTTATTTGACAGAAATTTGACTCATGGCCATCTACAATAACTGCTAAAATGAAGTTTATTCCTTGAAAAATATATACCCCTCTATACAGAGAGTTTTAAAATTCTTCTTTGAAACCAATGGTCAGGATTAATTTTAACTGACACTAATTATCACCTCATAGCCCTCTACCATAATTTCTAAAACAAAGTTGATCCCTTGAAAAGTGAGACCTAGTTTAGAGAGAGAGAGAAAGGGGCTGGGGGAAAGAATTTTAAAATACTTCTGATATGAAACCAATGGTTAGAATTTAATTTCATATGGCGCAAAAAGTCACCGCATAGTCCTCTGGTGTAAATGCTAAAATAAAGATAGTCACTTGCAAAATGAGGTCCCCAGGCTCGGCTAGTTTCCTTATAATACTCTATATAGATTATTTCAAAATTCTTCTTCTGTGAAATCAATGTTCAGAATTAAATTTTGTTTAACCTTATGATCCTCTAGCACATTTTCTTAAGCACTGTTGATCCCTTACCATGGGTTTCATATCTATAATCATTTCAAACATCAGTATTCATGTCAACATGGCTCTTATTCGACTTAGAATCTCGCTTAAGATTTTCGTACCATCTCACCTTTTCACTGAATACGTTGAAGTATTCCTCTGATACTTGGATTACTTGTTTATAACTTCATGGGCTTTTGTTTTCCTTTTTACTACAAACGTTTAATTTTACTGGCAAATACAAAAATAGTCAAGCCCACTGTCTTAAGAATAACTCATGTTTTGTTAAAAGTCTCGGAAGTCTCGAATCTTCTTTTATTAAGTCAAACTTGTAGCCCAGATGGCTGTCATTAACATATCAACGCTAGCTGCTAAGCACAGCTTGACAGCTTAATGCAGGTGACCGCTAATACAGGTACCATTGTTTATCTGTAAATGCTATTTACAATGTATTTGTATCAGATTATTTTCATATATACATAGTCGATAGATAAAAATGATACATGACAGTATTTCCAGTAGCATTGTTTATCATTTTGAATACGACAGCCAAAACCTCCTAAACTTTCGTTCGACCACTGAAATATACAGAAAATGAAATGGTGTCTTAATATAATTGCAATTTAAATGCCCCCCCCCCCCCCCCCCCAAAAAAAAAAAAAAAATAGGGAAAAAGAAGAAGAGGAGGAAGAAAAAACAAAACAACAACAATGAAAACAACTAAATAAAGGTGTGGAAGAAAAACAAGGAAATAGGCAAGGCCAGTACTTTAGAGTAAAACAAATACCTTCAAGGAAAATAAATACCGAATAAATAAAGATCAAATGCGGCATTTACTTTGCTCATGAAAACATCGTTTTGTACCATCATATACAAATATCTCAAATATATGCTGTAACTTTACTTCCCTCTCCAAGAAAAAATAAAAAAATATAAAAAAATATACCGGGTACGTGATTATATATAACAAGAGTGTTCTCTGGAACACATGTGTCACCTGTCGAAGCGTGACGGAAAAAGTGTGACGGACAGACAGACGACGGGCTGCTTACAGCACAAAAACAGACGAAATAACTTCAATACAATAAACAGTTCAGAGAGAGACAGAGAGAGAGACGTACTCAGAAAATGTATTTCATTATTTATAATCACCGACTTTAATTTGATCACTTTTATATAAGCCATGTTCCATAAATGATACAGCTATTTATTTAATGAAAAAATACAAGATAACACTGTGAGTAATCTGTTTTTGGTCATTTTTTTGAAACGCATATGCGTACGTACACAACGGAAAACCAAAACACCTGCACGAAACAGGAAAGTTTTTCTCATATTTCAGCAATATTATCACGATATCGAATTTAAGACCTAGCCTACTGACCGCACGAGTTCATAAGCTTTCCAAAAATGTACGTATTTTGGTCGTTTTCGTTTAAATTTAGACCGAAGTGTGAACGTTTGTATGTCGTGTTTGGAAAATATTGTTTGAATGTTCTCAAAAAGGAAAACGATCTGAGAGACAAGGTGTAAATCTTTGGAAAGTGTATGAAACCACGCAGAAGGTAGACCAAGCTGTGTGTGTGTTTGATTAAAGAAAATATAAATTCCCTTGCAACCACACTCTCCTCTCGATACACACTAACACAAAAACATGTTTATTTTTTGGTATAGCTGAAATAAAAGAACGGGCAAAACGAAATAATAATAAAAAAGTAACATTGATAGATCAATACATCATAATCCTAACGACATTGAAACCCTCAGTTTTTCTTCAACTGAGCTCTTCACATAACCATCCTTGGCAGATTCACTCTGCCATCTTCCATGACGCTTAAAAAGCCTGTCAGGGATGCCCATGTTTGCAGCGGCTGTAGCACCACCTGATCGCAGGGAATGCAAACAAAACTGATGTACGTTTTCAACATGAGGCTTAAAAGCCTCTAAAAACAAGGCTCTAAAGTTACTGTATGACAAATGTCTGTTCTGGTTTCTTATTTTGAAACCATTTTTTTTGTGGCATTCAAACGAGCAAATAAAAATGACTCTGAACTAGGGCTTATACAAGCCCAAGACAAAAACTTCTCTAGGTTAACAACTGGACAGAGCACAGTACCAGTCCTTGCTATAGTGACCCAAGCTCCTTCACGAAACTTATCCGTTTTACTAGATTCTATAAATAAACTCATGTGACTCTTGAAAAAGAAAACGTCACTCCTCCTTAAGTGTAACGCTTCAGCACTTCTCAAAAAACCAGCAAAAGATAACAAACATATACATATAAACCTTTGATTCATAATATCTCCCTCTTTATACATTGCATTAAACATCTTATGCAAAATGTCCACAGTCATTGGTTCTTTCTTATTTACAGGCTTCGCTAGCTTACGTTTTGCTGCCTCTACAACATTTATCACTAATTTTGAGTCTGTGGGAGAATTATAATAAAATAAATCATGAAACCACTTAATGCTGTAAAACGCGTTCATAACTGGACTAGGGGTACTAGCTGTTTGAATTAAAGACACAAAATAAAGCGCTACATGAAAAGCCTTGGCAGGCAAGGCATCCTCAGCCTTAAGCCCATTCGCTAAAACCCATTTATGCCATCTGTTAAATCCCCGCTTGTAATTGATGCATGTACTGTTAGCTCTAGACTCCTTCAGTAACCCGGGAAGCGAGGATGCCTTGTCCGCCAATACTTCTGGAAGATCGTCTAAATCCGTGTGATATCTCTGAAAAAAGACATGTAAAAATTGCAATACACTAATTAGTCTTAGGTGGCGTAACAGGTATTTAATTTAAACAGAAAAATCTAAATACAATGCAAACATACGGAATTTCAAATCTTCAACACCAAACAACCCAGAACCATTTTTGCATGGTGTAAAACAACTTTTACATGTCGGTAAGAACATCCAGTCTTGTATAAACGACTGAAACTCACCGTCGTCCCCACATAACATAGGCCAAAAACTGGCAGACTTCCACTCAGGAACAACTAAAATCCCCCGAGCTAAACAAGATTTCATTTTCATTAACACCCTAGGTATCAATATAACTGGAGGTACAAACAGACCGAATACATTACTGCAGTCAAATGTAAATGAATCTACTCCTAAAGAATTTTTACACCAAAACCGAGTGTAAAAATTTGACAATTTCGCATTGTATTCTGTGGCAAAGAAGTCAACATCTAAAGCTCCCCATCTAGCCTGAATAAGATTGAGAATTTTAAAAGAAATACCCCAATCATCTCTTTCAATCACTTTTGAAAAATAATCCGCAACTTCATTTTCTTTTCTTGGTAACCATTCAATCTCAAGTTGAATGGAATTTTTGGCACAACAGCTGAATATTTCCATAGCTAAAATCTGTAATTCTTTTTTCATAGAACCTTTAGAAACAATGCTACACACACCCATGTTGTCTGTAAACCACTTAACCCTCTGTTTACTTAACACATCTACAAGCGACACTAGCACACGGTACACTGCACACAATTCCCGCCAGGTAGAAGACCGTGTTGCCTCGAGCGGAGACCACGTGTCATGAACAACGCCTTTAAAGGTCTTAACCTCATACCCCGCAAAACCAGAAAAACTGGCATCATTGTAAACGATTCTGGTACATACGTTCGAAGACGCTAAATGCTTGACATTAAGAGACACCAAATGTTTTTCCCAAAAAAATAATTGAGAAAGACTATCAACTGATAGTTCAATACAAGAGTTCCAGGAAAAAGCATGCAAAATGTCTATGCTTAAATATCTCGTCATAATTTGGGAAACTGAACCCAATACAATCCCCATGGATATTATTTGACCGACAAAACTAGCAACTTTTCTGACAGGCACAATTTTCCGACTTAATAAAAACGCTAACGCATGTCGAGCTTTATCCATCCTTAGCTGGGGAATATGAATAGTGTATTGAACAGAATTTAACACAGCACCTAGCCACTGAATGATCTGTACAGGTTCCCAACACGATTTTTCTGCTTTCGGAACAAAACCCGATAAAACTAAATCAGATTTCATTTGAAAAGCCATAGACTTTACGTAATCAAACGAACTACCTGTTCCGAAACCATCGTCTAGAAACATTATAACTTTCTTACCCTCTCCTCTCCATTTAGCTATAAGAGGCCGCATTAACTTAGTGAAAATATAGCAAGCTGAACATAGACCGAAAGGGAGAACAAGAAACTTATAATATATACTATTTCCATCTTCATCAACCCATGCAAACCCAAGATATTCAGTATGTGGCAAAAATATACCAATAAAGTGATATGCTGAGAGAATATCAAACTTAATCATCCAACATTTTCTTTAAGTAATTAATGCCAAAGAAGTCTTCATATTTCACGGATTGCTTCCATATATGCATATTAACTTTCCTTAAATCGAGAATTAGTCTCTTTTTTCCGCAGCTCTGAACTGCTACAGTGAGAGGGTTTACAACAATTGGTTTTGAATCGCACTTCTGAATTAATCCCCTATCTAGCAGATTTTTAATAGCATCGGAAACGAATAATTTCTCATTGGTGGCCGACTTATTATTTTTTGAAAAAGAGCTGTCGGGTAATGAATAAAATGGAATCTTGTAACCAGAACAAATAGTTTCAATAATAAATTCATTGGCCCCAATTTCTTTCCAAAATTCTAATGTCTTTCAATCTTTTTTAACAATGATATCTTTCTGCCCCTGTTCATACTCAAAGTAATTATCAGTAAATTTCTCTAAGTCAAAAACAAAATGATCACCAAAATACTCATCTTCAAAATCTAACTCTGTTCCCTGAGAAGCATCACTTCCTGGCTTGTGGGTCAAGCTGCGGGGCGCTTCTGGTGTACGGGCAGTTCCGTCTGAAGTGAGTCGATTCGCCACATGCAAAACAGGGTCCGACGATGGGTCTGGAAGCTGTGCCATATGAGAAGGGACGAAAATTAAACTGCTGCTGCTGCTGCTGGCGTTGCTGCTGCTGCTGCTGAACCGGAAATGACGTCGCACCAACACCAGGGAAAACACGCTGGCTAACGAAATCACCAGAAGTAACGGTAGCACTAGGCTTGAACCTCTTTGTTGACTTCTGCATGGATTTCCTCTTCCGGACAGCCCTAGATTCTGCACGATTAATTTTGGTTTCATCGTCAGAGTCACTAGCCACTGGGTTGCTCTCGTATTGACGAACTGTCTCCCAACCGCCTTCGGAAGAGTCCGCGATACGGATATGTTTATTCCTCTTCTTGAGAGAATCACAGGCATTCATTTAACAGTTCACGTACATATTCAGGCTTACCATTATCGAGCCCCCATTCAACTTGTTTCAAATTGTCATGTAATTCAGAGTTAAAGTCATGCTGAATTCGGTTACCTTCTGAACGCCATTTTACCTCATGGACAGACTTCAGACGCTTAACTTCACTCTTCACAGACAGCGAGTTGCCTCTAACTTCATCTTTTAAGGAATTAATTTCACGCCTCTGTTCCCTCACTTCAGATAACAGTTCACGGATACAACCATTTATATCCTCTTGTTTGTTTTCTTCTGTCTGCATAACTGTCCGCGTGGTCATAACCTAATTATACACAGAAGCACAGAAAAGAAAAAAGCGTCCGACTGCCAGTCGATCCCAAAGCTGAATGAATGCCCCAGTATAAGCACGAGAAACTCGTGCACAGATACAACGACATCTATCGGAGACTATTAAAGCAAGGGAAACAAATTTTCGTCTAATTCGCATACTCAAGCGCCGAAAATTACATTGTTGAGTGAATAAATGTAAGATTCATTTTTAATTTATTATAGCTATTGTACTTGGCGTGTTCAACGCTCGTGACAAACATTGTGCATTAGAGAAATTCTCATCGATTACATGAGCGCTGTCAAACGCCGTATTTACTGAATATGTAAAGCCATGGTATCATCTGACCAGCATAGCTGTGGCGTAACGAGGGTCCAGGCTGTATGTGGCCCGGATGCACTACGCAAGTTATTTCAAGCAAATTCCAAGCTACCTGAATATTTGCACCAATTCCACGTAGCATTCAGGGTAATACGCACGCACTGCCCATGTGATCATCACTGCCCGCGTAGCACCTGCACGCCACCCACGTACCATGCACGCACTTCCCATTCGATAATCAGTGCCCATGTAGCACATGTGAGCCACCCACGTTAACAACTTAAAATCTATGCATTATCTACGTGGACCTGATGTAGTTAATGTGACAATACCAAGGCACACTATCCGCGTATAACCGTATGTCTCATTTTTTCAGCCAATGGAATACATGTATATATGTATAGGTTAGTTCTTTATCTACACGATATAGTCGGGCTCTGCCCTCGTGACTATGTCCTGTAGTTAAAGGCAACTATGAACTAAACTATTTAGCACATGGCAGCGACAAAACGTTACAGAAGTGTGAGTTATGTGGTTGCATAATCCGCACTTATACACTTTTTACAAAATTGCTGGACTACGCGTTATAGTCCACGGTGACTATGAACAAATCCTAGCATCTGATTGGACGAGAGAAAAATGCCATGTGCTTGTTGGTAAATTAAATGAAATCTATTTTAATTCTTGCCCTTCATATACCCTGTATATAATAATAGTATAAAATGATATGCCTTGATAGTCTAATACCCCTAAATAGGTTTATGAAATCTAAAATCAATCTCATGCCTAGTTACTGAGACATAAGCTTAACAACACTGTTCAAGCAAAACTTTATCCAAGTATCCAAGTTAGAAAAGGGCCATAATATGTATAAAATTCAGTCCAAGAGTTACCCTCCTTGGTTTTCTGATGCCCCTGAACCCACTTCTAAACTTTCTACCCAATACCATAAACAATTTTGATATAAGCTGGATAGTAGGTTGTATGCAAAACTTTAACCCTAATGACTAAGTCAAAAAGAGGCCCTAATCTGCATTATATTCAGTCAAAAACTATCTGCCACTATAGTATGATACCATTGAATATATTAAAGAAGTTTCAAATCAATCTCATACCTGGTTACTGAAATATAAGCATGAAATTCCCTTGCATGCAAAACTTTAACCAAAATGTCTAAGTTAAAAAGGGGCCATAATTTATAATATATTCCATGAAGTGTTATCTTCCTTGATAGTATGATACCATTGAACATATTAAAGATGATTCAAATCAATCCCATGCCTGGACTCTGAGATATAAGCATGAATTTACCTTGCTTGCAAAAATTAAACCAAAATATCTAAGTTAAAAAGGGGCCATAACTTGTAATAAATTCCGTCAAGAGTTATCTACCTTGATAGTATGATACCATTGAACGTATTAAAGATGTTTCAAATCAATGCATGCCTGGACTCTGAGATATAAGCATGAAAGTACCTTGCAAATAAAACTTTAACCAAATTTTCTATTGCATGCAAAACTTTAACCAAAATTTCTAAGTTAAAAAGGGGCCATAATTTATATTAAATTCAGCCAAGAGTCAAGGTTGTCTGATGCCCCAAACATATTCATTAACTTTCAAGTCAATACCATAAATGGTTATTGAGATATAAGGTTGATAGTAACTTGCATGCAAAACTTTAAGCAAAAGCTGCAACGCCAACGCCGACTCCGACGCAAGGTTGCCTATAATAGCTCTCATATTCTTCGAATAGTCGAGCTAAAAAGTATTGAACTACGCGTCCAAGGTGATTATAAACAAATACCAGCACATGATTTGTAAAGAGGAAAATGTCATGTGCTAAAGCTCATTTTTTGTCCAAGTTCAAATAGCAAAATTGGAATTTTGCCAAGGCTATGTAAAAACGATTACTCGAGCCGCGTGCTAGACGCACCGCCGTTGTGGCCTACGTGACAAAAGTGAGACAAACGATGAATTATATATACATGTAGTTCATTTTTATTTTTGACAATATGAACTTTACCCTGCTCTCGTCTTCACCTCGCTGATATAGACCTTTACCTATTACCCGTACCGCTGTGTGTTCGAGTCCCGGTCTGGTCACTCGGGTTTTCATCAGTTGGTCGGTGGTTCTGTTCCCTCAGATAATTATCGTCTTAATCCCCACCTCGCCTTGGGAACTTGAATCAATCTGCAACACGCGACAACGCTACAACGCAATGTTTTTTTACATATTCTCGAGAAGATTTGTAAAGACCTCGCGTCGTCGCTATTGTCGCGTAGGACTATTTGGACGAGAATGCGAGGTTAAAAAGAGGCAATAATTATCGCAAGGATTGTTAAGGTTCGCATGTGTATATGTTTTGTTGATATTCGACAACGCGATGACTAACGTGTTGGAGAGGCTTAGATTATACTGGCCCGATAAGGACACCGTACTAGACGCATTTGATGTGTCTTTAAATAGAACATGAAATCGAAACTAAAATGATATTTATTATTCCTGGAAGTAACTACACTATGTAAAGCGTAAACAGCATTCGACGTGCCATTCGTCTTGTGTATCCCCAAGGACAAGGTCTTAACAAGACGACATTGAAATCTTTATTTTATTCATGGACGTTTCAGTAAGTTATTTCTTACATTTCTTAATACGCAAACCTTATGCAGTTGTAAATTAAGTATTTTGACTTGAATTTTCATTTTTTTTATTCATACGAGTAGTTGATTTCTAGTTAAAGTAACGTTTCATGAGTGGTAAAATTTTTGTGTGATATCAGGGAAGTGACAGGAACAGACAATTTACGTTTAAAGGTTAGAAAGAATGCCCACGGACTTAAGTATTAATGTTTTGCAAATGACGTTTTGTTTGTCTCTCCATTTTGATTTAAGCATTTGGATATCAGTGAATTCAAACAGTAATAGATGAAATACTAATCATTCATATCATAAATGTATACATTACATACAGTTATGACTTTCTGATTAAATTGTGTTTTAAGAATATTTCATATAACGATCTTATTTTACAAACTCACAGATAAACTAGATTTCGTTTGCACGGCAAACGATAGGACTTTATGCAACCCGTTTAAAACTTGTTCAAAGTGAAAATCATTTATACTGAACATGGAGAAGACATTAAGAATCTAGAATGTTACCTATACATTCTGTGAAAATTTTAAGAAAATACATCCACATATAAGTTCTGCAGAGCGCGTACAAACCTTTTGAAATGACGTCAATTCTGACGTCAAATGAATATTTGAAAATTCAGCATCTAAAATATATGTCATAACATTTTCATTATTCTGGACCATTGGCATCGTATCGAATTTATTGCACGAGAAATTAAAACACATAAGAACGTCATAGCGTCAAATGACGTCATATGGCGTCGGGCCTCGAAACATCTAAAGAAATCCTTTAAAAATACAACCTGTGCAGATTTCAACTTTCTCTCTCATCTGGGAGCTCAGTAATACTGAAATAATATTTTAGGTCGTGTGTTCGAAACTTTGTTTCACCATAGAACCTCGGTCTTTTCAATATTTTGAAAACGAAAGTAAGGATGCACAACTAGTACATAGCTTTCACCTTCTGTGAAAATACGTTTAAATATAAGGTCTGCTGAGCGTATACAAACCTTTTGATAAGACACAAATTCTGACGTCATATGAGTATGAATATCATTGCATTAGAAAAGTCAGCATCTAAAATGTATGCCATAATTTTGTTATCATTCTGGACCACTGGCATCAAATCGACTTTACTGCACAAGAAATGAAAACATATAAGAACGCCATGACGTCAAATGACGCCAGGCCTCGAAAACTTTAAAGAATAAAAATACAACATGTGCAAATTTCAGCTTTCTACCTCATCTGGGGGCTCTGTAATACTAAAATTTGAGGTCATATGTTCGAAACATGGTTTCGGCAAAAGAAACTAAAATCATTTTTTTTTATATATAAATGTCTCATAACTTGACCAATATTATTGTCAATACTTGTTTAGCTAGTAAAATCAATATGATGCTAGCATTTTATATGCGATAAACATACATATATGAAACATTACATTTTCCGAAAATGCTTAAAATTAGGTTAAAGTGAAATAAGATATTTTCCGAAAATGCTTTAAATTAGGTGAAAGTAGGATATTAAATTCTTATTTACATGCTTAATCTACAAAAGCACTTTTGAAATTAAATTACATTGTATTATAAGATTTATTTTCACATAGCTATTCAAATATTATAAATTTAGAATATAGCTTGTAAACCATTTATCGATTGATGTAGCAATGAAGTCGGGAAATTGCAATGTGTCAAAGACCTGTGTAATTATGGGTAATGCATGGCTGCCACTGATATGTATAAATAACGTATATATGATTTAACACACCATTAAGTTATTTTCAACACTTGTTTAGCTAGTAAAATCAATATGATGTCAACATTTTATTTGCGATAAACATACATATCTGTAACATTACATTTTCCAAAATTGCTTAAAATTGGGTGAAAGTAGATATTTTCCGAAAAAGCTTAAAACTAGGTGAAAGTAAAAGAAGAATATCAAATTGTTATTTACATGCTAAATCTACAAAAGCACTTTTGAAATTGTAATATAACGTGTCCACAAAGATAAAAAAACATTTATAAATAGCTAGACAACCTTTGGTCAAATTCATAAACTTCCCTCCAAGATGTAAGCTTAAACCACGGGGATAACGGCGAAATCGCTGAAGTTCCTTATTTTTGATGTAGCTTCCTTATACTTTAACCAATTACCAAAATTATCGTCTACATTTACTCGCTATATGTGCAGGCTTGTTTTCAAAGGCTTTCGAGATAAAAGTTGTTCAGATGCAAATCATAAGGCCTACAGGCCTTAAAAACCGTTTAATTTCAGTAAAAAATTTCTTTTGGGACTTATGACGTCATATGCCGTTCCTCATCTCAGAATGTAAAGTAGACATGGAGACCTGTATCTAGTCCAAATATCAGCTTGCAAACTCATCTGGAAGCGATGTTATACGTATTTGAAATTTGACTTTCAGTGTTTCAAATCTTGGGTTCACCATAGAATCTTTGCCTTTTCGAATTTTGAAAAATGGACAGCGGGATACACTACTAGGACGTAACATACACATTCTGTGAAATTTTCATGAAAATCGGCCCAGAAATAATGGCTGTAGGCCGCGTAAAATCTTTTCTACACAACGTCATATGACATCATAGGCAAATGAAAATCATTGAAATGGAAATATCAGTATCTGACGTATGTACCATTAAATCTTCAGGGTGCTGGAACCCTTGCAACATCTAGATATTAAGGCGTAGAAAAGAAGAAGAAAAAAGAATAATAAGAAGGCAGGAAGTCCTAATAATAACTCATTACGCCATATTGGTTTTGGCCAAAATGCAATGATGTAGTGCTTTTGTATTTCTTCGTGATTTTTGATAAAGCTCTGCGGGCGAAAATTCATTAAAGAGTTATCTATCTGTGTTTGACATTGTTCCCTATATGGAGCTCTTACAATGATATTATTTTAGTACATGTAAATTTAACACACACAATTCAATAAAATTTATATCAATATCTTAGGTGGCAACAAAGGCAAGTTTGCACAAGATGGAGAGTGGCCTTGAAGAGACTAATGAGGAATCAAACGATCTTCAGAATTTTATTCTAACTATTCTTAACGAGTTGGTCGATCAGATCAATACTGAAAATAAAACAGACAAAACTGAGAGTTCGGATGATGATGGCAGTGACTTCTTTGATGCAGTAGAATATATGTCACCGGTGGCTACACTTACCCAACAACTTGAGGATAAGTTACATTTAAAAACCCAGGACGTCAGTATACAGCCTTTAAAATTTGAAGGTGAAAACACATGTGGTAGTGAGACGGATGCAGATTATGATAAAAGAATGAACCTTGTGAATCCATGTAAGCTTGAATCTGAAAAACAGGAAATTGTGTTTAACTGCGAAAAATGTTTAGGTAGAACAAACATTATTTTAGAAAGTTGTCAATATTGCTGTATCTTTCTGTGCAATAGTTGTGCAAGGGATCACGATTGTATGTCACATCAAAACTTTCGAAATCCTTTAACTGATGAATGTGAGCCTTGCATAGTGATGGGCAATACTATAAAGGCTGCTGTCAAGTGTATTGATTGTGACGAAGTCCTTTGTGAAAGCTGCCATTCAGTTCATTTGTCGCAAAAAGCAACGCGATTTCATAACTTCACAGATATACCTTTTGAAATCAACTGTGATTGCTGCTTGAATCGTTTTGGGAAAAAAATACACGCTACAGGAAGATGTCAAATGTGTTGTGAATGTTATTGCAATGATTGTTTGAAGGTTCATTTGGCCCAAAAAGCAACAAGAAGTCACACAATTGAAGATCTAAAAGCTAGAAGAGTTAATACCCCAAGCTTTTGTGAACCTTGCAAAGTGAATGGCAGTTCAAAGGGAGCAGTGTACAACTGCTTAAATTGTAATGAATTGTTGTGCAAAGGATGCAGCGAAATTCACCGAAGTTCAAAACTTTCAATGTCACATAAGCTCTCAGCTTTATCTGAACAGAACACACCCCGGAAAGGCAGTGGTCATCAAGAGGATAACTTTTCAACCAATGTAAAAATTCAACTCGAAAACACCAAGGAAATTGAGTAAGCACATTATAATTATAATAATTTCATAATCATAAGACATATATGTCATCCGTAAATATCTCCTAGCTTTCGTCCTCGGGGAATATTGTCATGGTCAGGTCCACGGACTGGGAGATTCACAAATAGCATCATATTGTACATAGCCTTTTTATAATTGTTCTAACTGACCGACTTTTTAGACTCGTTCAGCTACACATGGCTAACAATCCACATTTTCAGTAAGATTCAGTAAGCATCGCCATAATTCCATCTTTTAACGACAGTTCTTTGTTGCACGCTCGATATTCGGACGGAAACATTTCCAAATGTTACTATAATACCGGTGTTAGAAATATTATCTCATATTGCCTATCTTACTCCCCTCGTGCGTTTTTGTGCCCATATTCTCTAGAAAAATGGGCAATATTATTTTGATGCCCAAACATTTGTATATAAATGTATATAAAATAAATATGTATTTTAAAGTCATTCATTGTTATAATATAAGTGATTTGATATTGGGCCAATTATTTGTCCTCGGGACAATCGTATTGGCCCTCGACCCAGCCCCAGGCCGAGGGTCAATACGACTGTTCCGAGGACAAAAAACAGGGCTAATATCAAATCACTAACGACAATTTTATTACATAACTCTTTAGCCAATCAAATTGCAGGTAAAGCAGGACCAATAAGTAATATCACTTTTGGCCCCTGTCCGACAGTGTTATTTTTTATTGGCCCGTTTATTGAGATCGTCAGGGCCTCTTTAAATGTTATAGGGCTCATACATAATAGTTATGTTATAATAATCCAAACTGTATTTTATTTCGCATGTAACTTTCGTCTTTTGTTTTACTTATCATCTATGTATTTTACATTTCTTTGTTGTTGTTTTCTTCAGGAGAGCCCAAGAATCACTAGATGCATACATGGAAAATAAAAAGGATAAGGTAAATTTATCCGAAAACTATATGTGATCCACGTGTGTTTAAGAAAGACAAAAGAACATACAAGATAATTGCGACCAAACTATTACACATACATGTATGGGGAAACATGGAAAACAGCAGCTGTTAAAAATGTATATGTGGTCATATTTTACCAGTTTTTCAAATTTTAGAAATTTATTTATGCTTTATGAAAGTTTTACATATGGCCCCTTTGTTAACAATGAAGCCATACATCACATTGAACTAAACTATCACTGAATTTATGTCTGGTATGGCTGATAGAAAACAAATAATTACTACACATTTTATAGAAACAAATATATCAAAGATTTATTTCGATATTATTTAAACCTAAAAGAGACTGTTCATCAGGATTACATATTGTTGTTTCGCAACGATATCACGCCTTAGTCAGGTGGCCAAGATACCACACCAAGTCGCATCATTCTGACAACGAGCCATCGCGAGCGCCAAGCAAAGTATATATGCAAGTATCATTAAAGGGAACAAACGTCCTTCCGGTTACAGGACGGAATCATTATTTGATAATTGTTTATATTACACATGACATACATGATGTATACATTCAATATGTGTTCAAAATTACGTTTGTTAGGTCGGACCCCAGGCATCACGTCCCGGTATCGTCTATAAACGGTTGAGAATAAAAAACGTGCCATTCTAGGGCAACAACATTTTATTTTTCTCCCGAATACAATATATTAACGTCGTCACATCACAAGCTTGACGGCGCTATCTTTCTTAGACCGTTAACAATACCATTCAGACATAACAACGTACAACACGATTAATTAAGCCAACCAAAAGTTTCTTCCAGTGCATTTTTTAACTTTATATAAAAAACCCGCAAAATTACAGACAGATTATCACAATGTAATGGTAAAGCTTACTAGACGTTGCTAAACTTAGCAATTTGGGACCAAAATCTAGCAGTTGATCTTGACCATATCACTACACTTATCGCCCTTTTCTTTTTTTGAAGATAAGCAAATCTCAAGTGGGCAGTGCTCCAGCAGAGACCACCGCCATATAACGATACCGGCGAGACCCATGCTAGTTACTTTTCCCCAGTAGAGAATCGGAGGGTACTTGCATAATAGCGAGACCGCCTGCCGTTGCTTAAGATTTAGCTACATTTTCTCTATACGTACATCTGCTCCGAAGTCCCTATACAGAATTAGATCTACACAATTTTGTTGCATTAATGAATGAAATCAGACCATGAGCGCGTGAGGTTACAATACGTCAAAAGTCAAGGTATTTCCCTGCTATTTCAAGTGAAACCCCCGAATATTAGTTTCTGGCTGGTTGACTATAACGCTTGTTTTGAGAGCCTTATCATTTTTACATATCTAGAGTCCGTCTAATTCAAAGACGGAAGGGAGCACAACATTTGGGTACTCTTTGTTTGCTTCGTTATCAACTTTGAACTGATGGGTACGTAATCAGCCAAGTCGCATACATACGACTATAGACGTTCCTTCCCATGGAAAAATGATAAGTTTTGATGTTTAAATGTATTTGTTATCATTGTTCTGGTCTATGTTTTATTTTATGAAATTATTCTTCTTATTAGAGCCTTCGTTACTAATGTTGGACGGCACGTTATGTATAACCAGTAACCAGCTACTGCTAACTGATGTTATTTATAATAGAATATCTGTGTTACTGGACTCAGAAATATTTTATTTTCAATATTTAAACCTGCCTAGCATAAACCATTACAAACCTTTTATTTTGACCCTTTGAGTCAAATTCAATCGGCAAAAGAATGTTGCTTTCT
>CM037778.1:75737222-75787222 GCA_021229015.1 Solen grandis
AAAATGTTAATCCATTGTCTGCATTCAATACTCAACTAAAGTCCGTTACGTAAATGTTACTGAAATCAGTTGCATCATATGTACACTGACCTCTATAGACTTTAGAGTGCCAAGCAACACATGGTTTTGTAACCGGAAAAACCGCAGCAATTTCAGCTGAAAGCAAAATGGACGTCGTTTATCAATGACGTTACACCGGCGTAAAAGAGCCAATGGAATAATCCAGGCTGGCATTATGGCAAGAGAAATCTCTCTACATTTGAATTTTCACAGATCTACATTGTTCGCCTGATTTCACCTAACAAGGTAACGTCTCCTGACAGGCCACGGAAAACGAAGCCTCCAGAGGATGGCTACACACGTACTCGTAGTGACGTCATCACGACGTAAAAGGTTCATGTCTAGCTGCTAAGCTGTAAGCTACTCGTCTAAGACTGGAGTTTGTGACATGACCATCAGGAATAGGCCGCGTTGACCTGTTGACTGCTAGAAGTCACCAGGCAACATATGTGGGACGTCCTAGGACGTAAGGTTAGAGAAGTGAAGAACGTGATTGACAATGTGAACGTGCTTATCATGAGTTGTCCAGGATATCTCAACGTACCATCAGACGGCTGGTCTGTAGCATAAGCAGTATCGCCGGAAAAACTCCGATTGATTTATTGATTTTATTCCGATTTACTTCATGAAAGATAATACCAATCAATCAGGCGTGGGTATTCGACGATACACGAGGATGCGATGTGTAGCAGTTTTGCCTGAGGATGGAGGGCACACCAGATATTGACATTATCTGTGATTTTCCCTACCGACCCTCTGTGTTTCAGCTATGGAGTTATCTTTTGATATCAATATTTTTTACAGGTGTATTTAAAAAAATCGCCATTGAATTAATGTAAAGCCGTATGTGCAATAGTTTCCATTGCTTTCAATTTCACGCAGAATCAACTTACAGATTTGCTAAACGTATTTTATAAGTATATATAAAGTTATAAATCTTAAAAGCTTGTATACCCGGATCCAATCCCCAGGAAACCCCCCTGAGATAAATGCTAGATCCGCGCATGGTATCACGTACCTATTATCCACACTGACTCAATGCTTTACTAAAATCAATGTTTAAGCGGAAAACATTTTCATTTTTACGGCCTTGATAAGTTGATTCGTCTATTATCGAATTTAATATAAACATATGATCTCACTTTGGGTATTGATTTCTGAACCCGGCCTTTTTTGTTTTCATATTGAAACTGGTTAAGCCGGATATTTAAAAAAAAGATGTGAATAATGCATGATACTCAGGCTATATATCTGTAATTATTGGGGTCTTTCTGGGCCGCTTTATCTTTATAGATGGGAAAGGTGATATCCTATGACAGGTTCGAGGGGACTTTGCCAGAGATATTAACCCGGTCACACCAAACTGCTTTCTTACGGCGACCCAGGACGCAGAAGACTCTCCATGGGCGCCTTGTGGTCGTAAAGAGAACGCCGAAAAGACGTAATGGTGATTCCAAGGACGCATAAGGTCGTGGCCGAACTATTTTGCCGTAAAATGCAAAGAATTGGTTCATAGAACGCCAAGGTACCAAATGACAACCCTACTGCATTCTTACTACGTCTAAGGGGATCTTATCTTTACCGTGGTGTCAGCGCGGTTGATATTTGGAAGCCTAACTTTACTCTTACGACGGTCTCCATGTTTCCTTACACTGCTCATGACGTTTCTTTGGGGTCCCTACTACGATCATGGAGTTTCTTCCTAGATTTTACTGAGTGTCTTAGTTAGCGTAGTTAGCCTGACCATGGGGGCCACCGTGGCCGAGAGTCGCTGGCTTTAACATTCACTCAGCCCCTCACCGCGTGGGTTCGAATCCCGGCAGGGTCATTCGGATTTTCATGTGAGGAAGCCTTCCAGCTGGCTTGCGGTAGGTTGGTTGTTCTACCCGGATGCCTCCGTGCATTCGGGGTCTTCCTCCACCTGTTATTAGTTGGACGTCGCTATATGTCTGAAATACAATCGATGCGACGGTAAACCCAAATAGTTAAGTTAGCCTGACCATGGTTTTCATTGGCGATTATTAGCTAAAAATCCAGTTTTTTAGTTTGCCTTCATGAAATCAGTGTTTCTATCGAAGCGATCATGACTCTGTATAACTATCATTGTCAAAGAGAAAATGGATAATTTACTGCTGCTACAACACATGATCCTTGATCTGCAGCAGCAGCAGCAGCAGCAGCAGCAGCAGGCAAATGACCAATAAATAGCTTTGAGCCTGATTAGAAGAAGGTGTAAGTTTCTGTGTCCGACTCGGAGCCTCGGTCAGTGGATGGTGTCGGTGTTGCAGTCCTGACTGTTTTGCCCTACCCACCTCTGTTTGTCCTCGGTAAAAAACCTTGAGAGTAGACCGTAAAAAACTGAAGAGTTTCATAAACGCAGATGTGTTATGTGGTGCAATTGCCGTGGGATCGCTGTGGTCGTGGTAGAATCGCCCCAAAGAACGCAGTGAGGTCGCCAATGATCGCCGTGTGGACACTAGAGAGTCGCAGTGTAGACGTAATAAAAACGCGGTAATTTCGTAGTTGGAACACCTTAAATCCACACAGAAGGCAAATAGCAGGACCCCGGTGAGACGGTGAGCGAAATTCGATGTTTGGTGTTCTTAATGCGACCATCGGCGTTCTCAAAAGAAAAAAAAGGCTATTTGGGTTGCAGGAAAGACGACAGTCTAGTTTGACGGGGATATTAAAGTTAGCCTGAACTTAAATCGGGGACATTTTGGGAACTGTCATTTTAATGTACTAGTTATATTTGGTGTCTATGCCGTGGCAGAAGGTTCTACGTAAATGTTATCCAGAGTTTTGTCCTCTTCATGTTCGTTTGTTTGTTTGTTGGGTTTAACGTCCAACCGAACGTATTTCAGTCATTTGAAGATGATGTCTACTTGAGACGGATATAGTGCTGCCATACTGCAGTATCACGCCGTAGACATGCGTCATGATACCACACCCAGTCACATTATCCTGACACAGGGCCAACTAGTCCTGCAACTACCCTTATATGCTGAGCGCCAAGCAAGGGAGCTATAACAATACCATTTTTTACGACTTTGGTATGTTGCGGCCGGGAATCGAACTCTAGACCTTCCGCTACCTTCCGCTCCCGAGGTGGACGCTCTAACCACTAGGCCACCGTGGACGGTCTCTTCATGTTCGTTAGCTGTGATTAAATCTTTAAAGCAGCTCGTTCATAGGTGATCGGTAGAAATTATTTTTACTCTCCCTCGTTAATACTGGCATGTCTTTGTTTCCTTACATATAAATTTGGTAAGTGTAGGTAAAATTGGACGTGAATATTCTATTTTCGCAAAAGCCACTTCGGCGAAACCGGTTATATTTTGAATACGGTAGAATTAGGTGCTCTAGGCACCCCACGAGACGCTCCGCAACATGGCGTCTTCACAAGTTAGTAAATTCAGCCTGTCAAGTAAGCACATGCACGAAGAGTGAATGAGATCAGTCAAGTGACGACAAATAAAAAAATCCAAATATAGGTTTTATTATTCTAAATATAGGTTCATTACCGTTTGTAACGCCATTGCTTGTGATGGAGAAACCACCCATTATTTTACTTTCACGGATGGTTGTATTGGGTGACCATGCGCCTGTATTAACAGACGTAAGACACACATTTCGTTAAAAATCAGTCTTAGTCAATGACCATCTGTGAACTAGCTGCTTTAAACTGGTCATATTGCTCAGATATGTGTGGTGTTGAAGTTTTCTTCTACCTTGCATTTGTTTTGCTTTCATTTGTGCGTGTTAAACTTTTGGATTCATATTCTTATTAAGTTAAGCATATGCTTTTAAATTGATTTATTTTCTTCACCACCATAATTATTTGTACATGTAACTGTTCCAAACGGATTAAGGTCGTGGTACTCCTGTGAAATACTTGAATTACTTCCTACTAGATCATGATAAAGGTCAACAAAGAGACATTGCCATACTAGACTTTTCAAAAGCCTTTGACGCTGTACCACAAGACAAACTTCTACATAAACCTGAAGGCCACGAAATAAAGGGAATTCTACACACTTGGCTAACATATTTTCCTAACAAAAAGAACCATGAAAACAAAGGCAGAAAAATAAAACGAAACAACAGTGGATTCAGGTGTTCCCCCAATATACAGTACTAGGACCAATCATCTTCCCGTGCCACATAAATGACCTTCCAGACTGTGTCACATCCACTGTCAAACTATTTGCAGATGAATGATGGATTATGAACAATAAGTACAGAAAAAGACCACCTGAAATTACAACAGAATCTAAGTAGCCTAGAAGCATGGGCAACAAACTTGGGCATAAAATTCAATGGAAAAAAAATGCTATGTCTGTTGACAAAAAATCAAATGGATTCTATCAACTATCACATAATGCAGGAAGTACAAATAATGCTGTCTCGGCCTACAAATCTCAAATTACCTAAAATGGAATATACATATCAACAAGGTATGCAAAAAAGCAAATGCAACATTAGGCGTTCTGAGAAGAAATATAAAAAAAATGTACCAGAAACATGTAGAAAAACACCCTACATTACACTAGTAATATCAATAATGAAATATGGGGCTACTATCGGGAACTCCCATCTGAAAGATGATATACATAAGCTAGAAAAATTACAAAACAGAGCGGTAAGATTCATAAAAGGAGACTATACTAGTAGAACACCAGGAACAATATCAAAAATGAAATAAGAACTTGAATTAGAAACATTACAAGACAGACGATTAAGCCTTAGATTAATATCAATGTACAACTTGGTTTAAGGGTTAGTTCTAGCTCTGTCAACATCAGACTTTTCGAAATTTATCAGACCAAAAAGAATAATAACAAGAGGGCCATGATGGCCCTGGATCGCCCACCTGAGCACAGGGCACATCAGTCTGTATTAAAACATTTTGAAATCTGGCCAGTAGTTTTGAAGGAGATGATCCTTTTCAAGTTTTATCAAATTCTTACCAGCAGTTTCAGGGGAGAGGTCATTTTAAGTTTTTAATATATACATATAAGGCAAATTAGTCCTGCCCCTTGCAGCCATATTTTTTATGGATCGGAATAATTTTAGCAACTTTTGTGAAGCTTCACCCAAGGATCATCCCTGCCAAATTAAATCAAAATCTGTCCAGGGGTTTCAGAGTTGATGTCATTTAGAGATTTCACTATACACATTTAAGGCAAATTATCCCCGCCCATGGCGGCCATGTTTTTTACGGATTGGAATAAGTTTAGCAACTTTTGTGAAGCTTCACCAAATGATCATCCTGCTAAATTTAATCAAATTTTGTACAGCGGTTTCAGAAGAGATGTGGTTTAGAGATTTCACTATATACATATAAAGCAAATTAGCCCCGTCCCTGGCGGCCATGGTTTTTACGGATTGGAATCATATTAGCAACTTTTGTGAAGCTTCACCCAAGGATCATCCCTGCCAAATTTAACATTTTTGTCCAAACGTTAGATGTTGTTTAAAGATTTTCTTATACATATAGCATTTAGCTCCCCTTCTGGCAACCATGTTTTTTCGATCAGATTTATTTTATCAATCTTGGAGAGAGTTACCCAAGACATCTGTACCAAATTATTTAAATCTGGCCAATATTTTGAAGTTTTCATACTTTTTTGTTCAATGGCAACAGAGTTCTAATGGATCAAGTTTATTTAACAATTTGTGAAGGTTCACCAAGGAACATTCGCCAAGTTAATCAATCTGGCCAGCGTTAAAGGGTGTCGTTAAAGTAAATTGTTGAGAAGGACTACCAGACGACGATGCAGGTGATACAAAAGCTAAGAAGCTCAATGTGAGCTAAAACAAACAATCAATGATGGTAATTAAAATTACAAAAAAAAACGCCTTTGCAAAAAAAAAAAAAAAAAAAAAAAACCCTAAAAATTTGGAAATATCATCACTCTAAACAATATGAAAATGTATTCTTTGTTGACACGGTGATACATTGTGCATTGTTTATGAGTGAGGCAGGTACTTATTCAGAACTACGTTTAGATGCATTATCTTGTGATAATTCTAGTGGCATGGTGTCCAATGTAGCAATACCACGTGACCCTAACGTCACCAAAGGCATCAAAACAAAGTTAAAACTGTCAACATTTGGTTCCGCTTGAAAACAGAATATTACCCATAAGTATTTCATTATTATCGATTTTTTGGGCTATGTGTCAGTCTAAGGAGAAAAATATAAGCTTTTCACTGAATGTAAGATCTCCATCAGCAGCTGAGCCGTTTTTTTAACACCACGCGAAACCTTTGAATTTGTTTGTATGCGAGCGGACTTACTTCCAAGCTTTATTTTTGTTTTCAAGGTTTGTCTGGATTCCAGTACACACATTAAACACTAAATAGTTTAGGCAACACAATTTTCGCCCCCTGATTATCAATGTGTGTATGCACATGCTTATGAACAATGAGTCATTCACAAATACATGTGTATTTAAAATATTTCGCTATTTAACGTAAAAAAAAAATCAGTGTAACACACAATGAAAATGTATTGCTTACCGTAACGTGTTTGCCCGCACAATTAATCATGATTCTTTGATGACTGAGAGAGATAGCATCGACATGGCATTAATGATCGAAAGTACGGATCCGACAAGCAAACCAATATTGAAAATCAATTGATTGTAGAATACTGTACGCTCGTATGTGACAGAAATCCAGCTTTAAATTCATTAAAAATTAAAATTAAATATATACTTTGTGACGTTCAGAAACGTTTGTAATTTGTGTCTCTCCACGAGAAAATATTTTTTTGCTGTGGTGGAGTTTACTGTTGCTGCGACTGTAGTAAGAGCCCTTATTCATCCGTCTACGGGGTCTAAATTTTAAATTCAGACTTTGAAGCTTTGAAATAAATTACTTAACGAAAACCCAATAACATCTGGTAAGGTGCCTCTCAATAATACAAATAGAGACATTGACATATGTATAGAATTAGTAAAAATCACTTTGAAAATGTGCACTTATTGTTTGCTTGTTTATTGGGTTTAATTTACGTCCCTCCGGCATTATTTTTGTCAAGCTATGTCCACTTGAGACAGGTATATGTGCTGCCACAATACAGTATCACGCTGTGGACATGTGGCGTATGCAGTCCCTTAACAAGTGAAACAAAGTTCAGAATCAAAGTTACGACTGTTAGATACTTTTAAACAAGAATGGCTTAGATCTTTGTCAAATAGCAGTGTTTTATCTTTTTATAAGGAAATTAAAATGCTTTTTGAATACGAACCTTACTTAGATATTCTACCTAGACATTTACTTTTTTTCTTTTTTTTTTAGACGAATATTATCTGTTCATTCCCTTAGAATTCAGAATGGAAGATACGCTAGGAATAGAATTTTTACGTGAGGAAAGATATTATGATTGTTTAATTTGTTACAATAACGACATCGAAGATGAGTTTCACCTTATATGTATATGTTCCGCATATGCTGAATTTAAAAGAATATAATTAACTTACTGTCATTTTTGCCATCCATCTGTGCATAAGTATTTGCAGCTGTTAAATTCACAAAATAAGGAAATACTAACTTTCTATATATATATTAAAAAAGCTCTTGCTGTTATAAATCGTACACTCAATACTGCTGTTGTTAATGCAGTTCACCCTTCTACCTAAATATTATGATGCAAAATATTATTTATTCCATACATTCATTCTCTCTGCTTGTTGTTTGTTTGTTTAATTTTGTGTAATGCACGTGACATTTTTTCCATTATGTGTTGAGACGATGTACAGCGTACAATTCTAAATATGTTCTGTAAACCTAAAATACATACGTTTTATAGTGATGGTTAAGGTCCCAGGTGCAAGAATATCTCGCATGCAGAGACAGGGTAGAACAACCGACCTACCGGAAGTCAGCAGATATCTGATTAGGCGTAAAATAAATCTTTTTCGGGCAACGGTCGAAGTAAAAAAAAAAAAAATAAGAAAAATGTAGGGGTCGGGTTGAGTTTTTTTTTTTTTTTTTTTTTTTTTTTTTTTTTAAGTCCAGTCATAATAGTGAATGAATCACGAAAACGGCGGTCTCAAAATGGCCGCTGAAAATGACCGCTAAAAACTTAGGCTCGGCGGGTTTTCGTCGTTAGGTAGGGTCGGGTTGCCCGATACATCACAGATTTTTTTTTAGACCTTAACACTGCTGGGACTCACCTCACAGCGACGAGGAGTTAGTGCTATTTAAGCAGCAACTATGTATTAAACTAGAAAGATAAGGAAATTGGTAAACAGTGGCCATGGTGTGAGAGACACATAATCTAGCAGTTCTAATAACACTTTAAAGTTTAAAGATTTATTTTATCATACGGCAATTTCAAACGTGACAAGAACTTATTTACTTATTTTCTTACTCTAGAAAAAAAAATATCAACTTAAAATATTTCCATCCCTTTAATACAACTTTAGCGACCTCCTCCACCCACCGAAAAACAACAACAAAAAACACAACAAAAAACAAACTGATGTTTAAATCAGTTGCATTGATTTCTCCCGTCTGATAACAACGGAAACATGTAGAATATAATGCGGAAAATATCATGACCCCATGTATGTCATGAATGTCACCAATTAACACAAGTGTCAGTGATTAACCCTTCCCTCATATAGACTCATTTTGACGCACTCAATAGATACCACATAAAGCCTGATCTGCAGAAAACCACAGTTAAACCTAACCAAATTTAATAACAAAATCCTCATTACCAGACCACTGAGGAGCAGCGAACAGCATAAAACCTGATCAGCCTGCGAGTTACTCGCAGGCTGATCTGGTTTTATGTTGTTCGCATAGGTCTTTTCATGGTTTCCTTTATGAGGGAAAGGGTTAAAAAAATCAATATGTGTAAGGAGAGAAAAAAAAATAGAAGAACGTTCATAAATGTCAACCTAAAACAGGAGCAATAATTATAATGTAAAAAAAATAATTAAACATATAAAATAAACTTTACCCATGATATTTTCAAGTACATAACAAAGATTAAAGTCCTTCAATTCGCCAAATTTTGAAAGTGGCGATAACAGTTTACCAAATAAAATACGAACTTTTTTTTCAGATAGTATGAATAAGACCATAAACTACACATATACAGGTTCATAAAAAAAAAAGCAAATCCAGTGAACAGTCGCTTCTTTATAAATAATGGGAAAATCGACCGGTTTCTCACTTTCATAACTGTGCGATAATGACCCACACAGAACATTAACAATATTCACGAAGACCTCACGACTGTAATTGTCGTCTGCTAAAATAACTTGTTTACAAAAAATTGGACGCACCTCCCTGAAATTTCCGACTCAGACTAAAATGAGCAAATTTTCAAAAGCAATGTTTCCCTTTCTGAGTTTGATACATATCAGTGACTAAAGATATATTCATTTGTAATTACAATATAATGAACAAAAATAACACAATAATTGTGCTTTTGTAAATTAAAAAGGAAGATATTGACAAGTATATGTACTATTTAGAATCCTTAATCAAAGTCTTATATTCAGAGATCAACGATTCCATTCTTCCTCATGTCTTTACTAAAATTCGATGAATCGTCATAGGAGACATCAAATTTCAACATTTTAATATTTTTAAGCTGATTTGTAGCAAAACGTCATTTTCTATGTAATAGAAACACCATTACCAATTGTTTACAAATACCCGTGTTTAATTTTGGTAATAAATCGGTAATCATTTTCTTTTTGTTCTGTTATCTTGAATGAGTTGTGACTTACGGAGTCCTAGTTTGTAAGTTTTAGTTAGAATCCTTGATGGCATTGTCCCACACGTAAATTTCCAAAGCAATCCATTGAACTGTGACTGATACATGTATTCCCATGGCTTTTGTAACTATAAAAGGATCAAACCGATTAGCATGTCGAATAAAAGTAGAGGACAAGAACATGTGATGAACAAAAAGAACTAACCTTAAAATTGTTAAACTTGCAATAAAAAGATAATAGCAATAATGAATAAAAATGGTAAATATAACAAAAAAAAAAAAAAAAAAAAACATGTAATACAATGAATCCTTATGTATGTACAAAAACCTGTTATCATAGGTCTTTGGTAGTATGTAGCTTGAAACGTAAACAAACTTAGATTTGATTTTTATTATTTAAATTATTTATTATTTCGCGCTTATGGTAATAAGTTATTTTGAGTGACATTAGCGGATATAAAAGTAAGAATGTTATTGAATAAGAATAACCAATCAAATACCCGGTTCCATGGGTTGAGAATATATACTTATAATAATCTAAACAGTATATTTCACATAGATATGAAAGATAAAATAAATTTAAAAATGAAAAACAAAAAAAAACAAAAAAACTTTTCTTGTTGGTAACGTCAAAGAAAAACTAGTTCAGAAAAGTGCTGTTGAGAAGGTAAATAAAACAAAAAAACTTTTTCAGTTTTGCTTCCATTTAAATTGATAATCCTGTATTTAATCAATTATCGACACATGAACGATATAGTGGACATTAAATCAATAAGAATAAATTGATCCCCGAGCTTTAATGGATAGTTTTATTGCCCTTTCCAGCATGGCGGTCATGGTAGAGAAAGTGGAATTAGATCGACATGATTATAAAAACAAACAAATAAAAGCAAATGACAACGAGAAGAATACAATTGTGAGAAATATGGTGAGTAACATCATACATGTATATAAAACCATGCAATTAACAACCAAAGCGGTGAAAAAAAGCATATAAAAAAACAAAACAAAAATAAAACAACAACAACCCCAACAACAACAATACATACACAAAAACAACAAAACAACAACAACAACAAACAAACAAAAACAACGAAAAAACAGTTAGACGAACATTAACCTTTTTCTTTTTTTTTTCTCTTTATTGTCCGAATTATCTGTTTTACTTTGATTCATAATTATGATGTGACGATAATTAATGAAGTATGTCATAAACAAAAATTGATACCTCTTGAATATAGCTGTGCCAACATTTTCTAGGTCAGACTGCACTAATTCCCATGACGCCTGCACAAGAAGAATATCATTTGGCGTCAAATAATCCTGCAATTCCTTCTGCTGGTCAACTTTAAAACCGGACGTTGATACAGTGCATCCCATTTTCACCTGTGTTACTTTTCTGTAATCCCTTTTTATCCTTTACGTCACGTTTAAAATATTGACCAATTACTTAAATACGTTAAAATCCGTTTTACCCGATGTGTCAACGCAGTCTCATGAATACTGATTGAAATATTTTTGAAAATTCGAAATTACCGTTTGATCCAAATTCAATACCATTTTAATGAAAGAAAAATAAATCCATATTATCTAAACATATTTCTGCATGTGCAATATAACGTCTTATTTTGTCCGTCCGTTTTTTTTTTTATATACCGTCTCCATTCCTCTTCATAATTTCACGATGCACATTATTGAAAATATCTAACGTCTTCCCAAAATGATGGTTAATGTTCATTTATAGTCACCGTCTAAGCATGGCTCTACAGGTAAATGACAATGACAGTACTGCTGCTGAGTTACCACACACATGAAACACCACTTCCATTCAGTTGGTAATGAAGGATCCGTTAGCGAAAGGTCTCGCTATCCACTAGTCATTCTGAACAATTAGCAACCTAGAACTATGGCTGAAACGAATCAATTGGGTACTCGTTTTACTATTACCCGCGAGTGCCCGAGTGCCCGTACAGATATTAATGATCGAAAATAAACGATTGATTGATATGCAATGTCATTTAACCACCTACTGTAACGTGCACTTCGACGTTGGACCAAAGCGTTTGAAAACTAACGATTTCAAGAGATCCCCAAAATCCAAGTTTTTCCGGGGATACGATACGCATCCCAATTTTATGATATGAATCAAGATTCATTCACTGTACCTTACCTGTACGTTGTTACTGACTGCAGAATGATTGACAGACAGTATCAAATATAAAATACAAAAGAAGTTACATGTAGATGCTGTACACAGACAATATATTTTCATATATTCTATATTCTGGCTGTTAAGTTCATACATTTTCAACAAATAGGCATCTTAATTGAACAGTGATCTATTTAAGCTTACTTTAAAACACAGTGAAGCGTTTTGGAAACTGTTATTTCTTCAAAACCTATCACAATAACTTGAAATTGGAAAGATAAAATTAAGTGCATCGAAAACATAAAACGAAAACAAATATAAAACACGTGATGTGTCGATCGTTAACTTCTATGAAGAACTCAGATAACATTTCTGCAGTAATAATGTATATAATCACATTCATTTTACCAGAGATGTAAATACCTAGATTTAATGTAGCTTCGTGATTTTAACAAAGATCAAAATTTGTTAGTTTGTGATGTCGAATGATTATTTTGTTTTATTGGGGTTTACCGTCACTGCGATAGTATTTCAATCATATAGCGACGTCCAGTTAATAACAGGTGGAGGAAGACCCCGAGTACACAGAGGTACCCGGGTAGAACCACCGACCTACCGCAACCCGATGTCGAATGAGGTGAGTTTACATCAGCATATTTTATTTCAGCAAGGCAATGTTTACATCATTATAACCTTTTTTTGAGACCAACATTAGTCCAATTGTACTTTACTAGGGTAAATTACGATCGTCTGCAACAACGATTCAACAGATAGTAATAGAAGCATATTGAGTATTTCATATTGAGTCCTGTTTGAGAATTCACAATAGATGTGCATCTTTATTATACTAGTACATACCTTTATATACTTGTATTTTTCGTACATTGCTAGCTCCACATGTTTGACAGCAAACTCGGTTAGGCATGTGCTCGGTCATGCTTGAACTGCAAATATAAAATGATTTGTACAAAAAATCAAGGAATGTGTCATCTACAGCATGGCCTTTAGAACTGACACGATATCCGGCACGTTCGAATACGATTGCACAATGTATTAATGAATCGTTACAGTCCTACTGTGGTGGCATATTCTCCCCAGCACCATGACATCAGGTCGTCTGCATACATCACTGCATGTACACCCTTTGGTAGTTCTGCTACCAGATCATTGATGAAGAACAAGTTCCCGATGCTCGTGAAATTTTTTCCGATGATCGTGGAAGGTGCCCTGGAGCTTCACCGAATTTGACACATTGTCGGGGGGATGTCCCCGTAGATTAGGGGATGTATCGTTGTACATATCGAACCATCCTAGATGCCTTGGGGAAGATTATGGAGATTGTGAGAATTTGGTGATGGACAAAATCAAGGGTAGACTTTCGGGGGTTTATGAGGATGCTCCCAGCAAAGTCCCATGGTCTCTTTGACCGTATCAGTCTAAAGTTGACAAAAAAGCAATAAATTTTAGAGTGCGCTTGCCGATTTTTTTTGATTTTTTTTTGCGAATATTCTGAGATTCTATCACAAGATCTGGAATGCGTCACAGAAAGGTCGCCGAACCTTCGAGACATCACCGAAGCCTAGGGGTTCCTCGGAGGAAAAAAACATTTCGCGGAAGCTCCGTGATTGCTTCCCAGGAGCTTCCGGGAAGCTATGCGTATGTTTCCCCGGACTGTTTTCCCCGATAAAACTTTGAGAACATATAGGGAAAAATTTCAGTGCAAGCATTGAAGTTCTCCCGATGACTCCACATGGCTCGCAACGCTTTCGAAGCTTCCGCGGGACACAAGGGATCTTGCAGACTGGCATAAAAAAATAAGTGCTTTTTGGACCCCCCCCCACCCCCCCCCAAACACACACCCCTCAAACAAAATAAACAAATAAAACAGTTACTTGTGTACACTGTCAATTAGTGAATGCTTTGAATAGTCATCAGTTTTAGACTCAACATTGTAAAAGACAGTTTTGTTTAAATCTGAGGAAAAAAATCACTTTAAACATATTTTGTCAAATACCGGGTATATGCTGTATTAGGTTCGAACTTAGTAATCTTGACTGTCTAATTGTCGATCTGGAAGCAGCCTTCCCAGATAGAAAAAAAAAATCAGGCGCACATTTTAGGATCGGGCGGTTGCAGAAGGTTTGGGCCCCTTCTGCGTGTCGATTTTTGGTATTTTTTTTTCTAAATGTTAAATCAGTGACAAAACAAACAATATTCAGTAATAAAAGATGTTGATATTTAATATGAAATCTTTAATATCCGTTTTATTTCGCACATAAATTGTGTTTTCTGTGCATTAGTATTTCGTATTCATCGACTTATCAGTAATATTGCTCAATGACTGATTACCTGGATTTGATTTGAATTAGTGATCATGCATTATCTACATAAACATTGTCCCAAAATATGGATTGTCCAAAAATACGGCAGATTGAAATTTTCAAATTCTTTATTTCATATTCATGATTTTATAAATTTAAAATACACCAGGGTCTCTATATTAAGAGACCATGAATACACATACATGTAGATTATTATATTCGTAAATATTAAAAAGTGAACATGATGATGTATCGGCCTACTGTTTGTATTTAATCCTTTCAGGAGAAATATTTAGAGGAGTTAGTTTCATTAAAATAATACTTAAAACGTTATGTAAACATAGTAAAGTTAATGACATTTAGAAACACAACCCATTTCTGATTAAGTTTAATTTGCATGGCTAGCAATAGGTATGCATCTACTCAGCAGTTGCTACAGCAAAAAATAAATAAATACAATAAAAATCCTTCTAAATAGTTTATAGTTGTAACTGATACAAACTTTTGGTAATTGCCTATTTTTCTCAATTGTTAGATCGCTCGGCAGACGACATGTAAATTTCTCTCAATCAGTGACCCTAAACATATGCTTATCACACAGTCATTCGGATTACCTACACATTAACAGCAGGGGGCCATAAAGGTAGCACACCACACTAAATTAGCCACAGCTTCGAATTGGCCAGGGAGGATTTCTTGAATAGGGTAAATATTCTGGATTTAAATGGCTGTTTGTCTTTTAAATGCTTTTTTAGCATCAAATTTGTTCTTGTGACTTCTAATATGAACTCTGGCAAATTCGAAAACAGGGCCAAGAATCATTTGTTCATGCATGAGAATGTCAAGGACGCCATTTTCTGTAAACAGTGCTTTTCGTCTGCATGGTGGTAAATATCAAGTCATTTTAAAAGGGGGTACAAACTTTTAGCAATTGCCAAAAATTTTCATGCGTGAGCACCACATTTTTAGGGATAGTTTGCAAGTATAGGGAGTTACTAAAGCAGAAACACTTTGTTTAAAGCCCTTCTATTTGCAGATAATTTTTGCCAGAGTGACAAAATGTGGTGTTTGTGGTCTCGGCCCACAGTAGATTTTTGCCTTCAGCAGGATGAATCACAGCTTCTTGTACTGCCTGACCACTGTAAATGTCACAATTTTATTGTAGATTTGCAATGCAATGACTAATATGTTATCAATAAATGGTGTCTTTTTTTTCCAGGTTTTGTATTTCGGAGTCAGGAATTTTGTACATCTTGCTCGTGGGACGTAGTCAACAAAAAGTTGGATTTTAGTGTGGAGTGCTACCTTAAGACAATAGGAGTCTGGCTGGTCAGGTGGTTATGTGGGTGGTTCAGTAGGGGGGCCCACGATAGGATTTCCTCTAGACGACACTACTATGATGTAATCAAAGGATTTTATAGCCCCCCCCCCGCTGGATCCGGGTCTGTATATATATATATATATACAATGTATACACGTTTATATTCTTTACAAAATTTCTATAAACTTACGATGGGTAGGAAAGGAACTATTAATATCTGAAAGGCAAAACCTCGAAGTCAGCGCAGGTTATATTGGTCTTGACATGGCAATGGTTTATTAAGTACTAACACTGTCTTTAGTTGTCAGGCCCTTAACAGGGGTACTGGACAATCCTAGAGTATCCAGTTCTCACCACCATAAGAAGATGAGACCACAATTCCGCACCTTTATATTGAATATATTCCCAAATGCATCAGTATGTTCCCTTCAAATGTAATAAATTGCCGATGGTAAATGAAAACAAATTTTAATGAATAACTGTCCACAAAAACTTTATTTCCAAAATTTCCAAAAATATATCAATAAACTTTTAAAAGTCTTTTCTGTTCGTTTCGTAATGAATTTAATTCACTACAGACCGAGAAGTTAGCACTACTACAGTACGTAAGAAATCGGGACGAATAGGGGTTTGTTTTACATAGGGGAAAAAATAACAACAGCAAACAAAATGTGTACGTTTTCAATCATTAAAGTATTCTAAAATTACGTGAAAAATGAAGACAACCTAATTGTGTGTTAAACAAACTTATCGATTGCCTTAATTATCTTTACCAATCGTAATTTAGCATCTACATATTCTCAACTATCCAGCAGACGACAAGCAAAATTACCCAGATTTACAGGTTCAAGAGTTATCGTTCATTTACATATATATTCATAATTGTATTTATCGAGGGAGATAACTCATGTGTATACGATTTCTCCAGTGGTAAACATTCAAAATGGCGACTGACGAAAGTTTTCAAAGCGTTAGTATTTGAATAAAAATTTACAACTACGCGTTACCGTAGAGCACGCTTCGCGAGCCGAGCCTTTGCCACGTCTCGAGCTGCGCTCGATATTAACTTACCATTTTAATCATTTCACTAAGCACTTAACGATACGAAGATAATTCTTTGACAGAGTGAAGAATTATGTTAAAGAATATCATTACTGGCGTGTATATGGATTTATGATATATAAAAATATGCATATATATATGAAGTATAATGATAGAAAAGGTTAACGTCGGGTGTACTTATGAGCAATTTTCTACCCGACCCGGTACGCGGGCACTTGTTTCACCGACATAAACTCAAATATTTAAAGATCTCTTCAAATAATTAAAGATCTCTTCAAATAAATTATTGATATTAACTTGATATCAATAATTCATTTGAAGAGATCTAGAAAGATTTTCAAATATTTGAGTTTATGTAGATTTGTCGTTCCATAGTTTCAGCCCTACCTGGAACGCCTATTGGTAGTTTTGTCTTTGTTTTCTTTTCTCCTACAATCAAAAAGTTTTGCGTAACTATTTTTTTTTTTTTTAGTGCACAGCCGTATCACTCTGATCTATCAAATACGGAAGCATTGAGTTTTTTTTTCCTATGTAGGGAGGCCTCAAAGGGACCCCAGGTGCGAGGAAATGTTTAAACATATCGACAAAATGAAAGCGATATAGCTAAATCTTTTTGGTACTCTCGCTTTATATTTTTCAAATTTATGTAAAATAAAACATGATAAACGTAAACTACATTTTTTTTTTTACATTGCAGAAACAGATTTTTCAAGGAATGAATCGTTCACAAAAAGGTTCAACAAAAAAGAATTCAAAATGTCCAATGTATCTGTCTTTGCGGGAAAAATGGGGCGAAATGCTCCATTAATTTACATTAATACGAAACGTACGCGACCTAAATACAGACTAGCGGTAAAGGGAGGTAACCGTGTTAAGAATTATGTCACCACTTCTAAGAGTTAGTGGGTATGAATCCAACACTTCCTTTAAGAAAAATGTTCAATAGAAAATAAATGCTTTACTTAGTTTGTTATGCATATACTTTTTTTTTTATTATTTTTCTTCCTATCTCTCGTAGGGGAATAACTAGCGTTTTGTCAGTACGCATGTGCATTACTTAAGATTTGATATTACCCAGATATACCCTGATTAAACTGATGATGACAAAGTTATATAAAATTTTCATCAATCAGTGTTTGTGCTCAATTCGCTACTGCCCTTTCTCATATCTCAATTATAAATTATACGAAGTGACTTCATTTAATTGATTTGATATGTCTTTTATTATCATATATGGAACCTGGTTCAGACATATCATATCCTACGTTGAAAGATACATTTATTATTAATAAATATTTCTTAGTCATTTTGCCGGAAACATGAAATGAAAATATCGTTCACCTCAGAAGATAAAAAAAAATGTCACCATGTTCACTATGATAACTGTGTTCTGATAGCCTGTTTAAAAAAATGTTGCATTCACTGAGCCGGGTAAAAAAGGACACCAAATGGATAAAAAATGTAAACGTCATATTTTTTATGGTCCGTGGGGCAATTTCAATGAGAAATGTTGTTGTTGCTGTTGTTGTATTGGGATTTACCGTCGCTGCGATATATTTCAATCATATAGCGACGTCCAGCTAATTACAGGTGGAGGAAGACCCCGAGTACACAGAGGTACCCGGGTAGAACCACCGACCTACCGCAAGCCAGCTGGAAGGCTTCCTCACATGAAAAAACCGTAGTCCCTACCGGGATTCGAACCCACAGCGGTGAGGGGCTGAGAGATTTGTAATCCACGACTGTTACCGCTCCACTGTTACCACGGCGGCCCCCAATGAGAAATGTAGGAAAATAACTAAGATAGCATAACGCAAACATTTTTGTTGAACTTATTGTACGATCGTGATCTCTTTCACTTAGATTTATGCAATTTTTTATTCATGGTTCAGTCACTCATTGATTGTTTTCATTGTCTGTGTATTACTACCCTATATGATACAAAAATCTATAGATTTATATACATTTGTATTTGTTGATTCTTGGATGATTAAAATCTGGACATTAATCACTATATAGTATCAGTAAACGTGGACATTGTCAATTTCTATGTAGATGCCAACATTATGTATTTCCGTTGTAATATGGTAATGAAGGACATCCTGTCTTCAGTACCCTCACACTATGGACTATCAAAATTACGTCATCAAAGATAATGAAATGACGTTTCTTTCTGTTTCTTTATTTGACATTCCAGGAAAAAATATCGATGTCTCAAAAAAAAAAAAAGTTGATTAAAGATAGAGGCTTTGTGTCGTGATGGAAACAATCTTCAAATATCCATTATTCACTTAATTATTATTATCTCCTCTATTCATTAAGTTACCGGTCATCCATTCGACTGACCATTTAAATGTTCATAACTGTCATAAAATCTAGACTAACAATGAATTTAATACATGCATGTTGGTATAAATCATTGCATTTTTCATTTTGTTTTAGAATGAGAAAACCTCGACAAAGGAGAAAAAAATGTCCAACTTTAATTCAAGCCCACAGCAGGCATGTCGATTCGTCGTTATAATGTACTGAATATATATGTAGCTCTTCTACAGTGCAGAACATTGTTGATGGTGTGTTTATTGTCGTATATAGTGGATTTGAACATCACCTTGTAGCATTTAAAAGCACCTTTGAAAGCATAGAGACACATTCCCTCCTTTGGACCCTCAAAACTTTACATGTCATGTCAGAGAAATTTTACCGCGGCAAGGCATACATGTATGACGTCACTCATTAGCATTTCGGAGACCATGTGGAAACTTCGGTATAGGTAGGTGCTAAACTCTGCTCATTGCCTGAAATTAATTGAAAAGAAATATGCAAAATCGTTATTTGTCATGTAAAAGAGCATTAGATATATAAATTGAACGTTTCGTTTAGGAAACATTCATTCGTGACAGTGGTTTCTAAAAATAGATAACCTTACAAACCTTTGCATTGGTTGTGTCAAAAATCAAAACAAGGTTCAGAGATGCTCTCGTTACCGTATTTGGAATGGAGTAAATGGATACGGGATTGTATATTTCATTTTCGCAGCAATGATCTTGATTTTTTAAACTAGTAAGTAACTTATTTTTCTGTTAAACTGATAAATGTTTGTGTTGTTTCTTAATACTGATAGAAAATATCGACGGGATGGCAGTTCAGCTTCTGTGCAACCGGTGTAAGCATAAAAACATGACCCCTGCCAATATATTTGCGTGTCATTTTCAACGCAATGAGAACATTGTTGTACGTATTTTTTCATGAACTTGATAAATTATTACCCACGGTTGTGAATTAAATCTGTTTTCTTAACATGTTTTGTGCGAGTTCTCTTTGATATGACGGAAAAATGAAGACGGTGGTGATGCATATACTTACTCGGGAATTTTGACCTGTAGGATTAGCTAAGTTCTGTCTCCTATTTCCTTTTTCACATAAGCTTGTGGTGAAGTTAAAATAAAAAATGATGTGACTGAGAATGCATTTTTTTTCACGAATGGAAAAAGGCAATCATTATCATTATATTTTAATGTTTAAGTTTCAAACATATCCACTTGATTGCACCAAAAGACTGAAAAGATATTTTCAGAAACAACAACAACAACAACAGGTCTTATTATATTTAATGCCACTTGTCCATATACACAAGTGCCAATTTTAAATCAGGTCCCTGTTTTTCTGGAGTTAAAACAAGTGAACTTAACATTTACTGCAGGATGTAAAACTCTGTCAATATATATTGGGAATTTCAGAAATTAAGCTCAGTTGCTTACCATATGTCATATGTTAGCATATTGGGAATTTCAGCATTGCATTTTTGGGAACTTATTTCACCAAATTTGGGAAAAAAGGCCTTTGCATTTGGGATGCTACCCAATACAGGCCCCTATTATAGAAGAAAAAAAGGCCCTGAATAGTGAATACATTTTCCTTTTGGCCTTGCACTTAAACCTGTATCCCACAGACTAACATGTCTGTACTCTTTATTAATTCTTGCAAGTCTGCAGGGCTTTTTTCCTTCTTTTTCAGGGACTGTTCATAAGTGCCTTCCCTTTTGAAAAATCCTTTATGCAGTCTTACCTAAATTTGCAAATTACTCTGATTTTACTTTTCCCAATTTGAAAAAAAGGTCATATTTTCCCCAAAATATATTAAGGCCCCTTTCCATTTGAAAAAAAGGGCCTGGTTTGACCTAGGAATGTTCTGCGAAACTTCCCTGTGCTGCTGTCATATGTGCTGGTTGGTTCCCATTTTTTGATGCCTTTTTATAACAGGCATCCCGATCTGGGCTTTACAACATAACGATAATATAAGAAATTTTTGGGATCAGCAACAAGATCAGATGAACATTTTGCAACTGAATAACTGTTGTTATTGATATATAAATAAGAGGTTTTTCATTAATTTTAACACCTAGAAAAAATTATGAATACCTTTCATGTTTTAACTTTGTTGAGAAGTTGCGAACTCAGTGGAGGATTTAATTACTAGAGTACTCTCCTTTGTCTGGTAATGTGCTTCAAAAAGGCGTCCATAGTTGAGCTTGATGTGAAGAAATATGAATTTCTTTCAAACAAAACAGCAAAAAGCTATATTTGGACAATTTTTGAAGTTGAACAAAGAAAATGAGTTCTAATAAACTGGAATATATATTGATGTGTATCGCAATACGTAGGCTTTTGTATTGCAATATTACATAGGCTGTTGTATTGCAATATGATGTTGATAATTGCAATACGATTTTGGAGAACAATACTCAGCCCTAGTGTTGTGTGTGAAAACTCAATGTCACATATTCATGGATTATCACTTGAACCATATGAAACCTTGGCAGCATACACAGTCACTGAATGGAGCTTGTCTCGGTCTTTTCAGTCAGTGAAAGGCACTCAAGATTTCCATCAAGAGTTGTGTCCCCGTTTTACTCTAAGTACTAAGGAAAAAGAGCTGTAGCCGCTATGCCTGTTGTACTTGACAGAATGTTAAATATTTGTAAAATTTTCAAGATAAAATTTAGAAAGACATCAATGGAACTATACACATATGCAGCGTTGAAGGTTCATCACTGTTGAAAGACACATATCATTTATTAGTTTTATAGACAATGTTCATTTTGGAATTTTAGCTGTAGATATGCCAATCCTGTAAATCTCTTGAAATCCCGTCAAAGATAATCCCTTGCTTCTACTCTAACCATGTTGCAATGGTTTGAATGAAAGATTTGTACATTTAACTTTGATTAAGATTGCTTTTGCTCAGTACAATCAGGGATGGCAAAATCCATTGTCCGAGATGTCCGAGTCGTACATTTTCCGTGATGGACAAGTAAATTTTCACTGTTGACTTGTCTGTGGACAACCAAAAACCTGAAATCGTAGCAAAGATTTAAATCTTAAAATCTTAACTGCAGCATTTTAACCATAAAGTATATCAAATAAAGTTTATTTTTCAGCACTTTAAAAGATGATCCCATATTGAAACATTCTGCTTGGATTGGTTTCATTTTTAGAATTGTAGGAAATGAAAATTAAAGGTCAAAGTCAGCGCTTTTATGTACAGTCTACAAATTTAACCGATGACAGTAAGTTTCTTGTCAAATGAATTGATTTTTTATTTAAAATTGTCCCAAACGAGAAAAAGGGTAGAATATCGAATATGTAACACATAATAAGAAAAAAAAAGACTATGAATAGAAATAAAATATAACATGCGTAACAGATAATCATGACTCAAAGACCTCCAATGGCTTAAATTCGACGATGATGGCTAAACGAAATGCCGAATTTGTCGGCAATTGAATAGCAGATGCTTCAGTGTTTAACAGTTTGATTGTTAAATCAATCAGAAAAAAAAAACTTATAAGTTTAAGGGTTATTGTGGTTATCATGATATGGGCTTTCTAATGCCTTTAATGTCTAAAATATTTTTTATTGTAATGTCCAAGATTTAATAATGGAAGAATGAACAAGTGCATTTATTAATGTTCTTTAAATAAATGTAATTAATTTCATAAGAGTAGTTACATAATTCATTTATGGACAAGCAGTGTTTTGCTACGGACAAGTGAAATTTTGAATTTGGATGTCTGTGGACAAGCAAAATGAAATTACAATATACATGTATACACACATTGCATTATTTACACATTTTGCAGTTCAATTCCTTTGTCGATTACAAAAGCCTTTAAAATTCCAAACTGGATGATTGTTTATGGTTTACCTTTTTCACTTATTAAGTTACTAGCCACTCTTTACTTATATTTACACTGTTTTTAAATTCAAATAAAGAGGGATAAAAGCTGGGTCAGAAAAAAAAAATACAGGTCTGGGAGACGTATCTATCTGGTTTATTTTAATATGGTAACTAATATATACTAATTTTTTATGTGGTTTTATGCAATTAAATGTTTCTGGGCCTTTTTTCCTTCTTAAACATGCTGTTAAAAAATGAGAAAATGGTGCTCTTCCTCCTCAGACCCTTCATCATTATCAGAAAAAAAGGCCTGTGTCAGGGAATTTTTTTCTGGTATAACTATTGGGGGAAGGTGCCCTAGCCCTTTACTAGTTTTAGTGGGGGGTGGGGAGGGGAACGTGTAATATTCACAATTTGGGGCTTTTTTATAACCATGTTTGTTATCATAAGTCTGTCTCTGCACACTGGAAACCAGTCTCAATGCTACAAGATGTCAATACAGCAAAGTAAATAAGCTTTAGAAATATAATTCACTAGGTTTCTCCAAAAGCAGTCCTCCTCCCCGTATTTGATGGGGATTTTTTTCTTAGGAAGGGGAATGATTTTGAAGGACATTTTGGGGAAAAAAGGTGGTTACTTAGCTTGGGGAAGTAGCCCATAACTGGCAACTGTAAAGAAGGGTAAAAAGGCCCTGTGTGTGTAATATATTAATGTAGTATGATATGCAAGGCTTTTAAAGCAAGTTGCTTTGTGGGTGGTATTCATTAATCTAAGTACAACTTTGAATCTCTTTAGTTTATCTCCACAGATGTTTAGGATGACTGACATAGCTTCTAGATGTTAATTTCAATATTAGTTTGACATTAACTTTTGTACCTCAAATCATAGACAATCCATTCATCAATGAAACATTAATGGTTGTAATAAAAAATATTCTATAAAGAGTAAAAGAAAAAAAAAAGATGAGGGTTTAGTTTTCACCCATATGTCCATTTTGAAACTGGATCTCAAGAAACCATTGCAGTTTGCTATCTTATTTCATTGTCATCATTTGAAGTGAAGAAATATAATAATGATTTAACAATATGGGTAGATCTACTAGATAGTATTTTACATCTGTCATGGTAGAGTGGACTTGTATGCAAACTAGACAGGTAGGTACTTATTCCTTTCTTCAGGGGCCCATATGTATGTACATCTCCATGATCTTATATAGGTCAGCAGAAGTCCTTGGGAGAGGGGGGAGGGGTGCAAGTCACAATAAGGTGGTGCAGGTATCTGTGATATTTGATACACCCCTCAGCTGGGTGTAGACTGATCAGGGATTAGTCAGTATGGTGAGTTGATTGGAATAATGTGGTCCAGTTTATGGCTTGTGAGTTGGGACAATACAAGGGGCTAATCTGACGATCACGGCCCTTGATCTACCTGATAAGACTCATAAAAACACACAAACCAGCTCTGCCCTGGACTACTTAGTCAGAACACTAGTACTCACTGTAGATTATCTTGAGTGTTAAAAGTATAGATTTTTTTATGCGGCAGTATTTTGAGTATGGAGAACTTAGAGGCTTTGATAAATTAATTGTGATCTTTAGATATTTTGATCAATGTTACTCAGTTGATGAATACAGATTATTTTTAGCAATACGTGTAGTTAAAGGTGGGGGAACATTTTCCATTTTCCGGAGTTGGGATAGGAAGAAAAAAAGCAGATTTAACAAGTTTTTAACTCTTTTACAAACATGCCTTTGTGCTTTGTAGTCTTTGGAGTTCATCTTTAGTAGTCTTGTAAAAATTATATAATTACGCCATAAAAATCAAATCATTGACTTGGAGAATTTTTTTGTTCTTTGTGACAAAATTGGCATGGTTTTTGACATTTTTTCCAAAAATCAGAGGGACATTGACTCTGAAGACTTCAACGTGATGTTTTCTGTTTAAATACGATAATGGCACAGAACTCCTCCTTATAAAGGTACTGCATGATAGTACAAATGTTAAAATTTGCCATGTACCCTATAACTATATGATGGGGTAACATAGAAATGCTGCTGATGTTTTAACAAACAATTGATTGTCACTTCCTGCTTTAAAATGTATTGCCTTCAAGAATCATTGATCATTTGACGTTTGTACATTCAAAATTTCAAGAGCATCTGGCGCACCTTGATGATTTAACAGGGTTGTCGATAGTACCCCAGTGGACTGGGCTAAAATGCACTATATTATCTTTTTATACGCCCATCTTAAGATGGGGCGTATTATGTGAACACTCACGGCGGGCGGGCGTGGAACATTTGTTGTCCGGGCTCTAACTTCAATACCGTTTGCCTATTTCTTTTTAAAGCTTTCACACATGTGCATGGCCATAATATCGCGGATGAGTTCAATATCCAGCATTATCGCGTGAATGACTTAGAAGTTATGGCCCTTGACGTACACAAAATACTTGAAATTGTGATTGCCTGGGCTCTAACTTCAATACCGTTAGACCAATCCTTTTCAAACTTTTCACACATGTGCATGGCCATAATATCTTGGATGAGTTCGATATCCAACATTATCGCGTGAATGACTTAGAAGTTATGGCCCTTGACGTACACAAAATACTTGAAATTGTGATTGGTCCAGGCTCTTACTTCAATACCGTTAGACCAATCCTTTTCAAACTTTTCATTGCAAGAAATGTGAATAGTTGTAAAATATTGGCTAAGTTCAGTACCAGCAAAATCATGTAATTTGGACTTGAACACTTGAATAAGTCAAAAGAGACATTTTCCTTCAAATTAATGGAAATGTTTCAACATGATTGTTTTATAAGTAACATTCATTAACTAATGGGATTTAGGAGACAATAGCTTGTTTCTCTGAGCTATTTCTGAGAGTCCCCATACTGTGATGGGCGTATTTTGTGCCAGTCCTGACCCTTGTTTGGGTTATCTTTTTTAATGTTAAGATGTTTATGCAACTTAGAAATTAATTATATGCAACGCAAAGAATAAAATAATTATAACATGGCGAATACATATCTTTTTTCATAAAAAAAGAATATTACCTTATTTCCAATTATGCCACATTTGTCTCGTAAATTAGACCTTGTTATCTTTACCTTCTGGCGAGAAAAACAAAATGTCACTTCGAGGTAAAAAATCAAGTACTAGGAAACCATCCCTTGCAAGTTCCCAAAATATCATTCTCAGGTATTATAGATTAAGCCAATTTTTAAGGTATGAAAAAGCTTCACTCAAAAAGTTTAAATATATTTACAGTAAAAAGTACTAATAGGAAACGGGTTTCACTCAAATAGTACAAAAACAGGGAGTGATCACTCAATTGAAACCATTTCTTATCTGTTCCTCTGGTTTCTGATAATTTTATTGTTTAACTATAACAAAATAAAAACCTGCATAGATATGATATAAATGTATCAGTTTCCATTCAAATCTTAGACAATACAATTTTATTTGAAAATATTCACTCATTATAATAATGACCTTGAAAGGAAATAAAAAAAATGGCTGATGACTTGTTTTCCTTTGCAAAATTTTAGTATATGAATAATCTTCACAGGTCCTGTATTATTTTGTACTGTATATATGTGGTACATACCACGGTATTTACCTAAAAACCACGGCATACCGTGGTACAGTTCCCAGCTCTAAAACATATTAACCATAATATGATCAATTATATCAAATGTAAACATGTAAGTGTCTGAGAAATGAATTTAAATTCTGAAGTAATTTACTTTGGAATAACTTTTGTAAATGAATAGCCCTGTAGTCTAGTGCTTTAACGAGATTATAAATGTGTAGTAAGTTAGTAACATGCTTTGCAAATCTCAGGATGTAGCTTCAGATGCTAAATCGATTTCAGTGTTTTCTCCAGCCCATCATTTTGGGGGTCATATGTGATCCAATGGGTGTCATTTGACAGACAATAAAACTGGACAATGTTTTAGTTGTTTCTTTTTACATGTTATCAAAACTTTGAGAAAACCTTTTAATAGACATGAGGATGAGAATATGAGAATGATTAATGATGTTGACTAGAAATAACACTAGTCTAATATTACTGCTGTTTTCATAGAACACAAACCCTTTTACATCAACAGTTTTAAAGATTGAAATTTATATAACTGGTGAATATGATAATTCATTAACTATACATACTTAACTACAGTGTATATCTTAACACTTTTGATGAACTGGTTCCATTTTATTGCCGAACTTTTACTAATATCACATTTAGATAAATGTTTTGGACTATATCTGTTGCAACTTCAAACTGTGCAACTGTTTTCATATATAATCAACAGGTTATTTTACTAAACCCTTTCCCTCATATAGACTCATTTTGACGCACACAGTAAGTACCACATAAAGCCTGATCTGCAGAAAACCACAGTTAAACCTTACCAAATTTAATTATAAAGTCCTCATTTTCAGACCACTGAGGAGCAGTAAACAGCATAAAACCTGATCAGCCTGCGAGTTACTCGCAGGCTGATCTGGTTTTATGCTGTTCGCATAGGTCTTTTCATGGTGTCCTCTATGAGGGAAAGGGTTAATTCGTACCTCAGGTACGGAAATTTAGAGAGTCATTCTTGACAGAAATCTTGTTTGACAACATTATCGGGTGGGCTCAGATCAGGGTAGGACAGCATGTTGCACGAACACCAAAAAATAAAGTTGCATAAATTCTTCCAATTTTTACGAGAATGGACTACATAGACACTCGGGCATATTTATTCCGAACAGCATCAAGATCGCATAACTAATAAAAAAATTATCGCAATGTCTTTACATATAGTATTGCAGTCTACAGACTATACACAATGAACAATAACAAGTTAATAAATGATGGAACTTTATTGTTTTATAACTTGTAAACTGCTTTGAACAATAGAACAATATGCTACAACCATAACAATAAACATTTTCTTAACAAAATATGCCTCATTTAAAAAAAAAATAGGTGTTAGCCCTTGTACTCTACTTTCAAAGAAATGGCACTATCCTGTCAAATACAACTGTGGATAGAATAGCATAGACTGAAAGACAACTAGTACTTCGGCACACCCATCAGTTTCCATACAGAAGAAAACATACACTTCTCTTTGCATATGGAGTACTAGTGTTTACAAAATTCGCTATACAATTCATGTTCTTAAAAGTCTACGGACTATACATACATCATAGTTATTAAATATTATAAAGCAGTAAACTAATGTGACTTAAATGGAGTCTAATATTACTTTTGCATTTGGTAAACTCAAAAATCTATAAAACATGCTAATATGCTTAACTTTTAACTGATCATGGACCATTCTCAGCATAATCTTGTAAAATTTAAGTGATGTCCACTCTACACATCTGATGAAAAACATCAAACCAAATGAAGCATTACATATTTAAGTGGCATAATATTATACACCACTGACAACAACAAATCAACTAACAATACTTACTAATGAACCAGCAACTATACACAGAATTAAGAAATCATTTGTTTGGTATACGGACTATACAGGAATTTATAGAGTTCTTTGGCAATCTCAAACAGTTGTATAGACATAACTTATAAATCTTAGCAGAAAAAAAAAAGAAACCTTAAACTCCCTGGTGTTATTGTTCAGTTCCATAATCTGACCAATATACACAGATTTGTTTGATCCAGTACTGTTCACCTGTATCTTCAACACTGTCTGTCTTACTTTCAGTATTTCCCAGTCGGATTCTCATCCTCCATCTTTGTGTATTTAAAACGGCTTTTTCCTTTTTAAATGCTGACTCTGAGGTTTTCAGCTGTTCCATTTTGTCTATGTTTGCCTTTTCCTTTTTTGACTTTAACTTTGCTCTGTATGTTTCCATGTTTTTCCTATTTTGAGATTTTATTTTTTCATGAAGATTCCTGTTTCCATTCATAATTTCACACTTCTGTTGGGCTCTCTTTAACCGTTTTCTCTCGCGATCTTTTTCGCGTGCTGCCTCTATTTTTATTTTGCCCCTTGTCTTCATTTTCACTTTTTAGCTCACCTGAGCACAACGTGCTCAAGGGTGAGCTTTTGTGATGGCCCTTCGTCCGGCGTCAACAATTTGGCTCGTTAACACTCTAGAGGCCATATTTTTAGGCCAATCTTCATGAAACTTGGTCAGAATGTTTGTCTCCATAAAATCTTGGACAAGTTCGAAATTGGGTCATGAGGGGTCAAAAAGTAAGTCACGAGGTCAAGTCTTATAAAAACCTTGTTAACACTCTAGAAGCCACATTTTTAGCCCAATCCTCATGAAACTTGGTCAGAATGTTTCTCTCCATAAAGTCTTGGACAAGTTAAAAATTGGGTCATGTGGGGTCAAAAAGTAGGTCACGAGGTCAAGTCTTATAAAAACCTGTTAACACTCTAGAGGCCACATTTTTGGCCAAATCTTCATGAAACTTGGTCAGAATGTTTCTCTCCATAAAATCTTGGACAAGTTTGAAATTGGGTCATGTGGGGTCAAAAAGTAGGTCATGAGGTCAAATCTTAGAAAAACCTTGTTAACACTATAGAGGCCACATTTTTGGCCAAATCTTTATGAAACTCGGTCAGAATGTCTGTTTCCATAAAATCTTGTACAAGTTCAAAAGTGGGTCATGTGGGGTCAAAAAGTAGGTCAATATGAAAAATCCAACATATGTTGCTCATTTATAATCAGGTGAGCGATTCAGGGCCATCATGGCCCTCTTGTTACTGTAAATAATATGTTAAAACTGTATGTTATAGATATATGGTATAGTCCGTAGACTTTTTCATCATCCATATTTACAGTGATTCAGTCACTGGAATACCACATACATGCTCGGTAGTCTTGCTTATTTAGTTAGTGTGTACCTAAACAAGCATCTTAAACATCATTTAGTGCATCATAAATAATAACTCCATGGTTGGATCAAATATTCGCAGTTTCAATGCTAAATTTACTAAATTCATTGAAAATTATAAAAAATAACTAGAAAAATGATGGTTTTTATATTTTTAACAAACCACAGGATTGAAAACCTTGTACAAATAGTAAATAAAGTAGTCCTTAATGCATTGATGTCAGAAATAATGGTGATGAAATCATAGGTCTACGGACTATACGGTCTACGGACGAAGTTTGACAGCGTGTTATGAACACACAAGCTGTCCAAAGTAGAACACCATTCTGGTGTCTTTTTATGTTCATCAGTCTGAAATAGAAGATAATAAAGACAAAGGAATAAAGTAATCAGTTTAACAACTGTTTGCTGTTAAACTTAGGTCTACGGACTATACAAAAAAAGCCAGTGTTTTAAGGTTGCGTTTTTAATGCATATGATGTGTTCAAACTGATCATGTAGTATTGCTTGGTTAACTGATGTCTGAATAAAATAATACAAATAAAAATTAGTCATTTACCCAAAAGGTTTGTAGAAATTATGTTATTTGTTTAGAAATGGTCAGAATTAATGATTTCATAACGACTGCCTACATTTAGAATATATAATATATCTTTTTTAATTTTTGTCTGATTTTGATGTGGAAAAAAGTATTATTATTGGTAATGAATTTCTAACAATAATATACAAATATAGCATTAATTATTTTATTTGCAACTGAGAAAACTATTTTCAGAAAACAGTAAAATTTAAGTGCAACATGAAAATGCTTAAAAAACACCAATTTTTAGGAACTTTACGAAATACCGTGAAGATGCGATTCAACAAACTATGTCCTATTATATATGTAAAGAAAGAGAAAAGCCTCGCGAATTTGAAAATGTCGAAAAAATCTCGATAAAACTTAAATATAGTTTCCACACATTCCTATAACGAAGAGCAGGTAGCCATTCCTACCCTGATCTGAGCCCACCCGTTATGTTTTGAGAGTTTTCACATCAATCATTGTAAATAGGGTTTGTGATTTACTACTGGTTTTACTGTTGTCATCTGTGATCAGACTGGAAAAATACAAAGAAATATGAAGTCAAATGCTGTTGCTTTGAGGAAGAAGTCATAGATGACATTCTTTTCTGAGTTACTTCGCCAATGTGTTTAAATAAATACATTTAGATATAATTTGCATCAGAAATGAAGCGCAGGGATTATAAATATCAAATTGTGCAATGAATTTGGCAGGGACAAACATCATCGAGAGCATTGAGTGCATGGATAGGATCAACTCCAGAGGTATTATTTGAAAATAACCTGAAATTTCCTCTTCTACAAAATCTATTCTATTGGTCTTAGTGGTTATGTGGTTAGAGCATCTGCCCCAAAATCTGGAGGTTGTTAGTTTAGTCTCAAGCTGAAACATACTTAAGTCACAAAAGTGGTACTGTCACAGGCGCTCAGTATATAAGGGTAGTTTCAGAACTGGTTGGCTAGATGTCAGGATAATGTGACTGGGTGTGGTTTCATGTCTTGTCTAGACTACAGCGTGGATACTTCTCCATATGACTTAAATACTGTCGGCAGGAAGTTAAGCCCAACAAACAACAACAACAATTCATCTTTACATGTATGTTATCAACTGAATGCTGTCTATTTCCAATTCATAGATATGATGCAAGCTGAGCAGCTGCATAGACTGGTTTTATATATTAAACTTAAACTGGTATTTCTTAAAAACACAAAACAAGAACAAGTCTTGATGTGAAACTGTTGCTGTGTTATATGCAAAGAATACTTAAGATTGCATCAGCATCAAAGGAGAAACTTTCAAGAATCACAGTTGGAAGAGAAAGCTGTCAGTGAAAATTAAATAAATGTCAGTCCAGACACAAACTATGTAATTATGAAATATTCAGTCAGTGTGTATCAAAACTAATGTAAGAAAAACATATTGTCATGAGCAGCCAATGCTCAGCTACATTTTACTAAGGATCTACAATATTTTTCAAACTAATTCATGATTAAAAAGTTCAATGATGTATAGACTGGACCTTAAAAAAGGTTGGGACTCAACTTTTTGTATGCTATGCATTCCTTCAATACACACCCTAACACTGATGCACATTGTCAATTTCCTTGCTTCAGTTTCATATTATTTGCACCAAAAGATGCATGAGATGCCCTGTAGAAAAACAACAAGAACAGTTATTATGTGTGTTATTGAATGAATGAAGGAAGATATATAGTGGAGTAAACTATGTATGACTTTCATTTGGATTGGAGAACTTCCTTTGTAATCTAATGAGATTTATTTCTAAGTCTTCCATTGTAAATGCTTTACGTTTATTCAAATGTGACCTTGTTTATCAAGTTGGAAATAAATTACTATAGGATATGTCTGTTATAAAAACAAACAAATGACAAGAGAGAACTGTTAAGTTGAGGAAATTTATACTTCAGCTAAAAGATTGACTCATTTGACACTTTAAGCAGGATTAACTTCCTATTGTCGGTCACTTTATTGGTGATCCGCAAGTAGGCTTGACAGATATGTAAATGAGTATCAGAGTTGTTTCTATATCCCTTTTTCAGCTTTTTTTTAGCTTTTTTTTGGATAAAAATATCATTCTTTATGATCAAATTTATTTTTGCCATTATTTAAGTTTAGAATAGATACTTGAATGACACTGGTGTTGTTAGTGATCTATGTAAATCAAAGTCCACATTGTGCTAAGAGACCATTGACAGGATTTAAATGATGAAATTTCCAGTGTTTAAGCAGGGTTAGAGGCAAATGACATTTGACACAAAAAAAACAACACATTTTCCTACAACCCTAGTAGAGGTGCTCTGTTTTACTGGTATACTGGTAAACTGTGGTCCGAAGCAGCTTGTAGTACAAACTGGTACAAGGACAAATAATACCGGCGGTACTTTGGTGGTTCCCGTATAACAGAAATACAATATTCAGTTATTCTGTTGTTACTGATAGTTTTATTTTGTTGTTACTGGTAGTTTTATTGTTTAACAACATCAAAAACCTGCAAAGATCTGATATAAATGTGTCAGTTTCCTTTTAAATATTAGAAAAAACATTTTTAATTTAAAATATTAACTCATAACCAATAATAGCCTTGATTTGTTTTCCTTTGCAAAATTTTGATATGAAATTCAATATTCTTCAATACATGTCCTGGAATATTTTGAACGGTATAAGTATATATTGTTATATGTACCGTGGTATTTACCTAAAACCACGGTATACCGTTGTACAGTTTCAAGCCATGGTTCCCAGCTTTAAATGCTAGTTACTAGTAAAAGTAAGCTGAACTTACTCTTTGTATCATGATCAACCCCACTGGCAGTCTCTCAGTGATTTAAGAGCTTTGATTTGTTTCATGACCTCACAATCACATTGAATTGATATGATTGCAGAATGATACTGTCTGGTGAAAAAGGCTGCAGTAATTATGCATATTACCAATGTCTGCTTTTGTTTATCTGTAGGCAAGACTGGCTACAGCCAGTCTTAAAACCTTAATGATAGAGTCTTGGATTAATGGATTGTTTTGATTGTCACACACTCAACTATAGATACACAATTGGTAGACTGAGACATGAGAGCTTAACCTTCATTTATTATAATCTATTACTTGTCTGACAGGTTTTCAAACAAAAAAATTTGATCTTTTAAATTGATGATGTCTTGTTGTGTGTCCGCTTAATTTGACCTTTTTTGTGTAACCTGCTGTAAACAGAGGTGACAAATAGGGATCACTTTTTTATTGTCTGTCTGTCCGTCACTCTTTTTTCATCACGCTTCAGCAGGTGACACATGTGTTCCAAAGAACACTCTTGTTCTCAAAGAAGTCAGAACAACATAGAATTCTGGGGGATTTCCCGTGTTCTTTCATTAGATATTTCATTGTGTGGACTTCAGAGGATGATTAAGTCCAATTTGAGGCTTTGTTCTTATGAAATATGTAAAAAAGGACTTTTTAAGTTGACACGCCAGTTTTGTGTCAAAGTTAATGTTGATGGAACATACTGTATTATACATTTTCTTAACCCTTTCCCTCATATAGACTCATTTTGACGCACTCAATAGGTACCACATAAAGCCTGATCTGCAGAAAACCACAGTTAAACCTTACCAAATTTAATTACAAAATCCTCATTTCCAGACCACTGAGGAGCAGCGAACAGCATAAAACCTGATCAGCCTGCGAGTTACTTGCAGACTGATCTGGTTTTATACTGTTCGCATAGGTCTTTTCATGGTGTCCTCTATGAGGGAAAGGGTTAAACAATTAATAAGATAAACCTTGAAACTGTTTGTTTGTTAATGTCCCACCAACAGTATTTCAGTCATTTAGAGACTATGTCTACTTGGGACAGGTATAGTGCCCTTGAAATTATAGTGTATAGTTACCAAGTAGGAAGCCTTTTTATAGGAGAGCTTATAAAAGATGATAATGTTGCATATTTGATTCTTTACCTCATGAATATTCATGTACAAAATTTTGACTTCATGAATATTATTTAATTGAACATAAAATGGTAGATACATATGAAATCATGCTTTTTTCTTTGCCAGATTGACTGTGTAGAAACTGAGCTACAATATTCGTATGAGCAAACAGAGGAGACCCTGATCAGACAGCTCCTATTGGATTCTCTGTTTGCCAATGTGTCAAAATGAGTCTATGAAGACTTCAAGTGTTAAAGGGTTAATCAGTTTTATCTGTCAAATGGGGTTAAGGGTGAAAGAGAAATAGGTAACCACTAGGAATGGTTTGTGTTTACATGAGTAAGATGGCAGCGTTTCCTTGTCAATAAGTCCCTCCCTTCCCACACTCAGTCTGTTGTGTTTCTATTGATCCCTCATGATTCAATACACTACAAGGCAGCGTGTGTATGTTATGTACATATACACTCGGCACTCCATTGCTTGTTATGTTTTCATTCACACTTGAGTCACTCATCCTAAACTGTCATGGTGATATATACAGCCGTATGCAAGATGTGTTGGGCGTTGTAGTGTATACAGATTCATGAGTGAACTACGGCTGTGTCTCACCTACTTGTTTGTCAGGATAGTTAATTGGATTAATGAATTACATACCATCGTAATGTGAAAATTGTTGCTAGGATTAACATACTGATATTAACAAACAGGATTAATTTTGACCAGATGTAAGTCAGCTCAGTATTTTTACTTGATTTATCGCCTTAATTTATGACTGTGTCATACATCAGGTACATTATCATGATACACACTTGTCTATAATAAATGAGTAGTTTTTTCTTTCCTGACCTTTCTATCACAGATTGTATTTCTGTCATGCAGTAATTCAGCCCCAGCTTTGAGCTAGACTGACCAAGTCTCATTTATCAGGTGTATAGTTACTGACTCATCTGAGTGTTTGACTTATCGTGGGGGTTTGTTTACTGTTACCATGAATTGTCATTCATGCATTTATGGGGTTTTTTAAATTTAATTTTCATGTAAATGATTAATGACATATAGCATAAACTGTCTTGGCACAGCAAGACATACTAGATAAATTAGCGTCATAATATTTTCTCTAGTTTCTCATGATCAGTACCTCTTAATGGGAATTTATATTAAGAGTGGGTTTGAGCTATTTTGGAAAAAAGGTTATTTGCTGGGAAGAGCCTTTACCGGCTACAGTTAAGAAGGGTAAAAAGGCCCCGATTTTGTTCCTCTTCTTAAACAGCATAAAGATTTGCTTCATCTCATCTGATGTGGTTTAGTTAATTCTCGTCAAGATTCAAGTTATATACTAACTCATGCTTTGATTTCTTTTTCATTGTTCTCTTTCTTAGGATATGTTTCCTTGTTGAGAGTTGAATTCCCTGAATTAAAAAAAAATGTATTATTTTGTTTATTATCAATGATAATCTTCAGGTGATTTGACTAACACATAATCTGTGATCAGCATTTGATGTTAACTTTTTAGCCAGGTATCTTGATGGTACACCTGTTTTGAAATTCAGGAGTCCCTCCTGAAAATAAGGAGTCCTTGAAAATGATGTGAGATAAAGGAATGTAGAAAAAATGTAATTTATTGAAGAGGGTTTATTAAAAATTTCATGAAGATTATTACACTTGTTCGCAATAAATATAGCTGTTTAATTGACTTTTAATCAGAAAAGTTAGTGTCTTTGAGACTCACAGAAAACATGACAGTCCCTTCCCAATTTTTGGTGTCCTTGGTATTCCGGAACACCATTTGTCTGATCGCTGGTGTTAGTAAAAATAAAAGGCTTTATATACTACTCAAAGTTTGCTAAGCACCACCCGCTATTTTCCCATAGAGTCACATGAAAACACATGCTGAATGTAATGCTATGTACCTGAAAGGAAAGCGTTAGCTGACAATCAATTTTACGCATAGTTTTTGTCAAAATGATAGAAAAGAGACTCAAAAATGAGTTACAACGATTTAGCCAATTCCTGTCATTTGCAAAATTCACAAAAGTGTTGTTTTTTTGCAAGAAATGGCATTTTATAAATGGAAGTTAAATCTTGTGATCAATACAGAAAAAAATGACCATGAACAGGCCAACATCGTCACAAATATCCTTAAAAGTATTCCATTTAGAAAACAGAAATATTTTAAGATCAAAGTTCTGAATTTAGCTGACTTTAAATTTTAAGGCGTTTTCTCAAAATTCGCACTTTCTAATTATGATTAATTCCCAGTATTGAGGATCCGAAAGGCTTATTTCTTGTAACTGGTAGTAAGTTTGGTACATAAACAATACTTCTGCATAAAAGCAAGATTTTTTTTAATGTAAAATTTAATGTAGCATGCCTTTAAAGTCGCTTGTCTAAGCATGCAACGCTACGGGAAAATAGCTGGTGGTGCTTAGCAAACTTTTAGTAGTATATATTTTCTGAAATGATGTATTATTTCAGGCTTTCTCTCTGCATCCATATTGAATTGATCATATTCATTTTCATTGTAATGTATATTTTCTAATGGAGTTTCTTGGGTATTGCGCAACACAGTAATTGTTTTTATATTTTCCTTGACATCAGTTAAGAAACAACTGCTTACAACTTAATACTAATCTCTAAGTTGAACACGGGGTCCAATACTTTGTGTCTGGGAGGGATTCTTTCTTTGATCACTGTCAGGTTAGCAATCAATGGATCACATGCCTTTCATTAGAGATCTATTTTACCTCAAAGGACTGAGCAAAAATCTTGTTGACAGTATTTTTGGATGGGTTTTTCATTGAAAAATTACGTTCTTTAAATTGATTTCTGGGTGGGTATGAGCAGGCGTCAGGCATTTTTAGCTTGTTAAATCTTCAATAACTTTTATGTGCTTCATTGGATTGCTTCAATATTTGGACAGTTGCTTAAGTGGATGGACCTATTCATTATGTAGATGACCTTGACCTTTGACCTACATTTCATGGGGAAAATAAAACCCCCCAAAAAATACCCGTCCATAGTACCATTAGGTCATGTTTCTCATGATAAATCATCATTTGATTCTGTAAATCTTGTGGTATCAATGTAACACATGAGTATATGCTTTAACCCTTTCCCTCATAGAGGACACCATGAAAAGACCTATGCGAACAGCATAAAACCAGATCAGCCTGCAAGTAACTCGCAGGCTGATCAGGTTTTATGCTGTTCGCTGCTCCTCATTGGTCTGGAAATGAGGATTTTGTAATTAAATTTGGTATGGTTTAACTGTGGCTTTCTGCAGATCAGGCTTTATGTGGTACCTATTGAGTGCGTCAAAATGAGTCTATATGAGGGAAAGGGTTAAGAAGACTTTGATAAACCCTTTACCTTACAGTTCAGATTCTGAAGTGTGTACACTGCCAAGTAAATTTAATTGTCAATTATAATAATTATACCATCTAAAGTTTGGAATATTAATAATAATCAAGTTCTTAATTTTTACATGAACTCCAATATTGTGTGAGAAAACAGGTCAAATCTGTTGTTTTACAACCAAAAGTAATTTGTTGTTGAATTTGTAAAAGAAAATCCTGTGAAATGACATACAATACCAATATTGATTTAGTTACTAAAAGTTTTTTTTTTAGTGAGGCAAAAGTAGATTAAAGATTATATCTCATAATCTATTTACCTAAACATGTATATTGCAGATTCTTATAAGAATCATGTAACATATTTCAACAGCAAAACCAATTGAAATCTTAAGCCTCAATATCATTTGATATGAAATATGTAAGATAATGTCTGCGTCTCAAGCTTGATAAAATAATTAAAGTGTGAATTACTCAAAATGACTGAACAACCACAGCAATCTCTTTCTCTGTTAATAAGTTTGAATAGAGAGGATAGCAAACATTACAGCCATGAAGACATCACAAACAGTGAATAATCCAGTACCTGCAGTGCTTTGATTTTCAAAGACGATGAAATTGGATATTTATTGAATTCTTTGTATTGGTTAAATACAAAGCCGTCTTTTTAGCTCACCTGAGCACAAAGTGCTCAAGGTGAGCTTTTGTGATCGCCCTTCGTCCGGCGTCCTGCGTCGTGCGTCGTGCGTCGTCCGTCGTCAACAATTTGCTTTAAACGACATCTCCTCTGAAACCGCTGGACAGAATTTAATGAAACTTGGCAGGAATGTTCCTTGGGTGAGGCTCTACAAAAGTTGCTAAAATAAAGTTGATCCATGAAGAACTCTGGTTGCCATGGCAACAAAAAGAAAAATAATTTGAAAACTTTAAAAATCATCTCCTTCAAAACTACTGGCCAGATTTCAAAATACTTTGGTACAGATGTTCCTTAGGTCAACCTCTACCAAAGTTGCTAAAATTATTCCGATCCGTAAAAAAACATGGCCGCCAAGGGCGGGGCTTATTTGCCTTATATGTATATAGAGAAACCTTTAAACAACATCTCCTCTGAAACCACTAGACAGAATTTGATTAAACTTGGCAGGGATGATCCTTGGGTCAACCTTCACAAAAGTTGCTAAAATAAAGTTGATCCATGTAGAACTCTGGTTGCCATGGCAACAAAGAGAAAAAAAATATGAAAACTTTAAAAATCATCTTCTTCAAAACTACTGGCCAGATTTTAAAATAAATTGGTACAGATGTTCCTTAAAAAAAGCTTATTTGCCTTATATGTATATAGAGAAACCTTTAAACAACATCTCCTCTGAAACCACTAGACAGAATTTGATTAAACTTGGCAGGGATGATCCTTGGGTCAACCTTCACAAAAGTTGCTAAAATAAAGTTGATCCATGTAGAACTCTGGTTGCCATGGCAACAAAAAGAAGAAAAAAATGAAAACTTTAAAAATCATCTTCTTCAAAACTACTGGCCAGATTTTAAAATAAATTGGTACAGATGTTCCTTGGGTCAACCTCTACCAAAGTTGCTAAAATTATTTCGATCCGTAAAAAAACATGGCGGCCAGGGGCGGGGCTTATTTGCCTTATATGTATATAGAGAAACCTTTAAACAACATCTCCTCTGAAACCACTAGACAGAATTTGATTAAACTTGGCAGGGATGATCCTTGGTCAACCTTCACAAAAGTTGCTAAAATAAAGTTGATCCATGTAGAACTCTGGTTGCCATGGCAACAAAAAGAGAAAAAAATGAAAACTTTAAAAATCATCTTCTTCAAAACTACTGGCCAGATTTTAAAATAAATTGGTACAGATGTTCCTTGGGTCAACCTCTACCAAAGTTGCTAAAATTATTTCGATCCGTAAAAAAACATGGCGGCCAGGGCGGGCTTATTTGCCTAATATGTATATAGGGAAAACTTTAATCAACATTTCCTCTGAAACCACTAGACAGAATTTGATTAAACTTGACAGGAATGATCCTTGGGTCAACCTTTACAAAAGTTCCTAAAATAAACTTGATCCATATAGAACTGTGGTTGCCATGGCTACAAAAAGAAAAAAAATATGAAAACTTTAAAAATCATCTTCAAAACTACTGGCCAGATTTTAAAATAAATTGGAACAGATGTTCCTTGGGTCAACCTATTTATCTCAGGTGAGCGATTTAGGGCCATCATGGGCCTCTTGTTAATTCTATACTCATACTAATTATTTATATCCGGTTAATAATATGTTTAAAGATGAGAAGGAGGGACAGTCTGTTGTGACTTTTCAGGCAGGTTTTATAGAAATCCTGGTAAAGGCTATACATTTGTTGATCAAATCTGTTGTTCGAAAAGTTTGTATAGAGATCAGTGTCTCAAACAGATTTTGGATGTACACATTCCTGGACCTGTCCCTGTGGCTGTGTGTTCAGAGCGTCCATTGAGTATTTGGGAGGTCATGGGTTTGATCCACAGTGTTTCTTATTATTATTCTTCCTTCTTCTTTCTTCCGCTGGCAACTTTGTATGGGCCATATCTCAGAGGCCGCTCGACCTATCTTAACAAAACTTCACACACTTTATACTCCACACTGAGTAGTGGTGCTCTCCACCCCCCCTGAAATTTGTAAGTGTGGGGTCCCTGGGGGTCAGGCCCCATCCCCTCAAAGATGGATTTTTTTTGCATAAAAATGTATTTTGGTTAAATATTTCAAATTTACAACCTAGAATCATATATTTTCTTGTTCCTCATGATGAGATGGATTGAATGGTACTTTTTTTGTGTTCACATGGGTCACCAAGGGGTCAGGCCCTACCCCCTCAATTTTACTTAGGACCTTATACCTCAAAATATGTTCAGATCCCCACCCCTAAACCATATATATTCTTGTTCCTCATGATGAGACATATTGAATGGCACTACTTTGGTGTCCCCCGAGGTCACCCAGGTGTCAGACCCCAACCTGTCAATTTTACTTATGACTATATCTCAAAAAACTTTCAGTCAGCCCCTATAAATCATATATATTCTTTTTCCTCATATTAGTCTTATTGAATGGTACTTCTTTAGTGTCCCCGGGGGACACTATTATTAGAACTATTTTCTGCCTTATTTCTCCGATGGAAACAATCTGCAAACGCTCGTCTGCAAATGTAAATATTTACAGGTTCAGCCGGATATCGTAATTTAAAGCCAGCTTTTTATTTTCATAATTTGTAATTTTAATGACCATTTCCATCAGGATCAGTGCTGCTATTTATAATATATTTCACAGTTTAAGGGGCCTAGTCTCCTTCAAATTAAATATTTGAACAACGGTCTGGATGACGTCATATATTTGGAACTACTTTCTGAGCCCACCACAGAGGCGATTGTAATGTAAGCCAATGTGTAAGAGAGTGGCCCCACCCCTCAATTTTTCTTATGGCCTTATTTCTTAAACTTCGTTTGGGAGACTTAGTAACAGTTCGTTGTTACAATTATTACTTGTTAAAGATGTGTTTAGCATATAAGGGATAACATGTCTGGGATCATGCCACATATCTGCAGCATGATACTGTAGTGTGGCAGCACAATATCTGTCTCAAGTAGGCATACTGGTAGCTCCAAATGTCTGAAATACTGTTGGTAGGTCATTAAACTTACTGTTTTGGATTTAGTCAATTTACACAAATTATAAAGGTTTCCTTTGGTTGGTAGGTCAGCATTATAGAATAAATACAGTCAATTATTTGCTGTAGCTGATTTTCCTACCACAGTTTGATATGAAAAAACAACTTTCATATAAATTTATGTCTATAATGAAACTTGACACAGCCATGTAATGAGAGTCTATCATGTTGCATGTGTAAAACTGTTAACAAAAGGCAAAGCACACCATAGAATAATAAACAATAATTATTGAAATCAGACTGGTTAGCAACACATGGTATATATATATATATATATATATATATATATATATATATATATATATATATATATATATATATATATATATATATATATATATATTTACATGAGAAGTCAAAAGTCAAGGCCAGGATGTATATATGATATATCAATAGTCAAGGCCATTTGGTGTACATACAAATGTATATGACAAGTCAGAAGTCAAGGCCAGGATGCATGAAATGAGAAGTCAAGGCCAGGATGTATGATATGAAAAGTCAAGGCCAGGATTTTACGCATGGCATGTATAGTTAAATAAAAGAGTGTTGAGATTCTACTCATGGAATATATTGGAATGTATATATGTATATTAATCAAGTCAGTAACCCTTACCCTGCTGGAACTGTAAGTGCTAACCTTTGCCACTGGTAAAGAGCTAGGCCAGCTGGCTCTTTACTAGTTGCTTGTTATTCCTAAAATTGATAGTGGACAGTTCAAAAAAAGATGCAGGCTAAGTCCTTTTGAGAGATTCAGCAGGTTAACGGTTAATTGATGAAGTAAAGGGTAAGGCATGTCATGTTCAAATATTTAAACAAAACAAAACATTGATATTATCCAGTGATAATAAGCTGACCTGCGGCACATAGCACCTCAAAACATTATAATTCTGTAAACACGTCGTACAAAAGTCATGATAGAGCTGTCATACAATATATCCACGATTCCTGCTGAGTTTTGAAACAGAGGATGCAATTGTTGTTTTGCCTTCACTTTGTATCCATTTATAAAGAGAATTCTTACAAATTTCCAGGTGACCAGTCCTGGTGGCCGAGTGGTTAGAGTGTCTGCCCAGGAATCGGGAGGTTGTGGGTTCGATCCCTGGTCAAGACATACCAAAGTGGTAAAAAATGGTACTGGTATAGCTCCCTTGCTTGGCACTCAGCATAAAAGGGTAGTTTGAGAACTGGTTGGCCAGATGTCAGGATAATGTGACTAGATGTGGTATCATGCCACATGTCTAAGGCGTGATACTGCAGTGATGCAGCACTACATCTGTCTCAAGCAGACATAGTCATAGAAATGTCTGAAATACTTTTGATGGGATGTTCAACCCAATAAACAAACAAACAATTTTGCAGGGGAATACCAATTTTGGGGGTAATGAAAACCTAACCCTTTACAGTGTGGGTTTGGGTGGTTGGGGAGGCAATGGGAAACCTTTTTTTCATTTATATAATGAAAAAATTAACTATAGACATTGCTAGACTTAATCACACATGGCATATCAGCATGTGTAGAGCTGTGTTGCAAGTAAAGATATATATACAAATATTTTACCACAGTGTGTATAACAATAGGGAAACTAGACTCCCTCTTAGCATAGCATTTCCATTGCTGTTTACACTGCAGTTGGACACTCTTTAATGTAGAAACATAAGCACTTGGAGAGAAGTCTACAGAAACCATCTACAACAGGGTTCCCCTAGATGTTGTTTAGAAAATTATTATATCATATGTACTTCATTTAGTGGCTAAATAAAAGGAAAACACAAAGAAGACAATCTTAAGAATGTAATTATGACTTTAGTCATAGTAAGGTATATAATGGGGGGAAAAACAACAATAGGATTTACGTGCTTCTTAAATCCAGAATCTGTTTTGTCATAGAAAAAAATATGCTTGCCTTGAAGTTTAATAATTCCAATATTGAATCTGTGGGATCCTGAATGAATTGTAAGTTTTCTAGGTATTCTAAGCAGATTTTAAGATCATCATGCCTAGTGTGAAGCAGTGATTTGCAGAGCAATTCATCCCAAGCTGTTGGTCTTACAACATTAAGGTTTGGGTGAATTTTTTTTTCAGCATACATATTGGTCCAGCCCTACCCTATTTCATTGATCAATGTTAACAGTCCCAAAACATTGAAGGTGGAGGAAGTCCCTGAGTGCATAGATGCACCTGGGCATAATCACTGACCTTCTGCAAGCTGACTTGAAGACTTTCTTACATTAGAATCAAATTGACCAGGCTTGGGACTCAAACCACAGTCAAGTGAGGGCAAAATGATAGTCATGCAGCTACTATAACCACTTAACCACAAAGGCTGCTACCATTTTCTGACTTACCAGTTGCTAGTAAGATCATTGATAAGTGTAATACAAAGTTGAAGCTGAAAGTGTTTGTCATTGACAACACACATATTAATACAGTTCAGGTATTGTTGATCACACTTGGATATTATTGACCCCTTTTTAACCCATTTGTAACCCAAGAGTTGCCAAACAACTAACCTGGAATATAGTGAAAAAGGTTTATGGATGGGATAATGTGTAACTAATAGGGAAAAATGATTTGCCATTCTTGTTCCAATTAATAATTAATGCAGTGTCAGTTCAAAGAGCATGGAAGTCATTGATTGATTATCCCACTTCCAAGGTGTAGGCATATAGACCGTCTTCAGTATGTGTGCTTGACACTTGTAGTCAGTGGAGTTTATGGCATGTATAAATATCCCAGATTGTCAGTGATGGGCTACTGCTTTGTAGGATGCATGACTTAACCCTTTCCCTCATAGAGGATACCATGAAAAGACCTATGCGAACAGCATAAAACCAGATCAGCCTGCGAGTAGGTTTTATGCTGTTCGCTGCTCCTCAGTGGTCTGGAAATGAGGATTTTGTAATTAAATTTGGTAAGGTTTAACTGTGGTTTTCTACAGATCAGGCTTTATGTGGTACCTATTGAGTGCGTCAAAATGAGGGAAAGGGTTAAGGCAGGGTTAACTTTCAAATTGTCTTGTAGTATTGCGATTCTACCTGGAAACACCAGTTACACCTTGTTAAACTTCGGAAAAGCCTGATCATACTGGAAACAAATTTCAGTATTCATTTCAGTCATTAATGTTTATGTGACTATTCATGAGGTAAAAGATTAATTTTGTGTTACTTATTTAGCAGTTAATCAGTAGCAAATATAGGACTGACCAACCTTAGAGTTACTTGCAGACTGATCTAGTTTATTATATGTCGTAGAAATAATTCTCAAAGTTCTGGTATGATAGAGTTTTAATAGCCTTAAAAGTCTTGTATTATTGCTATAATAGGCTCAATATGACATTTTCAAATGTTATGAGGCTTCAAAAAGAGTAATACTGGGTGGAGTTGGAATAATGTTCATGATCAGGGCTTGGGGAGATTGGGATACAGGATATTTTTCCTGCTGAATTTCTCTAGATGAGAAAATTGATACTTTCCCCACACTACAGACATAAAACTAACAAAATGAAGGCCTAAATAATCTGGAAAAATGGTTTTTGTTTTTTAATATATTTATAAAGGAACCAAAAATTGGCAACAACCTAAATAATGCTTGTGTATTTAAACACTGGTGTTTGATGAAGCGCTGCAACATGTAATGTCTGTTGATCCTTTTAACAACCATGGGTTTGTTCACAAATAGATGGGGGCGGCTATTATAATTTTGAGACTTCAGACTGAAATAATCCTCAACAGGTGAGATTTTGAAAGGCCCATTGAGAGTGTAAACAGACATGGCTGTATTTTTCTTCTCAGATTATTGATGTCTGGAACACCCCCAACCTTAAGGATTTCAACAAAACTTGCCACTCCAGGCATGGGATTTATATGACATACGTCAGTTTTGTCTCAATCCTGGAGGTATGTCTCGTTATGGTTACAAAGTGTCAGATAGGTGCATACTATTTCAGACACAAAGCAAGGTTAAAGTGCAACTTCTCTTATCTCAGAACATAATATATATCATTTATTTCCAGAATCTCCATAAAACATACAAATTATGATATATATATTATTTTTTTTTTTTTTGCCAGAAAAGAATTTAAAAAAAACAACAAGAAACAAGATGTGTTTGAACAACTTGTGTATTTGAAAACACTGCCCCAGTCTGAACAGGTCAGATGTAAAATAATTGATGTCAATTGAAAGCCATTCATGAGTGGAGTATGTCAAATATATATAGACTTAATTCCATATAGTCATGGAGTCTGGGTAATTTTCAAGACAACAATAAAAAAAAATCATTTATAAAATAAGGGTTGATAATTTAAAAAAAAGAACATTACAGAGTTCCATTTTGTAATAATTACACTTCTGCTACCCCAGATCTCTTTATGATTTTAATTTCAAATCAGTACTCAAATAGTTGAGGAGTTATGTTCTGGACAGGTATTACAGATAATATAAAAATCAGACCAGGCAAACTTCTGGTTTTTGGTTACTGCAGCTCTGCTCCTGCTTGCTGTCATATTTTGTTTCAAGTCCTTACCTTGTTTGTTATGGGTTTTGCTCCCAACAAAAAAAAAAAAATAAAAAAAATAATAAAAAAAAATAAAGGGAGATAATATTAAAAAAAGACCTGGCAGGGTTATGGTCCAAGTAGAGTTACAGTTATTGGTTACTGCACTTCCAGTCTCATCATCTATATATCATATTTTAAGTTTCAAGTCAATACCTTATATAAATTATGAGAAATGCTTCTGACAAAAAAAATGAAAAAAAAAATAAAAAAAAATAAAAAGGGAGATAATTCAAGAATTGGGCCAGATTTATGGTTCTAAGTCACTGCACTACACCAAGTAACATTCTATTCATAAATATGAAATTTCAAATCATTACCATGTATTGTACCAAGTTAATTGGCCAATGTTAATTGTTAAAGTTGCTGATAAGTTAACACACAGGGCAAAAACAAATATGCCCCTGATCACAGATCTTGGGGTCTTAAAAAGGAGGTATTCAGAAGGCCCCTTTCTGAGATCTGGAAAAAAAAGTCTTAATAGTTGTAGCTGTCTGGTAAATGGAAGATGGGTATTGGGTCATAAAAAAGGAATTTGTCGCAAAACATAAATCATTCATTTTAATCATGTATCCAATATTTGTGTGATTTCAGGTTGTGTTACTTTTTTTAAGATGCCAGATTTTCATGGAAATTTGAAAGCAGTTGTCTTATTATTTATTGTTATTGAGATTACATGTGCCATTGTGGCAGTCTCCCTGTCAACTGTAAGGTAGCAGCCTTGTGAAAGATAAACAGTAGAATATGTAAAGACTACTCCCATCTGACATCATGTCTAAATAATAGATGAATAACACAGTATCTGCCATGTCATTAGAGTTACTACAGACAGGCACTTGTGGGCTATTACATACTTATAAACCAGATTCTTCAGTGATAGAGTATAGAAAAATTAAGTTATTGAATATTTAGTCTGATCATGTCATACTGTATTATGTTCATAAATTTTGGCCCAATAGATTAGGAATTCTTAAGAAAACTTTGTATTGGATTCATCCTCTTGAAGGAATACCGTTGATTTGGCTAAATATAGCAACATTTATTTGCATTATAATGGAAGGAGGTTTGTTTTAAAAATGACTGAACTATAATGGCAAAATTGTTCAAACTTGAGTTTTTTTTAGCTCACCTGAGCACTTGTGCTCGGGTGAGCTTTTGTGATCGCCTTTTGTCCGTCGTGCGTCGTGCGTCGTGCGTCGTCCGTCGTCCGTCGTCCGTCGTCAACAATTGCTTGTGAACACTCTAGAGGCCACAGTTTTGGCCCAATCTTCATGAAACTTGGTCAGGATGTTTGTCTACATGATATCTCGAATGAGTTCGAAATTGGGTCATGTGGGGTCAAAAACTAGGTCACTAGGTCAAATCTTAGAAAAACCTTGTGAACACTCTAGAGGCCACAAATTTAGCCCAATCTTCATCAAACTTAATCAGGATGTTTGTCTACATGATATCTCGGATGAGTTCGAAATTGGGTCATGTGGGGTCAAAAAGTAGGTCACTAGGTCAAATCCTTGAAAAACCTTGTGAACACTCTAGAGGCCACAGTTTTAGCCCAATCTTCATAAAATTAGGTCAGGATATTTGTCTACATGATATCTCGGATGAGTTCGAAATTGGGTCATGTGGGGTCAAAAACTGGGTCACCAGGTCAAATCTTAGAAAAACCTTGTGAACACTCTAGAGGCCACAGTTTTGTCCCAATGTTCACAAAACTTGGTCAGGATGTTTGTCTACATGATATCTCGGATGAGTTCGAAATTGGGTCATTGGGGTCAAAAACTAGGTCACAGGTCAAATCTTAGAAAAACCTTGTGAACACTCTAGAGGCCACAAATTTGGCCCAATCTTCATCAAACTTAATCAGGATGTTTGTCTACATGATATCTCGGATGAGTTCGAAATTGGGTCACATGGGGTCAAAAACTAGGTCACTAGGGAAAATCTTAGAAAAACCATGTGAACACTCTAGAGGCCACATTTTGCCCAATCTTCATAAAAATGGTCAGGGTGTTTGTCTACATGATATCTGGATGAGTTCAAAAATGGGTAATGGGGTCAAAAACTAGGTCACCAGGAAATCTTAGAAAAACCTTGTGAACACCCTACAGGCCACAGTTTTGGCCTAATCTTCATAAATTTTGGTCAGGATGTTTGTCTACATGCTATCTTGCATGAGTTTGAAATTGGGTCATGTGGGATCAAAAACTAGGTCACCAAGTCAAATCTAAGAAAAACCTTGTGAACACTCTAGAGGCCTACATTTTTGTCCCAGTCTTCATTAAACTTAATATGAATGATGACTGCATGAATTCCCAGTTGAGTGCAAATTCAGGTAGGATCAATATGTAGGTCACTTAGTCAAATGTTAGAAAAACACTTTTAGATGCCAGATTTTTTGTCATTATACCTAACACAGCCATCTTACTCAGGTGAGCGACACAGGGCCATCTTGGCCCTCTTGTTTATAAGTTGTGTGAAGGAAAGAAAACAAACTCTCTGAGTCTCTCTCTTTCCCCCTCCCCTCTCCAACATCCCTATTAAATTATGAGAGCCACATAACTTAAAATTCTTGTCCCATGGTACTCATGATCTGAAGGTTCTAGGTTCAAACCCTGGTTTGGACAGTTTACTTTCATGCATGGTCCCCTAAAGTGCAAAGGTTTATGCAACCCAGGAAGCATCAACCCTGAGATCTAGAGTGTTTGTGGAAAGACTTTGCTTTCCAATTAACTGATGAGGAATAAGTTGTGTGTCAGATTTTGTTGTTAAGTTTTGCTTTCTTAATGAGGCCATCATGATAGCTTATTGTCAAAAATTACAAATATAGAAATACAGACTTGACAATGGTTCCATTGTATGTAGCGGACAAAACTTCCCCACAGTTTTGATAACAATTTAAGCATTTCTTTGTCCCAATTTTGTCTGTGTTCTTTGGATTAGTTTTGACCTTGAATTGCCTATTGTCACCCCTTGTTTGTTGTTTAATGATATTTGATAAATAATGAGAGTAGGTTATTTATAACTGTTATGTAAACATTTTTATTGATCTCTATCCCTTTCTTGTCTGTCTGCTTTTGTCAAATGTGTTTAGAACTTAATTCTTAAATGGTAACTTTATGTACATGTATATATTTGTTATATCCTTTACGACCTCTGGTCAAGGTTGTAAGGTCATTAAGTGCATATTTGCTCAAAATCAAAATCATATCTGGTAATGATTGTTGTGTCACCAGCTGAAGTCAAGCAGAGGTTACACATAGAGGTCACTTCTTCAGACATTTTTCTGTCTGTCACACTTTTTCTGTCACATTTCATCAGGAAACACAATCATGTGTTCCAAGGAACAGGCTTGTTCATAATTGGATGCAGATGTCCAACATATTGTAAAAATATACAAACATCTAAAAATACTCCTCTTCAAGACCAAGGTCATTTTTTTTCCATATCAAAATGAATTTTATTATTAGTATCTTGTATTTAGATCACTTTTAATTTAGATGCTTAAGATATATATTTTTTCCATTGTAGAAAAAACTTTATCAGAATATAATGAATGTGTTTCTATGGTATTTTACTGTAAGACTGAACTATAAGGGTATGTGAATTACATTGAAGGGTTGGTACATACAGAGTTCAAATTTCCAATACAAAGAGGCTTAATATTTTGATAGACTGTAATGGACAGATCTTTTGGCAAATTTGTGGCCAATGAAATGTGGTGTTCAATTTTAACTGCAGACTTAGATGAAGAGGAGCATCAAAAGATATCGCAGTTGAAACCTTCAAATTTGTCAGGTTGACGTGTCTTACAAATCTTCAAACACTTAAAACCAGTACTCTCCTGTACTGGAGACCATGTACAGAATACCATTATAGTTATATCCTGTGAGTTTTCTATTTCAGCCCCTTTTTTTTTTTTTTTTTTTTTTTTTTTTTGCTTGATATTGAATATTGCTGATTTGCCTGTATGAACCGTCAACTCATTCCTACAATAATTTCTATCCGGTTGCTGCAGCTTCTCTTAAACACGACTGCTTTTATAATATATGGAATATATATATCGGATACTGGTCTGTTTAGTTATACAGTGCATAGAAATTCTGAAAGACATGATTATGTATCACATATCAAGATCTATTTCCAAGGTCGATTCAGTTGTT
>CM037778.1:75795038-75845038 GCA_021229015.1 Solen grandis
AAAAAAAAAATATATCGAAGGGACACAATAATTGTGTGTGACTTAAAAGCAGAGAAGAACAAATTTCCCTATGATGTTGCGTAACTGTCACTTTACCATGCGGAGGAATATAATTTCTTTTGAATGCAAAGGTGGCTCGAAGGTTAATTTGGATTGTTGATGTGCAGGTTTCAGTCATTTAGTGGTGTTACAATGATCTATATAGAAAGGCTATATTCCAGTGCAAATCCGTGTAACTTACTAATAATCACATCAAGCTAATGACCTCAGATACCCCAGGGGTTATTTTATGCATTATATAATAGAATGGCTGATACCTGTATAATAGTATCTGCAATCTGAAGTTGCTTTATAGGAGGAGCCACTGATATTTACCTATAAATATAGAGACTGAGCCGTCGCTCGGTTAAATAAGATACTGAGAGTTCAAATCAAAGCACTGATAGTGCTGAGAGAACAGTATTGTTACATTTTTTGATTTTCAAAGTATATTTTATAAACTGGGGTCAAATTTTCAAGCAATTGACAAAAAAACAACAACAAAAAAACGCTTTATATTTGTGTTAACAAGGTCAGTACAAGAAATTAAAGATGAATGCACCATTTGTTTCAACGAACTGTTAACGATTAGCACATCGCAACTGTTACTCTCCCTATTTCTATAGCATACAGTTTATAAGGTTTATATCAAATATGCATATCTAAATCGAAATGAAACTAGTCTAAACAACAATTGTTCATTACTTTAATATTAGTTTGGTATCTGGCAAAAACTAAGTTACCCTGCATATCCACAGCTCGTCAAACTCCCCTACATTTTTTCAGACACACACAACTTCAGTGCTTTGATTATATTAAAAGAGTTTATGAATGATAACAGCTGAAGAAAAGTTGCATATTTGAATACTTTAATAAAACTCAGGATGCAGGCATTTCAGGATCTATGCTTAGAGATGACATCCATTGGAAAATTTTTATTGCTTATGAAATCAAATATGCACAAAAGTCTCATGAAAAAAAATCTGTTGGTAAACCTGGTTAAGAATAAAAAAAAAAGGGGATGAGCAGTTATTGATGAAGTTTAGCATATATAAGTAGCAAGGGTGACTGACAATGTAAGTAGGAAATGCCAGATATTATTTGTGTCTGTGTGTATGTGGTGTAAGTGAGGGGAAGGTGTCCAGGATGTGGTGTATGTCAGGTTGATATGTGTTGTTTATATGTGTTGTTTGTATGTGATACATATAGTATGTTTAGATGTGTTGTAATTTGTAGGTTCACAAACTAAATCAGCTAGACAATGAATTAGACATTGATGTGGAGAAAGATGATGATTACAATGGAGATGAAGGTTTGTATGTTGGATGAACCATCACTGTCAGAGCCTGATTACTCAGACATCAGCTATGATCTTCCGCTAGTCTCATAGATAAGATGCTAGGCAATTTAGCAGTTTAAGATATCTAGGGCTTTTATGTATGTGTTAATATGTATCTATGATGCACATTACAGAAAATGTAAATTTTCACATTATAATTGTTTATAGCCATTGTAATAAGTTTCCTGTGTTGATTTTTTTAATACAGTATACAGTATATTAGTTGGTATATAAAAACAGCACAGGTCTCCTGTTTTTCTTGTCACTGAATGTAAAATTAAGTTTTCTGTTTACATTATTAATTAACCCTTTCCCTCATATAGACTCATTTTGACGCACTCAGTAGGTACCACATAAAGCCTGATCTGCAGAAAACCACAAATTTAATTATAAAGTCCTCATTTCCAGACCACTGAGGAACAGCGAACAGCATAAAACCAGATCAGCCTGCGAGTTACTCGCAGGCTGATCTGGTTTTATGCTGTTCGCATAGGTCTTTTCATGGTGTCCTCTATGAGGGAAAGGGTTAAAGTGCCTGAGTGCAGTCTTACTTTTCAAGTGTTACAAGCAGATCTCTTTAATATCTCTGAGAACTACAATATAATTTTGTTTTGAAAATCCCATACTTTGTGTGTAATAAACGTTCTTATCCTTTATATGTAAAGCTAGATATTAATTTAAGGTCATGAAATGAAGTAATTACATACTGTCATTTCAAGGGCTTGGTTACAAACAAATGTAACTGCTTCTTATTTATGTATAGTTAACTTAGTTTTGCACCAAATACTTAAATATATATTTTGCTTTTTTTTTCTATGTTAGCCAGAAATTGTTTTCTTAAATTTGTGCACAAGAAGTTTTTGGGAGCCATTATAAATCTAATAATGTAAAAGTTATATCTTATACAGGAGAGTGGATAAGTTGTAAGAAAACTAAAAAAATCATTCATTGCTTAATTGCTTATAGTTAGTAGACTAGCAAGAACAAAAATGTATAAAGGATCAAGGTTTTTCTATTCATAGCTTTGATCAAGATATTTTAATTCAGTTTTGTTCTTAAGTACTTTTTTTGTTTTGGAGTAAATTTAGCTAATGTATAATAGTACTAATAACTCATAATTGGGGAAAACTGTGTGTAAGCTGCTGAGTAGCTCAGTCAGTAGAGTATTTGCCCTGTAAGTGATGGGCCCCAGTTTGAATCCTAGTCAGGCTGCGCATTTTTTCAACCTATATTCTTTTTATCCTCTATGAAATAGATGGAGACATGTCGAATTGTAACTATTGCTTGCACCATCAAGTTTGCATGAAATGTTGTTTGAAATCTCTCTTTCCATTTTTATTTCTTCCTATTTTAGCAGTGCTTTCGTTTTCTCCATGTCACTTGATTAACCCTGGAGTTTATCACTTAAATATGCCATTTTTGTTTTTGCACTGTATCGGGCCTTGTTTATTTTTAACAGTTTTGATTGTAATACCTTAATATTTATAAGGTACTAATTAGTAGGGAATAGTACAAACCTGACTGGACCTAGTGGTTAAATGGTTAGAGGGTCTGTCTTTATCTGGGAGGTAGCGGGTTTGATCCCTGCCCATGTCAGTAATCTTAAAAAGGGTATATTACAAGAGTAGATCCAGGATTGGTTGGCTTGGTATCAGGATTAAGTGACAGGGTGTATAATCTTTCCATGTGTCTTTGGCATAATATCCTCACAGGTAGCACTATATACTGCAGACAATGTCTCCAAATGACTGAAATGTTGGTGGGGTGTTAAATCCAAGCAAGGAAAACAAACTGTATAAAACCTAAAACCTTGTCATTCTGTTTGTTTCAAGCAGGCTGATCTGGTTTTATACTGGTCACATTGACAATCTTTCTTGTAGTTCTCATGTGGTTGAGGGTCACCGTGATTTACTGTAAGATTTGTCAAGGTTGTAGATAGTATAGGGAACACATGTGGTCATTGGTTTGGGTCAAGGGTTTGTAATGTCTTATTCTTTAGAGATGAAAACATAGAATATGAAATTATAGTAAATGTTTTGGCCATTTCTTATAGCAAACACTATCTGACTTGTTTTATGTTCAATCTTTAAATAATGTTCTACCCATATTGACTTTATGAATATATAATTATTAAGATATATCAAGATATATAAAAAAATCAGTATTTCAAGAGAAATATTTTTGTTTTGCTTTACACAGGACCAATTTTATAGCATTTCTGTGTAGCCCATCTGTAATGTAAGAATTTGTCAGTTTGTGCTTCATTCAATTTGTAGTTATAATGACAGCTGACTTTACATGGTGGCAGTTTACTTATTTTCTTAACATTTGACCCAAGCATAAATATCCCCTTAAAACCCTAGGTTGCTAGTTTTAAACCAAATCAGCATAAAAGAAATTATCAAGCATGAATCAAGAAATTAAAGAATATGGTGTACTGATTAATACTTTTGAGCTGATATGGTTTTATGCTTGATCAGGAGTTTTTTCTAGTTTAGTCTTAATTGGAAAGGTTAACTTGGGTTTTCAGAGTTTGGGAAGTGTTATAATCTGTGAATAGTTAGCTGACTGAACACTGAAAGGATCTGAAGAGACAAAACATTGTAGATCTAATCTATAACAGTAGAACACAATACTTAATATGTACAAATGTACCTATACGCCATCATGTTTATCATCTATATGGACAGAAGTGTCAGATAGACTTGTCAGAAGCTACATGTGTATGCATACAATAGGACTGTATAGTAAGCATGGAAAAGGTTATTGTTACTCCCTGAGTGTATGATCATGAACAAGGAGGGAGTATTGAACAATAGGTAAAGACTGAGTTTGAATATCTACCATCATATTGTCTGTCTACAATGTAGATTGTTTTTCTTTGTTTGAATTTTATTTTTATCTGGTCTTAATATTCCAAGACTGTCCTTTGGTAAAATGGTATGAAGAAAGACAACTCTGGTTTACAGAAGATGTTGTAAACCAGAGTTGTCTTTCTTCATACCATTTTGCGTGTTTTTCACATCTTCAATATAATAATTCCCCCTTTCAGTCAGATACATGTATAACTAAAATGTTCCATACTCTTGCTTGCCTTGAATAATTTGATAAGGCACAGTGATATTTTCCTTTGTGCTGGCTGCTATATATATAACATATATGTCGTGAATGACTGCATGTCCAGGAGCAGTAACTGAAGCTGACTCCATATGCATGTAACCAATTCAAACTCATTTCTTAAACAGACTCTATACACTAAATATCTCAAAGGGTTCAAGGTTGGATCAATAACTTTAGCATTGAAGGTCATGAAAGACTTTCCCCCTCTTCATTGTTTGAACCCCGTGTACAGCCACATCATGAATTTAGCTTGTGTTAAAGTCATCTGCCTGATTCATATAACTGTAATAACTACAACAATGAAAATACATAGTTGGGTAAAGACCGGAAATCCAGAATCGAAATCTTAAATTCTCCATAGAAATATTGATATAGATTAAAAAAAAAATATGGCCATCAAAATGAACTTTGTTATAAAACCAGTATTAAAATATTGATGTTAACATACATGTATTTCTTTAACAACTGGAGTGTGTTTACACAGTTAACCCTTTCCCTCATAGAGGAAACCATGAAAAGACCTATGCGAACAACATAAAACCAGATCAGCCTGCGAGTAACTCACAGGCTGATCAGGTTTTATGCTGTTCACTGCTCCTCAGTGGTCTGGAAATGAGGATTTTATATTAAATTTGGTAAGGTTTAACTGTGATTTTCTGCAGATCAGGCTTTATGTGGTACCTATTGAGTGTGCCAAAATGAGTCTATATGAGGGAAAGGGTTAAATGAGTCTATATGAGGGAAAGGGTTAAATGAGTCTATATGAGGGAAAGGGTTAAATGTGTCTATATGAGGGAAAAGGGTAAATGAGTCTATATGAGGGAAAGGGTTAAATGAGTCTATATGAGGGAAAGGGTTAAATGTGTCTATATGAGGGAAAGGGTTAAATGAGTCTATATGAGGGAAAAGGTTAAATGAGTCGGGTGGCCTGGGGTATAATTATGATAGTGCTAATTGTTTGAAAACTGCTGAATTGGAGTGCTGCAAGCTTTTTTAGAATTAATGAGAGGAAAATCATTAGGATGGATTTTTAGATATGCTGCTAACAGAAGAACATGTATATATGGAACACTGTTAATTCAGAATTTTATTATAATATGAATAATAATTATCAATTAAATAAAAATATTACAGAGTTATTCTTGAAATAACCCTTCAGTGAGCTAATTAAAAAATAGTATGTTCTATGACTGAGATAATGTTTGATAGTGATACCATGCCTATTAATAGACTTTTATTTATCTGATGCAGAAGAAATTTATGAAAAATTAAATTAAGTTTTTATTTAGATATCATAGTGGTCCTTGCCAGTTTTTACAGGCATCAAATTTCTTTTAAAAAGATATTATGAAAATCGGTCAATCAATATTGTAATCCTTTTATGTCATTTGTTATTTAAACACAACAGAAAAGTATTATGAATTCATAAGTTACTCTTAACTGTTCATTTATTATAGATATTTTGTGTAAACTGCTCTCGTTATTTTGATAACATAATTCACACATGCTTTTTCTTCTGTACCTTGCAGTAGACTCCTGGTTAGATGGGGACAACAACAATAACAACAACAGGCCAGATGCTTTGTCTGCTGATTCAGGGGAGAGAATCTACTCAGGAAGAACAAGTCCCAAAAAACGATTTAACGCTGATGACAACGGCTTGAGACGGGGAATCAGTGCTAATACAGTGGATAGTTTTGACAATGCATACAACCGGAAACCACCCAGTGGTAGTAAAACCAGAAACACAGCCAATATAGAAGAAGACGACTTCTTTGACTCTTGATAGATTTAAAGTCTTTGAGGTTGCTCCTGCAACTTTTCATCTACTCAAAATTGCTGTCATCAAAATCAGCTTCATCGTCATTTTTCACTGCAGTAGTAGTAGAAGAATGTAAAACAAGTGCCCAATTATCACTTTACCTCTTTTAATATTTAACAGGTAAATAGATAATTTGCAGCTCCATGTTCAAATTTGTTTTATTTAACTAAATGGCTTTATATTTAGAATCATCAATTGTTTACCAGGTAATTTGTTTATGTTAAGAGGATAACATGTTTTAGATATATAAAAAAACAACAGCAGAAAAAACAAATATTAGCAACATCACTATTTTGAAATATAATATGAATATGCTTCATTTATCAGAAGTAAGCCATAGCAATTATAGATTATGCTCTTAACGTACATTAGGACAAAAGAGTAAAAAATATACCAAATGACAAAAGATATTTTTCGCTGATAGGATTTAACTCTTTACTTCTTGAGAGATCTAATTTAAGAATGGCTTTTGTGGAAATCCAGACCAGTCTGCCAATGACTTGCAGTCCGGTCTTGTTTTTATTCATTCAGTGACCCTGCAGCTGTGCATAATATAGACTACAGGAAAGAATAAAAGCTGAAAAAATCAATTCCACATATGTTTTTGTACTATAAAGAATTGTTTCATGTTTTTTTACCACCTGTCAGAATTCTGTTTTAATTTATAAACATTTTATTCATAAGTATACATGGATGGGATTCAGAATTTTTAAACATTTTCTCTGTTTCCTTATTTGAGAAAGCTATTATTTGATATTCCACTTTTTTTCCTTTTAAATCAGAAATGAGTAGTTGTAAGTTTCTATAAGTGCAAATTAATTTCAGTTGTCCTGACAATTCATATAAGTCATATATGTATGATCTGCAGGAATATGACCATCATTCCTAGAATTAATGATCTAATGAAAAATTTAACTGTAGAGCACCATGGTTTTTTTATTCCCTGTTGATAGTCATTTTTTCTTTAAAAGGAAAACTTAGAAAAATGTTTCAATCAGTTGAGATTTTTCAGGGTAAGTCTTCCATTGCTATGCTCAAATCTGTTTTTCTTAGATTGAGTAATCTGTAACAAAATGCTTTTTTCTTAACTCTTTACCTCATGAATATTCATGTTAAGATATTTGTCTTGATGACTATCTGAACTTTATAAGGTAATTATGAAACAATAGATTTGTATTTGCTGAGTATATTCTGAGCTATACAAATATAGGAGACCCTGAGCAGACAGCTCTTTTCTTTGCTGTCTTATCAGGGTCTTCTGTTTGCCATCACATAAAATCAAGTCTGTATGTGGTAAAGGGTAATTAATCCAAAAAGTTACAAATGATAAAACAAAAGAAAAATCGTATTTATTTACCTCAATTGGACAGAGAATTTCTTTCAGAACATGTCATGACACTCAGAAGCTGTATAATGCACTAAATTACTTGACAGTATTTCTTTCTATTTTGTATTTTGTATGAGAATCTTCAAGGTTAGTATATTATGTTATATGTTTCTTTTTGTTATGTACATTATGACAGTCCAACCTCAACCCCTGCTTTCAGGGAAATTACTTTCCCACAGATCAGATCATACATACTGTTTGCCTCTAGTTAACCCTTTCCCTCATATAGACTCATTTTGACGCCCTCAATAGGTATCACATAAAGCCTGATCTGCAGAAAACCACAGTTAAACCTTACCAAATTTAATTACAAAATCCTCATTTCCAGACCACTGAGGAGCAGCGAACAGCATAAAACCTGATCAGCCTGCGAGTTACTCGCAGGCTGATCTGGTTTTATGCTGTTCGCATAGGTCTTTTCATGGTGTCCTCTATGAGGGAAAGGGTTAAATGCAATTCTATCTCAGCCAGTGTTATTTAATCTGACCAGAATGAGCATTTCTTAGTTGTCTAATCAAGATTTTCACTGCTTTATAGCAATTGTGTTTTAAAGTGCATATTTTTCTAGGGGCGGGTGAAGAGAAATCAACAACAAAAAATAAGTAATTTATGGCTCAGTGTGCTTTTCTGAGTGTTATTTTTTCCTTTTGAAGTTTCTCTGAGTATTTCATCTCATCATATAAGAAATAATCTAGGGACCTGACTGAATGCTCATAATATGCTCATGAGATAATTTTTGAATGAGTGTGCTTTTTTACAATTCAAATTGTCTGAATTTATTAACTTGCTCATTTCATTTTTATACAGATAACACACTTTTAATTAAGCTACAAAGGGTATATTTTCATGACTTATGATGGTGTTTGTTGTATTTTCTTGATGTAGTTATGAAATACATAAGAAAATTATGTGGCTTTCTATTTCTGTATTTCATAATGGTAATTGTGAAATGTATGTACAACAATACATGTCAGGCCCATTTTTAGACATATATTCTAGTTATATATGTGTACAGTCTGTAAATAACTTAAAACCTTTACCTCATGAATATACAGTCTTACAAAATTATGACTTAATAACAATTTATGAACTTTAAATGGTATATGAAACATTGGATTTTTCTTTGCTGTGTAGAATCTTAGCCAAAGTTTTTCATGAGTAAACAAAGGAGACAACCCGTGGTGAAAGCTGTTTGATTTAGGTCTGCACTGTTTGCCAGGGCATGAAATTAAGTCTAAAAGAAGTATGGGTTAAAAAAAATGCTCATTATATATACTCGGGGCCATTAATCTCGCGGTATCACTAAACTCGCGGTATTTAGAAAAGCGCCCCTAGCCTTTGTAAACATAAACAATCGTGACCCAATTTCTTCACGTTTACAAAAGAAATATTTTCCGACAATATGCCACCAATTTGGGTAATTAAATATTGAAATAATATGATTTTAACATTTTATCTAAAAACAGCATTATTTTCACTCACATATTCCTAAAATAACCTAAATCCTTCACATTGACATCCGTCGTCTGTCAAAATTTTGAACTGTCAAACTGAGGTTTGAAGTATTATATTTTATGCAAATTGATTAGACTGTGAAATCACTAATTTTTCCATCATTACTATCTAATCTAGTTATTTTCAATTAAAATTGGCCTTTTATACCAGTCTACCGCGAGTTTAATAGCCTCCCCTGATTACAAATGGCTGCCACAGTATGACAATTGGTGACCTAATTAAACTGTTATTGAGTGATGTCTTTGTTGTACAAATGTGTCATTTTGAAGAAATTAGATGAAAGTCACAGTTTTTGAAGACAATTAGATTTGATAAGTTGTTTTTCATAATTTATTCGTCGTTAAAGTGTTATTACCGCGAGATTCGTGGCCCTCAGTATAGCATTTCTACTGTTTACCTATCAGGAAACTTGTGAATATTTTACAATCAAGGAGTAACCAATGACTATAACTAGATCAGCCTTGGAAAAACTTGTACTCTGAAAATAATGTGGACACACTGAAAATTTCAATAGGGGTTTTGCAAGAATCTTCCGTAATTTTCCCAAATACAAAGTACTAATCCAATCAGGAACTGTTTACAAATGTGTTTTTTTCTGATATTAGAAGTACTTGTCTCATAATAGATGTAAAAGAAATGATTGAACATATGATTAAATCAGTCTGAGTGAAATTTCTTTCAGTCTGATTCACCTTCTCTCAGTGTACAGGGTTTTAAAATGGTATAACCAATTGATAGACGGTTGAATGCAGACATGCCACCTTCAGCAGCAGAAAAACATACCACACTGTATGATCTGTTAACATGACGCCAAAACAGGCATATCCATGCCCAGAACATTGTTCAAGGTTGTTAAACAAAAATAACCATTGAAAACAAGGTTTGCATAATTTTTTATCAGGGTTTTGTACAGCTTTTTGTTGATTAAACAATTATAAAAACTGATTTGAGGCAGTTTGGTGTCTTGTCGATTGTAACACTGTACACAAGTTATACTGGTTGGAAGTTGATATTTTCTTTTATATATTGTATGTGTATACTACTTTAAGAGTCACATTTTCTATGCATTTTATATGTTCATGAATGTCTTACCTTTAAGTATTATTGCGGTATCACTTGCCATGTAATGCGCATAATCAAAATGCTCACGTTGCTAGGTTACATTACTATTTATTCCTCCAAGATGGAACACTACTAGAAGAGACACTAAAAAGTCCAAAGTTTAGAGCAATAGTTTTGTTTCTTTACACTTCTTGGGTGTCATATACCCTAACCAAACACTTTGAGAACATGGGAAACGAAGGATATATGTCCTCAATACAAGTTTGATTTAAGAGTAATTGTAGAAGCTTTTGCACTGAACAATGGGCTTTTTTTTGGCTTAGATGCTAATAACATTTATAGTTGAAAACATGATTTTACTAACTTTTTACAAATATTTTTATTTTATTTAAAATACAAATCACCTATTCATTTTTATTCAACAGTTTTACATAAATACAGGAGAAATATGTCATACTCGTCTTATTTATTTGAGATACTTGTAAGATGTTGTCTATATATATATGTACATAAATAATTCTCATACATATGGTAGTGGCAGGTGTCAGCCATTGTTTTAAGTTTAGTAGTTTTTTTATGTCTAGGAGTCCATGCTATGACAGGTCTATAAACTCAGGGCTTTGCCCTAGATAGACCCAAATGTCTTACAGATTTCAGTGTTTCACAGAGAGAAATCAAATTATGCAAAATATTAAGTTTCATTATTTAAGCAAGGACACTGTCTTTTGACCTCTCAGCACATTGCAGTGTTGTTTTATGTAGAAATGTGTCCTATAATTATTAAAGTAACAAATTATTTGAAATATTTGTCCATGTCTGTTACAGCTTTAGGGCTAACACATCATTTAGTTATTATAGATCACATAACAAGGTTGACCATCAGTTCCGCAACACATTTGTGCCAGGACTTGTTTTAAATACAGCCTAATTGAAATATTTTATTAGGATATATTAAAATCAATTAGTAGTTGGATATCTGGCAACAGCAAGCAGGGGAATATGATAAAACTATATTTATATAATCATATAATTTTCCCCCTTTTTAAATGTTTGTAATGTTATTGATCTAAATCAAATACTGGTAATGATCTTTTGTTATTGTAAGAGGCAGTCAGTCTTTTCAAATCACTTGGAAGAATATATAGATCTATATCATCAAAAATATTTTTTGACAAATTGGTAATTGCCGATGAGAAGGTTTCCTCATGAATAACTTATTTAATAACAAGTGTCACTTGATTTTTGTCATCAGGATATATGTTATTGCTATCCTATTAATAAATCCTTAGGTTTTTCAAGTGCCATGTCTGTGATACTTTCTCACGTCTCTTTGATGTTTGACTTTACAAGGGCATTGATAGACACATTTATAGCATACAGTCTTTTTCTCTGTTGTTGGTCAAAGGGAGATTATACATTAAAAATTATGGTTTAGTAATGCAGAGTTAATATCTTACGATTTTGTTCAGGTTGGAATTATGGATTCAATTTTACCAGTTGAATATCTGAGCAGACTTGACACATTTTACATGGAAATCTTTGCATGCCCAAAGCTTCAAAGATCCATATGCTGTTCATCATCCATGGGGCAACAAAATAAAATGATGAATAGTATAGTCTGTTTCAAATATTGATTTATAAATATGCATCAATATAATTACTTTCAATGATATCAAATACTAAGAAAATTTTGAATGTGAAAATTATTGGTAGTGGGAAAATAAGTCGGAATGCACGTAGATTGTGTTATGTTTTTTCATAAATAAAAGGTATTTTCCTTGAGTTATCAGATTAAAAAATATCCAAGTTTTGTCATTGATTAGTTTCTATATGCATATCATGATGTGGTGTTCACTTTAAATCTCAATTTAAAATGTTCAATAATGCTTTGGGCATATATCAGTCATCCAAAGCTTGAATTTGAAAAATCATTATTTATTTATTGTTATTTTTGAGAGATTTTATGAAATATTCACAGTATTAGTATGCGCTGTTCTGTTGCAAGAAATAGTTTTCATATTTTTGAATATATATTTATATACTCTGCTATGTTGTCTGTAAAAAGAAGCAAAGTAAAAAAAAACATGAAAACAATTTTGTTATATTATTTAATCCATTTGTCATTAAAAAAATTATAAAGAAAAGTGTCCTCAAAATCCATGAAAAGTGTTCCAGATGAAATTGGCTGGCCACACATGAAACCTTTTTTTTAAAACAGTATATATAAGAAAAATTGGTTCAAGGTATGAAGCATTATCAGTCATCAGCTTAAAATCACATATTTTAGATCCCAATATTCTTATCTAACATGCTCACGAGTCTTTTTGTCTCAGTTATCTGTATTTGTAAACCGATTTCCCTTGATGAAATGCCATTACAGAAAAAAGCAGACCATGTAAAGTCAGTAGTGTTCATTTTTAACTCACCAGAGCACGAAGTGCTAGGGTAATTGGGATAATTCTGAACAATCTTTAAAACATCTCTGAAACCGCTGGACAGAATTTGATAAAACTTGGCATGTATGATCCTTGGGTGGGCCTCTACAAAATTGCTCAAATAAAGTTGATCCATGAAGAACTCTGGTTGCCATGGCAACAAATAGAAAAAATAATTGAAAACTTTGAAAATCATCTCCTCTGAAACCGCTGGACAGAATTTGATAAAACTTGGCATGTATGATCCTTGGGTGGGCCTCTACAAAAATTGCTCAAATAAAGTTGATCCATGAAGAACTCTGGTTGCCATGGCAACAAATAGAAAAAATAATTGAAAACTTTGAAAATCATCTCCTCTGAAACCGCTGGACAGAATTTGATAAAACTTGGCATGTATGATCCTTGGGTGGGCCTCTACAAAAATTGCTCAAATAAAGTTGATCCATGAAGAACTCTGGTTGCCATGGCAACAAATAGAAACAAGAGGGCCATGATGGCCCTGGATCGCTCACCTGATATCATTAGGCTATGTAAAATCAAGTGACCCCTGGGGCAGAGCCAATTTTGACCCCAGGGTCATGATTTGAACAAACTGGGAGAGGTTATTAGCCCAGTTACACCAAATATCTAAACTCCAGACCTTGGGTTTTAAAAATTTTTCTAGATTTTTTTCCAAAATAAGTCTATGTAAAATCAAGTGATCCCTGGGGAGGGGCCAATATTTTCACCAAATATCTAAACGCCAGGCCATGTGTTTTCTAGTTTCCTAAAAAGAAGAATTTTCAAGTTATTTCTATATTAGCCTATGTAAAATCAGGTGACCCCGGGGGGCCAATTTGACCCCAGGGCATATTTGAACAACTTGGTAGGATCAAGACATGCTCAACCAAATATCTAAACCCAGGCCTTGTGGTTTCTGAGAAGAAGATTTTTCAAGTTTTTCCTATATTAGCCTATGTTAAATCAAGTGACCCCTGGGGTGGGGCCAATTTTGACCCCAGGGTCATAATTTGAACAATCTTGGTGAGATCACCAGACAATGCTACACACCAAATATCTTAACTCTATGCCTTGTGGTTTCTGAGAAGAAGATTTTTCAAGTTCTTTTCCTATAGTAGCCTATGTTAAATGAAGTGACACCTGGGGCGGGGCCAATTTTGACCCCAGGGTCATAATTTTTACAATCTTGGTAGAGAGTCATAAGATCATGCCACATACCAAAAATCTAAACTCCAGGCCTTGTGGTTTCTGAGAAGAAGATTTTTTCAAGTATTTCCTATATTAGCCTATGTAAAACATGATTTGAACAAACTTGGTAGTGATCTAGTAGACAATGCTGCACACCAAATATCTAAGCTCCAGGTCTTGTGGTTTCTGAGGAGAAGATTTTTTTAAGATTTGACTATAGACATATAAGGAAAACTAGCCACGACCCTGGCGGCCATGTTTTTTTTCGGATCCAAATAATTTTAACAATCTTGGAAGACATTTAATAAAGGAACATCTGTGCCAAAACAATTTGAAATAACGCCAGTGGTTTTGGAGAAGAAGTTTTTTTTCAATTTTCACTATAGACATATAAGGAAAACTAGCCCCGCCCCTGGCGGCCATGTTTTTTTATGGATCCAAATAATTTGAACAGTCTTGATAGACATTTAATCAAGGAACATCTGTGCCAAAACAATTTGAAATCAAGCCAGTAGATGTAGATAAGAAGAGTTTTAAGTTTTCACTATAGACATATAAGGAAAACTAGCCCCGCCCTGGCGGCCACGTTTTTTTATGGATCCAAATAATTTGAACAATCTTGGTAGACACTTACCAAAGGAACATCTGTGCCAAAACATTTTGAAATTCAGTTGGTTGTTTTGGAGAAGAAGACATTTTAAGTTTTTTCTTTCCGTTGCCATGGCAACCAGAATTCCAAATGGAATTCAATTCTTTGAACAACTTTGAAAGGGGACCACCCAAGGAACATCCCTGTAAAGTTTTATCAAAATTGACCAAGCGGTTAAGGAGGAGATGTCGTTTGAAGCAAAATGTTGACGGACGACGGACGGACGGACGGACGACGGACGGACGGACGACGGACGAAGACCGGTCACAATAGCTCACCTTGAGCCTCTGGCTCAGGTGAGCTAAAAATAATTGAAAACTTTGAAAATCATCTCCTCTGAAACCGCAGGACAGAATTTGATAAAACTTGGCATGTATGATCCTTGGGTGGGCCTCTACAAAAATTGCTCAAATAAAGTTGATCCATGAAGAACTCTGGTTGCCATGGCAACAAATAGAAAAACTAATTGAAAACTTTGAAAATCATCTCCTCTGAAACCGCTGGACAGAATTTGATAAAACTTGGCATGTTTGATCCTTGGGTGGGCCTCTACAAAAATTGCTCAAATAAAGTTGATCCATGAAGAACTCTGGTTGCCATGGCAACAAATAGAAAAAATAATTGAAAACTTTGAAAATCATCTCCTCTGAAACCGCTGGACAGAATTTGATAAAACTTGGCATGTATGATCCTTGGATGGGCCTCTACAAAAATTGCTCAAATAAAGTTGATCCATGAAGAACTCTGGTTGCCATGGCAACAAATAGAAAAAATAATTGAAAACTTTGAAAATCATCTCCTCTGAAACCGCTGGACAGAATTTGATAAAACTTGGCATGTATGATCCTTGGGTGGGCCTCTACAAAAATTGCTCAAATAAAGTTGATCCATGAAGAACTCTGGTTGCCATGGCAACAAATAGAAAAAATAATTGAAAACTTTGAAAATCATCTCCTCTGAAACCGCAGGACAGAATTTGATAAAACTTGGCATGTATGATCCTTGGGTGGGCCTCTACAAAAATTGCTCAAATAAAGTTGATCCATGAAGAACTCTGGTTGCCATGGCAACAAATAGAAAAACTAATTGAAAACTTTGAAAATCATCTCCTCTGAAACCGCTGGACAGAATTTGATAAAACTTGGCATGTTTGATCCTTGGGTGGGCCTCTACAAAAATTGCTCAAATAAAGTTGATCCATGAAGAACTGGTTGCCATGGCAACAAATAGAAAAAATAATTGAAAACTTTGAAAATCATCTCCTCTGAAACCGCTGGACAGAATTTGATAAAACTTGGCATGTATGATCCTTGGGTGGGCCTCTACAAAAATTGCTCAAATAAAGTTGATCCATGAAGAACTCTGGTTGCCATGGCAACAAATAGAAAAACTAATTGAAAACTTTGAAAATCATCTCCTCTGAAACAAATGGTCAGAATTTATTTTCCTTTGGCACAAATAGTCACCTCATGAATGTCTACCATAATTGCTAAAATAAAGTTGATCCCTTGAAAAATGAGGTCCCTAGGGGTGGCTAATTCCCTTATATACTCTATATAGAAAACATCAAAATTCTTCTTCTGTGCAAAGGCCAATATGGGGCCGAAATAAGGCCCCATTCCCATCCGTAAAAGTATATATTTTTACTCAACCGCATTTTACACACTTCTCCTTCTCAATTTGTTTTGTTTTTTCCTCATGTAACTGGTAATCCGCCTGGTAATCTAAAGAGAACTAAAAAGAGAGAGGAAAAAACTTGAAATGAGCTTATCTGTTTAACTCTATTTTGCATAAAATTCTGCCAGATTCATGGCGATGTAACGTACGCAAATTGCCGATTTTGTTACGAAAATATTTTAATGTAGAGATGCATTGTTTTGTGGATAAAAGCTAAAAAGACACACTGTAGGTAATTTGGAGAGTACTTTTAGTATTTTGCAAAATAAATTCACAACTTTCTCTGACCATGTAAATAAAATTAATAACCAAAAAAGCTTTGCATTTTTAAATGTCATCAGTTTTCGCGGATTTACTTTCTCTTTTGACAACTTGTAAATAAAAGGAATCTGAAACGATATTAAAGAATTTTCGAAATATTTTGTTACAGATTGCTATTTAAAAGTTTAATTATGTTATGTAAAAGTTAAATCAACCATTTTAACGAACTGCTTTCATTTTCTTCCCATACAAAAAGCCCTGTGTCTTTCAAACTATCACATCGTGTAACTGCAACTGATAATACAATATATTATATTATCTTCAATTAATAAATTTCAGAATTTTACTTCCATGAAATTAATGGTCAGGATTGATTTCATGAATGTCTGCCATGATTGCTAAAATGAAGTTGATCTCTGGTTTGTCATTTGATTTCCTTATAGAAAAAATCATCTTGAATATGCTGATTTACACTGGTGAGCGTTTATGGCCCTTGGGCCTCTTGTTTTAAGTTTGCCTTTAGTGGTTACTTTCAGTGTAAGGCCATGGTTACAAATTAAAGATGACTATTAAGTTCAAAGATGAATGTGTGATAAAATATAAACAAAACCCGTCACATATATGATAATTATATAATTACATATATTCCATTTGTAAAAACAGCAAATATTTGCTTTAAGTCATTCAGTCATTTTTAGCTTGACTATTCGAAGAATAGTGTGAGCTATCCTAGTCACCGTGGTTTCGGCGTAACACTCAAGATTAAGGTTTTACGTGCAAGTTTTTCTATCTTCTTACATCTCCACCACTTAAGGTATTCACTTGAAACTTTACAAATGTCTTTGGGGTCATAATTGTAGGCCATTGTCCAAGACCAATAACTCTAGCATGGATTTTTAATGAATTATTCCCCTTTGTGAACCTAGAAATTCCTGGTTAAGATTTTGCGCGCAAATTCAAACTCCACAACTAACAAAGGTATGCACTTGAAACTTCACACGTCATTATTGTGTAACAGGGTGAATTTGATTAGTTATCAGTTTGTTATATAAGTGCTTGCACCATGACTTAAATTTGAAGCTGAAATTTGTTATCAAAACATGTCATTCCCCTGCAGTAGTGAATTATGACTGAAAATTTGAAGTTCTTGAGGAAGTGTAAAATATATGATAATCGTGTAAATTAGCCTGATAATCATTGTGTCAGTCTATTTTGACAGATACATGACCCTTGATAGATCCAGCATGGCTTTTTTTTTAATACTATAAAGCACAGAGAAGTCGAGCATGCTGGCTCCCTGACAGCTCTTGTTGGACTTTGTCTACATGAGACATAATATCATGCTGTAGAGACGTGGCATGATACCATACCAAGTTGTAGTATCTGAACATGGAACATGAGCTGTCTGGAAGTCAGCAAGCTTGGCTATTCAAAATGCTTCTCGGTAAAATCAAATCTTCTTCCGTTTACTGCCCACATTCAACATATTGAATATACTGGCAAGGAACGCGCATGGTTAAAAACAGGATAAAAACAGTGGTTAGTGATTTAGTATGTGAATGAGGACACTCGAGTTTTGAATATCTCCAGCGACTCAGATGAGGCTATATCCGGCGGCAATTTGTTCCAGTCTCTGGTGGTGTTTACGAAAAATGACCATTTTCTACAATCTTTAGTAGCGGTTTGTTGTGCGTAAGCATGGCTGTTAGTATGTCTTGAATGTCTATTTGGCTTTTGAAGATAATTTTCTTTTTTTAATAAACTATCATAATTCTTGCCCAGAACATACCCGAAGTAAAAAGTTTCTACCTTGATAGTCTGATACCCCTGAACATGTTTATTATTCCCTGCCAAAGGCGGTAGGGGATATGGTAATAGTCTCCGTCCATCCCACATTTTTGTTCGGAGCATAACTCGATTTGAGGTATCAACTTGATACTTCATAGGTGACTAGATCTCATTGAGGAGGAGTGCAGTGTACAAGAATGATAACTCGCTCTACCTTTCATAATTTTTGAGTTATTGCCCTTTGTTATTTTTCAAGCATTCACCGACTTGAGTTGTAAGCTCTTAAGCTCCATGCCTGTAAAGGTGGACCATAATTACAATTTAATAATGGATTGGCTACCTTAAGATTGACATACATCCATCTTTTTTTAAAACACTATCAAACTTAACAGCTAATAATTTATCATATGAAAGGAACAGACAAAGGAATAGACAGTAATCTACTATTTTAGTAGTTTTAAATAAAAAATCAGGATTAGAAACACTTTCTACCAGAGAAAAACTGAATCGTTAAATGAGGTGGTAACAATTAAGTTTTTCTCTGGTAGAAAGTGATGACAATACCATGACATTTTCTTTGGAAAAAAAACCAGACAAGTTAACTGGCCTACCACCTGGGGGCCTCCTACTTTGAGCAATTATGGTAGAGGCCATTGGGGGTGATTATTTGTGCCAAAAGAATTTTTTTATTTTTTTTTTAATTTCGCCTTGACAACCATACTTCTGTATGGATCAAGTTCTAGCTTTCCACCCAGTGTTTTTAGAACAGATGTCTTAGGCAAATTGTTGACGACACATGGCAAATACAAGCCAAAGTGAGAGATCTACAAATTCAGGTGTGGTTTAAGGCTATAAAACAGCACAACTTTCATTCAATATTCATCATACAAGGCTTCATTCACTATAGAAAAGCAATACTATGGTAATTTTAATGATTTTTATTCAAAAGGTTTTTGCCTAAACAGGTCTTTTTTAATATAAACAAATGAAAGGAACAAAAAGAAATATAATCACAGTCTTAACTTCAGGTACTCGTTGACAGAGGAGTTAAACAATGTATCATTTTCATTACAAAATCAAACATCAACTGAACACCCAGGGAAACTGAATGGCTCTGAAGGAAAATCTAAAAGAAACTTGCTATGATGAAAATATATGACAATGCATCATGATTAAATGAAATTGTAGATGACATCTCAAATGATTTACATTATGAAGGTCCATGTGATAGTTCAATGATGTTGTGTGATAAATAATTTAATGAGTTGTGTCAAACGGAACCAAAATGCTACAAAGTTTTTGATGACAAAATTCAAGCACATTTGTTCCCACGAGTAAGGTTTCAACACAATTCACTCAACTGAACTAAAACAGTTTTCAGTCGATAGATTTTAAATGTTCCAATTGTGTTGTCTACCATTGACTCAATTCTGCCAGCCACACTGGACTTTAAATTTTAACAGCAAAGTTTATTGTGCAAGTTTAATCGACCTCCTCCATTCTTGAAGCATCATCGTCATCACCCTCAAGTGGTGGCATGTCTTCAGTGCTGGCTTCACTTGCCTCTGGTACCACTACATCGTCCTCATCAATTCCTAAAAATAATACGACTTATAAGTCAAGTTGATCTTCAAAATTTAAAATTAATTAACTGATAGAATTCAAATTATAAAATTAGATATTTGATTTCTGTTACAAAACCTGTAAAAAAAATAAATAAAATATGTTGCCTCCCGTTAACGACATCAAAATGTCAACTTTTGCTGTCAACGCCAAGAAGGTATTTGATGTATCTCCCCCGATAAAAGTAGGACACATGATGATATATGTACTACTGTTAAAGGAGAACTTGAGCCCTATCAGAAGTTTAGGTACTCTGCTCTTAAAAAAAACTGCAGAATTTCAAGAGGTAAACTAAAAAAGCTCTTTATACTATTAAATGTACAGAGTAATTTCAAAACACTTGTCAAGATTATTTTCAAGGAATCATCGGGAGCTCCAAGAAATTGTTGAGTAACATTTCAATGTAGGTTATTAAGAGAACTTACCAAGACCCAATTTGATCATCCTGTTTATTCTGTTGGTGTGTGTGGCAGGGTCCTCCAGGGAGAATCCCGAGGCGAGAAGAGCAGTCTCGAACATCAGCAGAACCAGGTCCTTCACGGACTTGTCGTTCTTGTCAACATCAACCTTCTGTTTAAGAGCTTTGATGATGGAATGGTCAGGGTTGATTTCCAAATGCTTCTTGGCAGCCATGTATCCCATGGTGCTGCTGTCACGGAGGGCCTGAGCCTTCATGATCCTCTCCATGTTGGCTGACCAGCCATACTGACTGGTCACAATACAGCATGGTGAGTTCACGAGACGGTTGGACACATTTACCTGGAGATGAAGGTTTCTAGTTAGTTAAGACGCAATATTTACCATTTAAGTTCCTCAGTTACTTTCCCTTCAATTAAAGTAATACATTAGTTTCCATTTAGTCAATAAAAAAAAAATTAAATTTGCAGTAATTTACTTAAAAAGAGCCAATTCTTGCTCTTTAATTGCTGACCAGAGCTGATAAACATAATTTTTACCAAGTGAAATGGATTCAAAGTATTGAGCAATTGTATCTCACCTTTTCAACTTTCTTGTCAAGAATCTCCTTCATCACTTTGCAAAGTCCCTCAAACTCTGCTGTTTGTTCCTCTCTCTTCTTCTTCTCTTCCTCATCCTCTGGAAGTTCAAGACCCTCCTTGGTCACACAGACAAGGTTCTTGCCATCAAACTCCTTCAGCTGTTGCACTGAGTATTCATCAATAGGGTCTGTCATGTAGACAACCTCAAACCCACGGTTGATCACACGCTCAACAAATGCTGATGTAACCACAGATTCTTTGCTCTCACCTGTAAATAAATATATGGCAATAATTTATTGTCAAAGAAACCTATATTCCTTATTTAAGTTGTGGTATTGTACCTCCACACAAGAGTATTCTTTGGAACACAGGTATCACTTGCTGAAACACTATGGAAAAAGTGTGACAGATGACATAGAAGTGATCCCTATGCATCACCTTTGCTTACAGCAGGTGACGCATAGAACAATAAATCTTTTTTTTTTTTAAACACATTTAACATTTGAGGTAACGACCAGTGCCATGCAAGTTACAATCTCATACTACCTTTTTTAAACAATATCTTAATGCATGATAAAGTTGTTGCAGTCTGGACAAAGTTGAGACATCTGCCTGCTGACCATTGCAGACTTTCAACAGAAGACATGGCTCTTTATCACAAGATATTATTGAAGAATAGCCATCATTTGCATTCCTATCTGAAGTACATTATTCTGTGAAAATGGAAAGATCAACCCACCTGTGATGTAGTAGATGTCTTTCTGGTTTTCCTTCATCCTGGATACATAGTCCTTCAGTGAACACACCTCATCACCGGACTGGGAGGTGTAGTATCTCAGGAAACCAGCAAGCTTCTTCCTGTTGGTGCTGTCTTCATGGATACCAAGCTGAAAGCACAAACACAAAACTGAGCAATGCCAAAGATTTTCTAAAGCTTTCAAGTGCTTTCTTGCTATTTCTTTTTTACGAATTATTAATTTACTAATTATTAACATCTAATTAATCATGTTATCTGCATTCATGTCTTATAATTCATTAACTAAGTTAAGATTAACATCAGTATGCTTACCTTGATATTCTTTCCAAACTGTTCATAGAATTTCTTGTAGTTGTCTTTGTCTTCACAGACATCCTCAAACAGCTCCATACATTTCTTGACCAAATTTTTTCGGATGACCTTGAGAATCTTGCTCTGCTGCAACATTTCTCTGGAAATGTTCAGGGGGAGATCCTCGGAGTCCACCACACCCTTGATGAAGTTGAGGTACTCTGGGATCAAGTCCTCACAATTGTCCATGATGAAAACACGTCTCACATACAGTTTGATGTTGTTCTTTTTCTTTTTGTTTTCAAACATGTCAAATGGAGCCCTCTTTGGGACAAACAGAAGAGCACGGAACTCCAGCTGACCTTCCACTGAGAAGTGCTGTAAATATGAGGAGGCATCATAAGTATGGTTTTGATGCTGAATCATTAATTTGGAATATGTCCCATTACAAACACTGTTTGAACTTCCTTAAATTCTTTGATAAAAATAGTAATTATAAATAAAACCAAGAATGTTTTCTGGAAGCGTGACAAAAGTGTGACAAGACAGACAGCGGAAAAGTGATCCCTATGTGTCAACTCAGCTTACAGCAGGTGACACACAAGAAGACCATAACGAATGAGACTGCAGAGTGACAAATGAATATTTGCAAGCAGTTTTATACAAAATCTTAATAAATACCTTGACAGCAAGATGATCCTCCCAGTCATTTGTCAGGGACTTGTAGAACTCTCCATACTCCTCCTGTGTAATGTCATCAGGGTTTCTGGTCCACAAAGGCTTTGTCTTGTTCAACTCCTCATCCTCCTGGTACTTTTCCTTGATCTTCTTTTTCTTCTTCTTGTCAGTCTTCTTATCCTCATCATCGTCATCATCTTCAAGATCCTCTACCTTTGGTTTGTCATCCTCTGCCTAGAAAATGAAGAAAATGCAATATAAATGCTACAAATTTTCCGAATTCGAACTTGATAACAAAAATCAATTACTAAACTAACAATTTACAAAACATTAACTTGGATAACCTGAATACCTCCAGCTTCCTCTCAGGGCTCAAAATTAGCACTCACATTTCGACAAAATTCGAGTTTGCGTGTTACGTTTTAAACCACTAGCATTTTTTGGCATGTGAAAATTTTGGCTTAATCACTTTCTCCTTTTTTTTTATATATTTTTTTGAAACTCCATTAAATTATAAAACAGATATCCTGATAATATACAAGCCCATACGAAGTAATTTCAATGAAAGTAAGATTATTTGCGTGTAAGACTTAAGTCTTGGAATTTGCAAGTTGAAATTAAAGGCACTCGCATTTTTTAGAGAGTGGAAAAAAAATTGAGCCCTGCCTCTCCAAGACTAAATGCAGAGTATATTACAGTTAAAATATACATCCTTTTAAACTATTTCTTAGTTGGGCCTAAAAAAAAATACGGGCAACCCGACCTTACCTAGCAAAAACCCACCAATCCTGAAGTTTTTTAGCAGCCGTTTTTTTTTTTTTGTGTGGCCATTTTGAGACCGCTGTTATCTGTGATTAATTCACTGTAATGAATGGACTTAAAAACATTAAAAAAAACAAACCCTGACCCTACCTTTTTTTGAAACCCTTGCCTGAAATACACTCTTCTTGGCCTTGGCATTAAAATGTTTCCTATGAAAAATTTAAATATGACAAATGTATGATTCTGAACTAAAAAATGACATACCTTTTCTTCCTCTCCCTCTTTTTCCTCTTTCTTTTCCTCCTCCTCTTCATCGTCGGAGACTTCCTTGTCCCTCTCCTTCTCACATACAAGTTTGATGGGGTAGCCGATGAACTGGCTGTGCTTGGTGACCACTTCCTTGATACGTTTTTCTTCCAGGTACTCAGCCTGATCCTCCTTGATGGACAGGATGATCATGGTGCCTCTCTCAAAGTTAGCATCTGTAAACAGGCATCCTCATTAAGTAAATGATGTGTGATGACTAAATGTTATTCATCTAACCTATTCCTACAGAGCCTTGAGAGTTGGTTTAATTTGGTTGTGAGCTTTCAAGGTGTACATTTGATTTACTACTCAAGATTATGTCAAACACTGTACATTGAAAAATCATTCACTTATTCACTGAAAATATGAGAAGTTAAAAAACAGCCAAAGAGAAAGCTATGGATACCTGTGTTTGGTTTGATGGTGAAGGATCCACCTGCAGATGACTCCCATGTATAGCATTCATCATCATTGTGTTTGGAGATGACGGTGACTCTGTCAGCAACCAAGTAGGCAGAGTAGAAACCCACACCAAACTGTCCAATCATAGAAATATCCGCACCAGCCTGGAGAGCCTCCATGAAAGCCTTGGTTCCAGACTTGGCAATGGTACCGAGGTTGTTGACAAGGTCAGCCTTGGTCATACCAATACCAGTATCTATGAGGGTCAGTGTGTTGTTTTCCCTGTCTGGGATGAGTTTGATGAACAACTCCTTTCCACTGTCCAGTTTCGATGGGTCTGTGAGACTTTCATAGCGGATCTTGTCAAGAGCATCTGAGGCGTTGGAAATCAATTCTCTCAAGAAGATTTCTTTGTTGGAGTAGAAAGTGTTGATAATCAAACTCATCAACTGGGCAATTTCTGCCTGGAAGGCGAAGGTCTCGGCCTCGCCGTCATCCATATTCTGTTGTTCTGGCATCTGAAAAAAAAAATCAATAGTGTTTATTAAATAATCTTATTTTTAGATGTAATGAATTTTAAAAATAATCCAAAGAACTATCTTAAACTATTAACAAAACACAGAATGATTATAATGGTTTTCAGCACGCTTTAGTCATGTCACGACCTGAAAATCACGTGTAGCAAATCTGATGCCGGCTCCAATTCAATTTTTACTAATTAACTTAAAAATACACAAAATCAGTTGTTTTTTTTTTCCTTTTTTATATTCATTTACTATAAGGATATAACAAATTGAAATAATCTAGTTCACTTACTTTGTTTTACTGATTTTGATGTTAATTGATGAATATCCCGGCTTCGATCACTCGAGAGGTCTTGGCTGACTGTGGAAAACCACGCTTTTGTAGACAGCTATATGCTGCGCCGGTGTGCGCAGGAAAATTCGGCTGCTACAAAAAAAGATAAAACAATGTAAAGAAAAAACTTAAAAATACACTATTCTCTGTATTGAAAAATATGAGTTTTGTACACAAAGCAGATTTCCGGACCTATTTTGATAAAAAAAAAGTTTGAACTTTTTTTATGGAATTGGAATTATTTACAGGAAAGCGCAAACAGATATGCAAAATAGGTAGTAATGCGGTTCGTTCTAGAAAATTCAGCGGATGTGACGTCATATTTTCGAACATTCTAGAAGGGATTTTCCAAAATGAGAAGGATGGTTCTAAAAATACATTGTGAAAACGAAAGTAGGATGATTTACACGTATAGTAAACTTGAATTATTTGAATTGATAAAATAAAACCAAACAGAAATTTTAAATGAGAAATTTTATGATATAATTTTACATCAGAAATTTTATGACATTTTTTTTTGCAAATTCGTTCACAAAATAAATAAATAAATTAAAAAAAAATGCATGCCTTTAATCTGAGTCTGCTTAAATTAAAAGCAAAGAGCGACCGCAATATGGTGCTATCTACTGAAATTCATGTGTGCGTGTATGCTGCAGTGTTTGGGGAAAACAAAACTTTCAGGTGACTTACATTTACTTTCTGCTTTCGACACAATATCTCGCTTTATATTGCAACCCAGCAGGATTCTAACATCAGCCATGTTAACCCAATAGTGTACGTGTATGTTACATAAGGTACATGTGCGTCATTTAGAAAATAATAGTCCCTTGTAGATCAACCGCTGTTGTTTGAAAACGTAAATGTGATAATGATTTGACACGAATCTTAAGGTATGTATGGCACTTATAGAACTGAACACATGCTGGTGGAATATGTGTACAGTAGTCTATGCAGTAGATTATCTCGAAATGAAAGCATGACTTTCACATGTAGATCTACATAGATTTCAGTGTTGGTAGCATAGGCAGAAAATGGGATCGTATATTGAGGCATTTACTTACTTAAAGGTTTAGGTATTTACTTAATTGCTGTTTACAGTATTCAATGGTGTATGTGTGCATGTGTGTGTTGCGCGTCTCTTAATTAACTAGATTTTTTTTCATAGGGTGATCCGACCCCCAATTACAATTGTAAATACAATAGCACTCACGTGATGCTCAGTCGCTATTTTTAACCTCAGGTGGTTTTTTAAGAGATATTTGTCACAGTGTATGCAGGATCTTCGTACTACGCATTAAGTACAAGATCAACGTGATTTTGTGCAGAAAATAACTTAATTTTGTCATGTAATTAAACGTTAAAAATAAAATAAAAAAACAAAAACAAGTGATTTGTTTGGCTTTCGCACATGACTGGATTACACACACGGGATACGGTGTGTGTATATATATATATATACATATATATATACACACATTATTCTATACGATTTTAGATAATGGTTTTTAATCAGTAACGTGACTGTATTAGATACTGACTCGGACCTCCGTGTATATATACCGCCCGTGATGCTGTCCGTGTATTTATGAACTAATTCACATGTTGTGTCAAGATTTGGATGGTCATTCGTTTATACTGAAAGATGAAGTTGATCAGCATTTTGTCAGTGTTATTCATTGGATTAAATATAAGCGGTTTGTACAGTTCTAAATATTAAACGTGTATGTGTTATATGTTTTTGGTAATACGCGGTGTCACTGGTTAATTTCACTTTTTCTGGTTAAGTTTCAAGATAAATTATAGGAAAGCAAAAAAATTGTCTTAATTTGTAAAATGCGAAATATAAATGTAATTGTCATGCAACTTATATATCCGAATAACAAAATGTCAGTAGTTTGGACCAATATATAGATCTTGCTTCAGCACAATGGACGGAACTGCATTAGGTAGAGCTGCTTATCTCTCTAGGTAATTTAAATCTCTGGCATAATTATTTAGTGCCGCAATATTAAATGTATTTGTGTATTGGAGTGTGTTTACATATACGTTGTGTTTAAGGTACCGCGTAAAGATAGGCCAAGTCTCATAATTGGGTGACCGAATTAATGTAGGTCGATCGATCATTCCCAGAGAGGTAGGCTACATTCAAACAAGTGCGCGATAGAACAGAGTTTAAATCTCAGAAAATCTGTCGTTTGTAGAATTTACAAGAAGAATTCTGTTACGAGAGAGACATGCAACTGTCCACACGCACTCTATGACACGTGCGCACGTGCAAAGCTTCCGAGAATGCATTTCAGCAATTAGTAAAATGTAGCGATCATACGCTATTATGCCGAAGAATTGTGTGTTTCTTGTTTTTATAAATGAAATGCGTGAATAGTTTAGTGTTGAAAATTTATCTCTCTACTTAAAAAATAACTTAATAAACATGTATACGGAGACCCTGGTGAATATTTTTGAAGTGTATCTATATGATTAAAATAAATAAATTCGATTTGAAATCCACTTTGACCAATGTTTAAAAGTATGAGCATCTATAAAAAGGTATCGTATTAATATCACATGGTCAAAATAATACAGTTCTTAACAAGTAGCCTCAAATTAGTAATTGTTCACAGGTAGATCTATTAGTAATAAGGTCTACTTTATGTTTTTCTCTCATCAAAAATACTCGCTCAGTGAAATACAAAGTGGTTCATGAACAATGTAATTTTCCGATACACAGTGAAACACAGGCATAACATAATGTGTTAATTTTCTGTCATATATTTCCCTGAGTTTTACTAAAATGAAAACATTTGCTTCCTTGATTACTTGCCTCTGTTAACCTTTATTATTGTAATGGGATTGAAATTAACGATTCTTTTATATGCACAAAACAGTAAGTATAAATGCACAAGTCAGTCTTCATACATATATAATAATTAGATTTATATGTTGTTTAAATATTAGTACATTATTTACAGTTGTCCCATTTTTTTTTCATTTCTTAGACCTGTAAATTGAGCAGGCATAATTTTTTTTCTCACAAAATGCAATGTACGTATATAAATAAATGAAAAATACAGAGAAAGACATTGTGAAATCATTAGTAATTAGCAATAAACTAAACATAAACTTGGAATTGTTTCAGGTAATTTATGATTTATAAGTTTCCCTCACGTCACATTATAATGTATGTGTTATTTTGATTTGAACATTGAAGAGTAATGCATTTTCCATTCATTTTGTTATAATCTTATGTTAAACCCTTATCTCTTCAAGGTGCGGACTACACTCGCTTTGCAGATTTTATTAGACGCCAGGCTGAAAATGAGACATTTGTTAGGCTGTTCGATGAGCATCTGAAGTTATTTCAGAGTGACAAGAATGTGAGTTAAATGATTTTTTTTTATTGTCAAGTCATTTATTCTGGGTCCCTGTGTTTTAACTTTTTTCATTTTACGTCAAATGGGAAGCAATTTCATTTTTTTTTGTTTAACATCAGATGGGAAGCAAGTTCATTATAACAACTTATGCTTTATATCCCTCTCGATGGTTCCTGGGTTGCACCTTAAAGGGCTATAAAAAAATTCTTACTCCCAACAAGGTAGGCAACCCACAACTTTCAGATCCTCTGTCAGGTATATTAACAGTAGACCATGACAACATTGTAAATTTCTCCTCATAATATAATTGATTATAATAATCAACATCAAAATAGAGATGAAACAAAATGGAGGAATAATTTCTGTTTTGTAGAGATCATTCATAATATAAAACATTTATGATTTGTTAATTATTTAAAGCACAAAGGTATAAATTGAGTCTGATAATGATTATTTTGAAATTTTGTGTTGCAGAACTTACAGGCCATTTCACCTTTTAAGTGTAAGCCATTTTTGCAGCCAGATAGAAAATCTAAAAATTCAGGTAAGTGCATGTACCCGGTAAATCCCATATTTATACAGTGTATACAAATTGCAGTACATAGATCATAAATTAGAAAAAGAATATGTTAAGTAAAACCTTAATTGATATTTAACTCTTTAGTCTCTACCTCACAAACAAATTCAAAACTTGACAGATTTTAACTTTAAATGGTATATGGATCAATGGATTTTAATTGGCCATGCTGACTATATAGAATCTGAGCTTCAGTATTGCATGAGAAACCTAAGGATACCCTGACTGTAAGCTCCAATATTTAAAAGAGCTGTCTGATCTGGGTCTGCTCTGTTTGCCAATGTATCAGAATGAGATACATGAGATAAAAGATTAATATTTGAGTTTTTGTGATATGTGACATGAAATGGTCTACAAGAATGATAAAAAAGAATCACAGTCGTCAAGTTTTCCTCCACATACATAAACAAATTGTTTCAGATTTTACTTGTATATAACCTTTTCGTCTTCTGTTTGCTGCCCACATTCAACATACTGGTATTGAATAAACTGGCAAATTGTGATATACTGGCAAATCACATGTTTATATTCATATTTGAATGTTTACACAAAAAATAAATGTAGGTAAAATTAAATTTTCCAGCCTTTAAGTGAGAGATTTGTGTAAGTGGTCTGATAGCTTTGTCAATAGAGTTTCCTAGATTTAACCCTTTCCCTCATAGAGGACACCATGAAAAGACCTATGCGAACAGCATAAAACCAGATCAGCCTGCAAGTGATCAGGTTTTATGCTGTTCGCTGCTCCTCAGTGGTCTGGAAATGAGGATTTTGTAATTAAATTTGGTAAGGTTTAACTGTGGTTTTCTGCAGATCAGGCTTTATGTGGTACCTATTGAGTGCGTCAAAATGAGTCTATATGAGGGAAAGGGTTAAGACCTAGCCTGGCTGCATATTATTTTTTCAACCAATTATATATTACATGTTCCACATTCTTGTTCATTTCTAAGATTTGTAAGAATATTAATATGTTTAACACACACACACACATAATAAATTTCAGTAAAAAGATAAAGCAGACTTAAAGTCAATAAGATGAGTGTCAAATCTTAATTGAATTGTCAAGTGATTTATGATTTATCTGTTTTTTCTCTTTCTTTACTTTCAAGTTCATGAACTGACCCCACTGGACATCAAGGTGGTTGGAGCCCTTGGAGATTCCATCACAGTAAGTTTTGACACTAACTTATCTCGACTACAGAATGGACCTTTCCATTGTTTACAGTTATGTTGGTATTTAATTATCAGATTAACCAATAGATACCTTGGGGTATCATGTGATATATGGTTAAAGAGAATGGTTTGTTTTTGGTGCAGTTTGTGAGCAGTGGACACTGTCATGAATTGAAAGTAACCCCTTAATTTTCACTGCAAATATGGGAAAGATCAATAATCACATGTACAAACCCTTGAATCTTAAACTCACATTTTAATTTTATTATTTTTTTTAGCTGAAATGCTGTAATATTTTGCTGTTATTGCCTATTGTGTTCCATGCTGTCATCTAGAGTATGTAAACACATGTACTCTTTTTCCACATCTAAGCCCCTGTGTATGTATTCAATCAGACCTGGATATTCATGTACAAATTTATGACTTGATGAATATTAATTTATGTAACTTTTAGTTGAATGTGTATATGTAATAAAAGTTGTTTCTTTGCCATAAACAGAGCTACAATATTATATCAGAAAACACAGGATATCTCAGTCAGACACCTCCAGAAAGTAGCTGTCTGATCTGGGGCTGCTCTATTTGCCAGTGGTCAAACAATTGTATATGAGGTGAAGGCCACATAAGTTAACATTCCATGTACTGGTATCATAATATAAGGAAGTTTCTGCTTACCTGAGTTGGCTGCTAAAAGGAGGTCAAGTGTGTATTAAAATGTCTTGTCTTGGATCTAAAATACACATATAGGGCTGGCCACTTAAAACTTAGGCTGTTTTAAGTGTAGGTGATCTTTACCACAGGTTTAATTGTATTGTGTAGGCAGGGACTGGCATCACTGCAGGGACTGTTGTTGGGCTCCTGAGGGAAGACCGGGGACTCTCATGGAGGTAGGTGGGAATGGACATACTTCACAGTCTTCCACATTTGACAAGACCTTATCTCATGTTTTGGCATGCTAGAAAATCTTTTATGGCTCCACCTATTCCAGACAATTTAAATTCTATGACATCATAACTTTTCAATGTTTCTCTAAAATGAATGATATTGTTCTACAAATAACTTACAATTCAAATATTCAAGATGTGCATAAAAAATACATGAATGTGCTAGCAGTGTTGACAGGTATATGTATCTCAGGCATCAGTATTTGAAATTCTGGATAGGTTGAGGCATTTCTGTCTTCCCTTTGTTTTCATATTAGACTGCACAAAATAAGGATCAGGAATTTGAAGGAGTCATGCTTCCTTTTGTTCAGGAAATAGACAATACCCAAGAATTATGAAGAAATGGTACTCTGTTGGATTGATACTGTACTATATTCCATATAATGTACTAAAAATAGTCACAAAAAAAATCCAGTATTGATGTACAGGATGACTTAACAACTGTATGAGAATAAAATTAAAAATAATCCCATTATAACAAGGGAAATATTTATCTAAACAGATTTAGAACAAATGAGACTTCTTTGATTTTAGTTCAAAGTTATGATGTAATAATTTATTATGTATCAGATTAAATACATTTTATCAGTAAGAGCTGTGCGCTGACAAAGGGAGGCTGCCCGTATGACTGCTATTGATATCTATTGTGAGGGTCAACAATGGGCCACTTGATAAGTTGTACATAAAGCCGCTCTGTCAGCCTCAATGACAGATAATGATAGGTGATTAAATAAATATTTCTACTGATTGGAAAATGAAAGTAATACAATTATTTATGAATGATGATCTCTACCTCTGTTTTGTAGTATTGGTGGTGATGGAAATGCCGAACAAGACAAGACCATACCTAGTAAGATAGAAATCATCATCAACATCATCATCATCATCGTCGTCACTTCCACCAACATCATTACATCATCATTAACAGCAGCAGCAGTTGATTTGTTTCATCACACATTATGTTATCATCATAAATCATCAATATAATCCTGTTTTTGTTTGTTTGGATTTTCTAAGCTGATTCACAGAAATTATTTATGGTTAATGTTATTAAGTACAGTTGAACTTCGGTGACTCGATCACTGAAAACTAGAACATCATACTTTACACAAACACAGTTCATGGTCCCAGCAAAACTGTTCTTTATTCTTTATTGTCCAACCTCAGATGCGTCGATTACTGATGGTTGGAACTCTCAAACTAAATTTCCAGCCCCAGGTTACAAATGCTATGTATTTCACACCTATCTGTAGAACCAATTAACACCCTACATGTGATGTTCGCTGGTGGATTTAGTTGCAGTGCAGCATGTTTTTAACACATTTTAGTGTTGCAATTTTATGATTGTCATGTGCTAAATGTTACTTGCTTCATTTGAGCTGATATTTATGTCATCTGATCGTGCAATATATTTGAATTATTCAGTTTTTTAGGCAAAAGTGTTACAACTTGCACGTAGGCCGATGTACATATGTGTACATGTACGTTTACGAAAAGAATATCATGATTACTGTTTGTGATTTGATAATTGATTTTATCAGCTGCTGTTTTATGGATTTATATGTTTTTAAAAGAACGACAAAGATGAGTTCATTTTATTTTATTTAATGATACCTATAATATTATTTCGTTGACGTTAGAATAAGAAAAACGGCAAAATACGAGTATCTACTTTTAATCGTTTGTTTCTAAAAGATGCCCTTGTAATAAATCGTATCTTTTGAATAATGTATGCAAATCATTATAACCACATCTGGAACAAACCACCTATGACTAGAACAATCTGCCATTCCCCCAGCATGTTCAAGTCACTGAAGTTCGACTGTATTAATTTTCTGCCAGTATAATTTTATTTCTAAATTAACTAGGATAGATATTATTTGTAATCGATGTATTTAAAAAAAATAAAGAGTATAAAGCAGTATGAGTTCTTAACAGTCAATATTTTGTGAATTGTTCAGCATGTAAATTTCATCCCCAACAGACCTCTAGAAATGCTGATTTTTTTTTTTTAAAGATTCCAGAAGAAAATATGAAGTTGTAGCTTTCTCATTCCTAAGCTCTCATTTACATTAAATCAACATACAAAGGTTGCTTCTATTTCAGTATATCAAAATAAATTCATAACCAAAGTTCTCTGAATTACCCTTTGTAAACTGACACGTTCATGACTTTACTGCACAGGATGTTTAAGAATGCACTCCGTCCACTTTTCTAATTAATTACCTCTGGTGGATTTCCCATATTCTTTCATCAGGGTTTTCACTTTGTGGACTTCAGATGTAGTTTTTCTCTTGTAAATTTCAAGCTAAAATATACAAAGACTTTAACTTTAGTATCAACTGCTATAGGAAAACTTCCAAAAAAGGAGTTTGGGATTGACTTTGAAAGGGTTTAGATCAAGTTCAAGTTCACTACTACTAAAATTAGCATATTGAATTGATAGATATATAGGAGTTTTTGATGTAAACTGGGCCAAAAAGTGGTATTGAAGGGATAACAATCACTTTCAATGATAGCTGAAGTTTAGAACAGCTTTGCGTTTTTAGCTCACCAGAGCACAACGTGCTGAAGGCTCAAGGTAAGCTACTGTCCAACCAACACTATTTTATTTAAAAAACTTTAAAATCATCTCCTCAGTAACCAATGGTCAGAAATTAATTTCGTTTGGCACAACTGGTTACCTAATTTTTCTCTACAATATTTGCTAAAATGAAGTTGATCCCTTGAAAATGAGGCCACACACCATTGGATTCAGTTTTCTAATAGTTTTCCAAGGGAGTTAATATTTTATCTTAAAAAATATTGATTAACTCCCCTTATTGATTTCATTTTTGAACAATTGTAATAAATATCATGGAAATTAATTCAAAGTGTTTGATTTAATTAATATATGTTATAAAATTCTCTGACTACATTGTAAATAATAGCAAAACCAGCAGTGTTGTTTTAGATTTTGTTGTTGTTGTTTGTTTGTTTTTGTGAACTTTAAATCAGGTTAAAAGAAAGAAACATTTAGATAGGGTATATATAGACTTTTCTGTTAGAAGCAAGTGTATGAATATCTCTCTCGAATGATGGAAGTGCCAATCTATGCTTTGAAGTTATTTATTCAACAATTGACATAATAGCCTTTGGTCCTATACTGTCATTTCATGGTTTGATCCCCTTCAGTCCGTATAGAAATTTTGAAATTGTATATTTTTATTTGGAATTTTAATCAAGGTTAAATTGAACTAATTAAGTGATGATACTCTGTTGAGCGTTTTATGGCTATGATGGCCCTCTTGTTTTAAGTTGTAATTTAATTAAAAAATCAGCAGATTATATTGATAAAATCTATGGCTTTTTAACATTTATTTGCTAATGCCATAGAAGCCATTAACATTTCATAATTTTTATGCTATTCAGGTTATGTGTTTGTTGTACATGTGTTGTCAGTTGCCTCTCTATGCCACCCAGATTTCCTTCGTGTGTACAATCCGTCCCTCCAGGGATACTCGACAGGGTGGGGCCCGGTCTGGCTGGAGTCTGTGTCTCACTTGAACCTGGCTAACCCAGGAGACAAATCTGGGTAAGTCACCTGTACAGTCACTATTACTCATGTGGTACATGTGCACTAGGTACATGTGCACTATATTAACATGATCAAATTATAATTACATCTGTCAACATGGTGTATATATGCTACATAATGCCATATATGCTATAGTTTGACAAACAGGAGGAATGTGATAGTACTCATTAGAGAATTTGCTAAAAATGGATTATTTTGTAGTAGACCAATTTAAAATCAGTTCAAAAACATCATAGCCATATATGCTATAGTTTGACAAACAGGAGGAATGTGATAGTACTCATTAGAGATGCTAAAAATGGATTATTTTGTTGTAGACCAATTTAAAATCAGTTCAAAAACATCATAGCTAACTACCACAAAGTTGTTTTTGTTTGTTTACATCTTTTCATTTTGGTAAAATTTCTTTTGTTTTGAATTGTTTTATTGCATATAACTGTAACAGGATCTGTGTTGAATTGTATACTTTTAAACTACATGGTTTCCATATTCCTGGTTACTAACCCAGGTTCATTTTTATACCCCTGGCACAACAAAGTTGTAACGGGGGTATACTGGATTCAGCTTGTCTGTCTGGCCGTCCGTCTGGCTGACAGTTGCTTTGTCTGGGCCGTAACTCAAAAAGTATAAAAGATATCAAGATGAAACTTCATATGTAAGATATCAAGATGAAACTTCATATGTGGATAGATCTCATTGAGGGGGAGTGCAGTGACCAAAAACCATAACTCTCTGTCACATAATTTTGGAGTTATTGCCCTTTGTAAATTTTCATACTTAATTATTTTCCGGGCCGTAACTCAATAAGTATAAAAGATATCAAGATGAAACTTCATATGTGGATAGACAGTATAGTGTAATAATGGACCTGAACAGCACAGTGTAATAATCGACTGGAACAGTACAGTGTAATAATGGACCTGAACAGTACAGTGTAATAATGGAGCTGAACAATGCTTAGTGGGCCTTCATCCAAATAAATTAATGTATGTGTTAATATTATTTATTTTCCTTGTTGAGCCAATACATTTACATGTCTCAGACCTACATGTTATTTGTATTAAAATCCCTGTGACAAAGCGACATGGGGGGGGGGGTATTTGTGCCATTACAATGGCAGTTCTAGTTGATTACAAATACCAGGTATTCTATTATATAGACCAGGTATTGAAATAAATACAAGTGTTTTTAGCTTTAGCATTTTATTTTGTCAGTACTATTCAAGTCATGGATTGAATGGCAAGGTACTGGTACATTTGAGAGGAAGCAGTGTACAATGTAATCTCCTAGTATAGCTTAGTGATATTTATCTATGGCTATATGATTTAATTATTTAAAACCCCTCTAATTTTGAAAGCTGTAATGAACAACATAAAAATAATTTAGGGTTTAATTTGGAATTTCCCAGCCCAAAAAAAACAATCCCCCTACAGCCTTAAAGTAAAGAGAGGCTTATTGTGTCAAAAGGGAAATGTCTGTGAAAAAGCACTGAATAGCAGATATAACATTACAATTAGTTCAATATTATTCATCACTATATTTACGCCTAAGAAAGAATCTCTGATGAATACCGGTAGCAAACTGTATGAAATATGATACCAGTATGCTTTCATTTTTGCAGGCTGATCTGATTTAGCAAGTGAAGTGATCCATTTTAGCAGGGGGTTTTCAATGAATAAGGGATCTTTGTTCTAGGGATATACCTGGCCAGGCAGAAGAGTTGGTGAAGCGCATGAAGGCCAATGATAAGATCAACTTTGAGGAAGACTGGAAGATGATCACTGTGTTTGTTGGAGGGAACGATCTTTGCAAATATTGTCAGGATACCGTAAGTGTATTCTGATGTTCTTAGGCCATCATTTAAGAATTTTAATAATTTGCAGTTGTCCAACTGAGTCACCAAATTGGCCTGTTTGGCCTGTAACCAATTTCTTTTTCTTCCTTGAGGGAGCAGATTTTTTTTTTGCCTTTCTTTCTAGTAGTTACCATGTAAAAAAAATAAAAAATCAACCATCAAAAAACCTAATTACCAAACCACTAATAAAATTGCGGGTTGCACAACTGTCAACCAACATTGTTTTAATTATAAGCACTATATTTACCGGCCTCCGTGGCCGAGAGGGTAAAGTGGCTGACTTTAACACTCACTCAGCCCCTCACCACCTGGTTCGAATCCCAGCAGGTGCATTCGGATTTTCATGTGAAAAAGCCTTCCAGCTGGCTTGTGGAAGGTCGATGGTTCTACCCAGATGGACGTTGCTATATGAATGAAATACTGTCGAAGCGACGGTTAACTCAAATAGTCATAGTCAAGTCACTATATTTACCACAAAAATATTCTTTAATGTTGAAATAAAGAGATTATTGATAATGGATGTGAAATTGGCATCTAGGGATTGTGAATATGCTAAATAATCTGTGTGTCTTGATTTGAAACTGACTGGGTCCTAGACATTCTTGTTAAAATGAAACTGGCAATCTTACATCATTCAATTATGGATATGTCCAAGTTCAAATGATGTTTAGCCAGTCAGATAAAAAGCATCCATGAACATGGAATACAAGGTATCATTCTGTTTCCATGCTTATAAATGAGACTAGAGCATAGCTAAGTAGAATCTTGGATAACATCAGAATCTCTGCATGCTATATATATTAGTAAGCAGCCACTTACAATAGTCTGTTTTAATCTATTACCTCATAAATAGTTATGTATAAATTTATGTTTTGATGAGTATTAATTTACTGAACTTCAAATTCTATATGAAATGGATTTTTCTCTGCTGTGCAGACTGTAGAATTTAAGCTACATTATTATATGGGTTAGCAGAGGAAATTTTCAGGAACTGTCTGATCTGTGTCAGCTCTGTTTACCAAGGCATCAAAACATGTCTACAATGAGTTATTAAATGCATGTCACGATGTCTTAAGACTTTTGCTGTGAAATAAATTCTGTAACCCAAACTATTGCGGTGTGGTATTTTCTGTAACACACACTTTTTGACGTCATCATCTTGTAACCCACAGTTTATTTTTAGATTAGTGGTGAACTGCCACAACATGTCAATGGGTATAATTTTATTCATGAGGAGATCTGGTCAAAAAAGAAGGCTGGTAATGCAATAATTGGAGAAAGAGACTGACTATAATATAGAGTTGAATAAGCCAATTTATTTACAACAATATGTAACTGAAATAAATGTTACCAGGAGATACATGGCAATAATCAAGTGTGGTAGATTTAGTCAAATTTAAAATCATGAACATTTAGTCTGAAAAAGTCATTTTTCCAAAACATACATTCTGGCTAATTAGGATTTATTTTACAGATAAGTATTTTGGAAAATATTTTAATAATAAGATGGTAAGATTGTTGATAGATCAAAGTAGGTAGAATGCACATCAGTATCTCTGTAAGGCCAAAAAAAGGGGATATATGTTAATAATGGCTGCACTAGTAGCTTTTAAGACTGTGACTTTGCTGATTGGTTATGGCCATAGACATAGATCTAATTCTACTTAGCCCTGCATTGCTGTCAGTTTTAGTTCTGGAAAAGTTACTAGGATTTTAAAATGTGAGGAAGCATTGCAGTTCTTTCTTTTTCTCTCCCGCCCCACACTTGTAATTGACAGGACAAGAAATATTGGAACTACAGCATGCACACATACTGATGTCATCATAACATGTGGTGCTCTCTGAGTGACCGTCAATGTATATAGAGGTTATCAAGGGGGAAATAAGTATAAAAGTATGATAAGAAATTAAATAAACAAAATAATATTTGAATAAATAACATTTTAATTATCCATGCAATAAAACCATTATACATGTAGCACCCTTTCCTATCAGTATCAGCTTATGGGGGAAACTTAGGGGATGTGGTAAACAATCTAGCCACCACGTGGCTTGATCGTTTACATTCACATCCTTTTAGTTTCCCCCCATATGTTCTGATAACACACAGTAACCCACTAGAAAAAGTATAACTGTTACATAATGGATAAAGCAGTTAGCTTTCAAGATTCAAAAGATGCAGCTAAATTTTACATGCAACAAGCTATGCAATCTTTTATATTGATCCTTTAACCCTTTCCCTCATAGAGGAAACCATGGAAAGACCTATGCGAACAGCATAAAACCAGATCAGCCTGTGAGTAACTCGCAGGCTAATCAGGTTTTATGCTGTTCGCTGCTCCTCAGTGGTCTGGAAATGAGGATTTTGTAATTAAATTTGGTAAGGTTTAACTGTGGTTTTCTGCAGATCAGGCTTTATGTGGTACCTATTGATTGCGTCAAAATGAGTCTATATGAGGGAAAGGGTTAATTGACCACTAGGACTGTATATGTGTAAGTATCCATAAATAATAAAAGTCTGTTGGACGATGGATATTGTCATAATGCTATCCCCAGTTCACTGGTCTTATGTTTAATCTACATAGTGTCAGTAGTTCAGTTTGTGAGAGCAGCTTTTCAATTTGATATCTACAGACAAAGTATTCTGCAGAGTCATACGTGAAACACCTGGAAACTGCTCTAGACTATCTTCATGGTAACGTACCACGAGTCTTCGTCAATCTGGTCCAGATACTCGACATAGCTATTGTGAAGAAACTGAATGCCAACATTGTCTGCGACACATTACATCTGTAAGTCACAGATTAATAATATCATTTTTGCATGCTTCCTACAACTCTAAATATACAGTTTTGCTCATGGTTCTATACATCCTTCTCAACGGTTCTTGGGATGAACCAGTACTTTGTGTCTGGCCATGAAAAATCTTTGCCCTAAGTGTTGTTAGAACCTACAATCCTTGGATCCACAGTTATGTATCCTACCACTGGATCACTGCAATATAAGATATAACAAGAGTATTGTCTTCAGTCTCATCTATAGTTTCTCTATCAGGTATGTTTATTCAGTATCTGACATAATGCAAAAAGGCATCAGGTGAAATTGTGTGTTAAGGATACAGTACAGAAATATATTTCCAGGTTTTTATGTGACTGTGCAGCCTTCCCAAAGAACAGTGATGCTGAGGCAAAGTTGAGAGCTGAGACAGAGAGGTACCGTGATCTAACGAAGAAACTTATTCAGAGTGGCCGATATGACACGAGGGAGGATTTCACTGTTGTCATTCAACCATTCTTCAGCAATACCATCCCTCCAAAAAGGGTTAGCCATGATTATTTCAATGTTTTATTTTTTGACAAGAATGCATTTTGAGTCTCAGAGAGTAAGCACCTATGTGCACATGTTTCTTAGTTTTTTTTGTGCAAATATCCATATTGTTGCAGCCTTGTAGGCCCAGCCACCAGATTTGGCCACCAGCAAAGTCACAAGTTTATCAGTGATTTGCTGTAAAATCAAATTATTATTTTTTTTTTTATTTCATGTGACCCATCTACAGAATTGCCAGTTTGTATTGACAAATTTCAGACACTGACACACATTAGACAAATTTCAGACACTGACACACATTGGACAAATTTCAGACACTGACACACATTGGACAAATGTCAGACACTGACACAATGGACAAATTTCAGACACTGATATACACTGGACAAATTAGAGACACTGCAATACATTGGACAAATTAAGACATTGATATTCACTAAACAAATTAAAGACACTGACTTACATTGAAATTAAAGACACTGTCATACATTGGACAAATTAAAGACACTGACTTCCATTGGACAAATTAAAGACACTGACTTTCACTGGACAAATTAAAGACACTGACTTACACTGGACAAAGTAAAGACACTGACTTACACTGGACAAATTAAACACTGCCATACACTGGACAAATTAAAGACACTGACATACACTGGACAAATTAAAGACACTGCCATACACTGGACAAATTAAAGACATTGACATACACTGGACAAATTAAAGACACTGCCATACACTGGACAAATTAAAAACATTGACATACACTGGACAAATTAAAATCACTGACATACACTGGACAAATAAGAACAATTCAGTTACCATCTACACAGACTAAAATGTATAAAAACACACTGCACAAAACATAAGGGGGGAGGGGGGCTAGCTTTAAGTTCTTTCTATTATCAACTGTATTACTCCTAATGAATTAAAGAATAGACTTGTATCAGAGGCTCACAGCCCTGTAATCCATATTGGTTCAAGGTCAAGCTTTTATTTCATATGTTGCACATATCTACTTTGTATGAATTACTTAATTACCCATGAAAAAAATAATTTGAACACAAACTTTTTAACTGGGTTTATGCAACACTTTTCAATATTTAGCAGATATTTAATTAATGACTTGATAATGGTAATTTATAGAGAATTATCTTTCTCTTTCAACATATCATTATTATCACACAATAAAGTCAGACATGATATGGGTATTGCCACTGCAGGCAGGTTCAGATGAGCCCGATCTGTCCTATTTTGCCCCCGATTGTTTCCACCTGAGTCTGAAGGGCCACCAGTCAGCAGCAGAGGGACTGTGGAACAATATGGTATGCTATCTAACCTTTCTTTGATCTTCAGCCATATACATGACCTTTTTGACTTGGTTAATATATTACAAGTACATAATTGTATTGTCTTTCACCTGTACCATAGAAATTAGGAGGAAATATTGTGAGATCTGTTCAAACTAAGAATGGTGGATATGGATTTTCAGTTGTATAATATGGTTTCATGAATATTCATGTACATATTAGTGACATGTATATCAAATATATGTGTACTGGGTTTTTATCTCACCTGAGCATAGCTCAGGGTGAGCTTTTGGGATACTTGATTGTCCATCGTCCGTCGTCCGTCGTCCGTCAACAATTTTGATGTTTACACACTAGAGGCCACAATTTTGATCCAATCTTCCTCAAACTTGGTCAGAATGTTTGTCTTGATGATATCTTGAACCCTTTCGAAAATGGGTCAGGTTGGATCAAAAAGTAGGTCAGTAGGTCAAATCTTAGAAAAATCTTGTTTACACACTAGAGGCCACAATTTTGATCCAATCTTCCTCAAACTTGGTCAGAATGTTTGTCTTGATGATATCTTGAACCCTTAATGGGCCGGGCCGGACTGAAAAGTAGGTCAATAGGTCAAATCTTAGAAATATCTTGTTTACACACTAAAGGCCACAGTTCAGGAGTTATGTCCCTTTTAATGTTTAAATTTGTGTGTTAAAGCCATACTATCTCTCAGTCAAGTATGACTTCAAATTTTAACCACAGGCACTGTTTTGTTCATTGAACTGAAATGATGTCATAGATTATGTATTCTGACAGTACAACTATGCTATAATTTAGTAACTTGTACAGGCAATGGAGGAAATTTTTCAGGTGAGCGTCTTTAGGGCCATCTGGCCCTTTGTTATATATATATATATATATATATATATATATATATATATATATATATATATATATCAAATATACACATACTTGGTTTATATTTATCAAATATAGATGTACATGGTTTATATATATCAAATATACATGTACTTGGTTTATATTTATCAAATATACATGTACATGGTTTATATTTATCAAATATACATGTACATGGTTTATATTTATCAAATGTACATGTACTTGGTTTATATATATCAAATATACATGTACATGGTTTATATTTATCAAATATACATGTACATGGTTTATATTTATCAAATGTACATGTACTTGGTTTATATATATCAAATATACATGTACTTGGTTTATATTTATCAAATGTACATGTACTTGGTTTATATATATCAAATATACATGTACATGGTTTATATTTATCAAATATACATGTACATGGTTTATATTTATCAAATATACATGTACATGGTTTATATTTATCAAATGTACATGTACTTGGTTTATATATATCAAATATACATGTACATGGTTTATATTTATCAAATATACATGTACATGGTTTATATTTATCAAATGTACATGTACATGGTTTATATTTATCAAATGTACATGTACATGGTTTATGAAACAATTGATCTTTCTTTGACATGCAAACTTTACAGTATTGAATAAGCAGACAGAGGAGACCCTGATCAGACAGCTTCTGTAAGGAGTTGTCTGATCTTGGTCTGCAATGTCTGGGAAGGCGTCAAATCAGGTATATGGAAGGCAAGGGTTACAGTGTATGATGCAATTTAAGTGGTCATGAAAAATAGTTTCAGGAGCAACAAGGCCATACTAGTTAAAATACCCTTCAGTAAAATTTAGATACGCATTAATCTTAGTATTACATTTTGATTTCTGGTAAAGCTTTACATGCCAACCACAAATCAGTAAACATCATATAAGCTTTGTAACCATTATTTTTATTTTTTTATTTTTTTTTAATATAATGGAATCTCAGAAAACTGAACCCCAATGGACCAGACAAAAAGAGTTGTTTTCTGATGTGTTAAGCTTTCAATAATTTTCTATATGATATGGATATGCCAGTATATTCCTTTATTAATATCTCGCTTAAAATGGAGTTATATTTATCAATTATGAAATTGTTTCTGCTTTATGAATGTATATGTTTGGCACTATTTCTAATCGGAGCACTTAAGTTAGTGCGTAATTCAGTCCAAGATTCGTGTATGTAAAGGCGTCCGGTAACAAATTTAGGATTGGCGTTAATAATGATAAAAATAAAATAACATAAATAAATGATAATAATGGTAAGAGTCTATCGAAAATGGGATAAATAGAATATATGGTTGGTGCCGAGATGGAGACAGTTTATCCGGCTCGGTTTGAAAACTGAAAAGGACTCGCTAAAGCTCGCCCTTTTCAGTTTTCTAAACCTCGCCGGATAAACTGTCTCCATCTCGGCACCAACCATATATTCTCTATTTATTTCATTGGTATCAGCGGATATTAAATAGTAAAGCATTACTGCATTTTTTGACCATTTGATCTAAGCTTGAAATCATCTTTTGCCATATGTACTAGTGATAGTAGCGAGGTGTTCACAGCTTAGAATTAATCAATAAGTACAGCCCAAAGTACAGATATAAATTAATCTGTTCAGTTCAGAATATGAAAATATTGAATTCTTTTTCTTTTCTTGTTGTTTGATAGATTGAACCAGTTGGCGAGAAAAGAAATACCTGGACTCCTGGGGAACCTGTTAAATGTCCTTCAGCGGTAAGTTTCATTCTTCCTTGTACTTTTGATGACTATGTCAAGGACTTTCCATGAAAATGTCCTATCTTCTTTTATGTGAACTTAGAGGAGTTTTGCAATTAGTCCTCATTTTAGGGAAAAGCAGTCTTTTTCAGGTGTCTTATTTAATACCAGATTAATTTTTTATTTTTTTTTGACTGAATTTTAAGTTAACAAATCTTGTTCAAACACCATTAAATTATTTTTGTATAGGATTATTTTTTACAATATCATGATAATGTGTAATAAATACATGCACTGCATATTTACAAAATTTTAAGGCTTGATACTGTATACCTTGAAGGCTTGATACTGTATACCTTGAAATCATTAATTTTCGTGGGATTTTACAGTAACTTTTCAAAAATACATATCAATAAATTTAAATCTGAAAGTATTTGTAAAAATAATTGGCTGTTGATAGCTTTTCACCAATTATTACCGGTACACCATATTTTGCCATTATCGCAACATGGTGGATACCAATCTATGAAGAATATAAGATTATAGACATCTAGGGCCAGGAGTTAAAAATTGTCAAGTGTAGTTTATTACCAAAAGACATTTACATTTACCAGCAGTTACTCAGTGAATATTTCATTTGCACAATTTATAGTATTAGGCAGATTTCTCCAACAGAATATAGTTTTGCAAAGTTTGGTGGACAGGTGGGAGTGTGACTGGTCATCAACTTGCTTTGTTATGCATTGAGATATTTTAGAATAACTTTGTACAGTTGCTCTTCATGATAAGACAGTTTGGAGGTGTATGATCTGGATTCATAGTTCAAAGGTCATTAAGGTAGCAGTTTGAGGTTGTAGATAGAAAATGGGTTCATTTCTTCCATACGAAATACCTTTTTTGTGGACTTTCCATATTTTTTGTTTGGTCAAAATGAAAAATAAAAATTAACAGTATGGCAGATAATGTTAATTAAAACATCTGTTAAATTGTTCTGATGCGAAGGCATATCTGTAAATGCTAAAGGTCTCAATTGTGTTTTTGAATTTTGTCTTGTTTGTGTGTGTGTATGTGTGTGTTTATTTTTTCTTATGTGATTAAACATAATGTAACTTACTTTTTGAGTCATGTATTTCCCTCCCCAGATGGCCCCCTACTTTTACACTTACAAGAACAGCCATGGTAACAGTACCAACGTTCTGGGTCAAAATCCAGGCAGACCAGATATCATACAGCAGACCCCAGTGTTCAAAGGCTCAGAGGACACTGAAGAAAAAGGAGGGCAATCTGTGGTTGCCATGGCAACTGTGTTTGCGGTTGCAGGAAGTGTTGGCATTGTTGTATCTGTGGTAGGGGTCATGGCCTGGAGAAAGAGACACCACACAAACAAGGAGAGGGAGATATTGTTGCATTCCTCCAGTGTTCAGCTCTACACATAGAGCTCTACTCCATGATGTAGTCAGGGATCAATCATTAGTCTGCCATGATACATTTCAGGGATCAAAAATTAGCTTACATATGTATGATACAATATTTAGGAGCCCTTAATAATACATTTATGGGGTACATAATTAACCCTTATTAATTCAATTCTTATGGAGCCTACAATAATACAGTTTGGGGATACATAATTAGCCTATAATCATACAATTCTATGCGCCCTCAATAAATGCAATTCAGGGACAGTAATTAGCCCACAATGATGTAACTAATATTGTATTCTATTCATTTGAATTATATATATACTTGGTTTGCATATGGTCATGCCTATTATGTTTCAATAAATATGTCAGGCATAGGGCATTTGCTAAGCATTTCCTTGTTTTAAAGATTTGATTGGAACTACATGTGCAATGAATATAAAAAAGCTGCTAATTCAAGTGAGTACCCCTCAGTCAGGATATATATGATCTGAATTGGTTAAGTTTGGTAAGTGAGGACACATATGGTCCATATCCTACATTATCATTGCTACCTTTGAAAATCCAGTAAAACTTTGCTGATTTTAGAACTGCCGCACACTAACCAAAAATAGAAATACATGCACATTGTCATATAATATTGGTTGGAAACATGACAGTATCCACTGGTTAAAAAAAATCACACTACAGGATATGAATGCTGTTTTTCAAATGATTGACAATGAGCAATTGTAAATTAAAAATCCCAAGGACAGTATGTGGAGAGTAACTGAATGAGTCGCTTGTTGGTTTCAGATAGTGTGGTTTATGCTGAAATATTCATCTCTTTTAAAGTAGCTGTTAATGAATAAAGAACAGTAATAATAACTGCTCATACTGCTGGTCTGTGACACTTGTGAAGCATGATCTCAATATTCTGCTTCAGCTGTCATTTTTCAAAGTATTTTTTTGAAATATGGCTATTAATGGCTTTGTTTATTGATGCATTAATTATATTTGAACATAAAATATTTTGATATACTTTTCTACACTTGTTGTTCCTCCTTGTGATATGCTATTGATCAAAGACATGTCATATGACAATCATAAAAGAATGTTTCTTTTACACATCTTTTGTGATTTAATGACTGTGCAATAAACAATAGATACTTTACCTCATACTTAAACTAGATCATGTTAACCTTTTTTTTTCTTTTTTTGAGAAATTTAATGCCTGTTTACCATTTGTATGTTTGATAGAAGTATTAATGCATTCTATTGTGATATAATAGAAAGTTATCCTTCAAGTTAATTAAATAGTTTACCTGGAAAATGTACTAATATTTTGCTAAAATTCACAGTATACCTTTGTACTGTATTTATGTGACTTAAGTTATATCCTTTGTGATTGGAACGTCGAAATGTAATTTTCTGAAATTAAATGTTCTGCTAAAATTCACAGTATACCTTTGTACTGTATTTATGTGACTTAAGTTATATCCTTTGTGATTGGAACGTCGAAATGTAATTTTCTGAAATTAAATGTTCTGATCAGAGATCTTAAGGGTTTAGATATATAATCAGAATTTTTATTTGTCAAATATGGTTAAGAAATTTAAAATGTCCTTGTGTTGTTAATTTATGATTCAGTAAATGTATGTTATGTTTGTATGATTAAATGTACTAATGATGTACCGGTGTCACGTAATGAAAGTTCCAGATTGGTGATCTGCGCATGCGTCAAAATGTGGGAATTTACGGCCGTGACAGAAGTTTCCTAAATTGAGTGTACAATTTAAAAACTGAAATATCAGGCGAAATATGTTATGAAGCTTACAAATAAATATACATATGCTTGGCATGGTGTTTAAAGATTGTTCCCCACTCGTGTTTTGAATTCTTACACCTCTACACTTGTGACTATGGTGCGTAAATATGCATTATATTATTTCTAAAAATATTCACAGTAGCAATATCAGTGAAACTATACATCTAAGACCTTAAGAAATCAAAATGATGAATAAAAAGGAGGAAGTAACGATAGCAATTGATTTAAAAGAATTGCAAAAGATTTTGCAAACGAAAAAAAAAAGTTGATATTTAAATGTATTGAGGATCAGGCTCTAGATCTAGTTGTTGAAGTAATGATGGCAGTTACCGTGAACGAGTAGTATCAGTGACATTTGCTTAAAATATCGTCAAATATTCTATTATTCAAAGATCATCATAATACCAGTGTTTAAACCAAATCTTGGTGATAAAGGATGAGTATTGATTGATGAAACTACGACCGATTAGATCTATGTACTAGTAGGGGTGAGCTGGACTATTTCTACATATGAAGACCTGAAATGTATAAAAATATAACTTCACTCGAACAAATTTTGCCCTACTTCATCAGTCTTTAGAAATGGGGGGGGGGGGGGGGGGGGGGGGAGTAATAATAATATAAATTGACTATTTCAGTAACTATGTATGAAAACCCAAAACAAATCCTATCTGAATATAACTTCAGTCAAATAAATGTTTTTCCCACTTCATAAGTAGTAAGAAATATGGGTGAGCTGGACTATTTCGAACTACGTAAGAAGACCCAAAATATAAAATATAACTTATCAAAAATTTTGCCCCACTTCAAATGTAGTGAGAAACAGGGGGTGAGCTGGACTATTTCAGTAACTACGTATGAAGTCCCAAAACAAAACCTATTAAAATATAACTTCACTCAAAAGAAATTTGCCCCACTTCATAAGTACTAAGAAATAGGAGGTGAGCTAGACTATTTTAGTAACTATGTATGAAGACCCAAAAAGTATGAGAATATAACTTTGAACAAATTTTGCCCCAGTTTATAAGTAGTAAGAAAAAGGGGGTGAAATGGACTATTTAAGTAACTACATATGAAGACCCCAAACTTCATGGAACATAACTTTACTCGAATAAATTTTGCCCCACTTCAAAAGTAGTAAGAAATTGGGGTGAGCTTGACTATTTCTGAAACTACGTAAGAAGACCCAAAATGTATGAAAATATAACTTAACTCTAACAAATTTTGCCCCACTTCAAATGTAGTGAGAAACAGGGGGTGAGCTGGACTATTTCAGTAACTACGTAATTATGAAGACCCCCAAACCTAATGGAATAGAACTTCATCCGAACAAATCTTGCCCTACTTCAAAAGTAGTAAGAAATAGGGCGTGATCTGGCCTATTTCAGAAACTATGTATGAAGACCCAAAATGTATGAAAATATAATTTCTTTCGAACAAATTTTGCGCCACTTCATAAGTAGTAAGAAATAGGGAATGAGCTGGACTATTTCAGTAACCATATAGTTCTTGTAGATCGTCCCTTACAGTTCAGCCTGAGGAAACAAAGTCTTCAGTTGAGGTGTTGTCGACACGAGGAGGCACTGTATAGGGCTTGACCATGGAGAGGCTATAGACTAGCAGGGGAGACTAATGCTCCCTTTTCACCAGAAACAGTGTTACACGCTAACACATATATCATATTTTGCATCGATTCAGAAGGAAAAACAGTTGCAAGTGTTTGTCTTTTTACCAATTGTAATAAGATATAGGTCATGCGAAACGAAAATTGTGTCCTACACTAAGGTTCCAGTGATACTTTTGCCAGATGTTCAGTTTTTTCTAACATTCGCGGGGGAAACCACGGAGGTATATTAAGGTTTTCACATCTCTGTTTTTATATAACCTGGAACTTTATATGTCAGTTTTATAAAACATTGTTCTAAGAACACATCCTGATTCGACTTTTTTCATTATGATCCCTTCCCTTAAAATTAGCACATTTAACGACCAGTTTAATTATGTCTAAAGAATTAGTTACGATGCCACGAAGCTATATTATATCTACTCGTAGGTATTCACATCTCTGCCGATGCGTTGCCCACAAACTATATCAACGGATATCGCCGAAATTATCGAGAGAGCAAAAATCGACGATTACGGAAACAACCGATAATAGCCGAGCGACAATAGCACCCAGAGGGATAAGCAGCTCTAAAAATAGAAAATCCAGACTAAAAGTTACGCGGCAACAAATTTCAGTTTGTCAGTTTCAACATCAAATTTCTCAGAAAAGATAGTTTATTTGGAAAAAAAGATCTTTCTCCATTAGTTTATTTGGGAAAAAAAAACTTTCTCGCATCGGTTTATTTGGAAAAAAAAGAAATTTCTCGGCATTGGTTTCAGTTTTGTTTACACTTCCGGTTTTTAGCGTCACTCATTTGCATAATGACCCAATTTTCATTAGAGACGATGTCTACCTATTAAGTTGATTAGGCATGCGCATGTCGGATATCTTGTATAACATGTATAAGCAAAATTGTTAAAATTTTATTTTAATGCGTGTAATAATATTTATGCGTATGTGTGAAAATGTTCATTCTTGAATGTAAATAGCGTGGACGAACATGCACGAGAATAAAATATGCACGCAGGAGCCATTGGCTTCGACCAATCTTAGTTCATGCCACATAATTAAATTCTGGCGTCATCTACACTGCCCCTTACAAACACATGACGGCGGCATATCATAAAAGGGCAGGAGGGCAACAGGGTGTCGTGCCCTGCTATTACACACTTGCTGGAGCACTGGTAATAAGGGCATGTGTGTTCAACAGTTAAAAATTTAGCTACCTATTTCACATGAATGGAGATTTATTTCTAATATCAGCTTTGATAACAACCTCTCCTTCAACTACTTTGACATATAATATCCCTTTACGTCATATTATAACTTTCTGTTCACTTGGCTAACGGCGATTTTTAGCATTTTTTTTTTGAAATCTTAATACTTGTTAATATAATTATTTAAGCCCATGGAAAGGAAATGTGAGTTCACAAACTCC
>CM037778.1:75845138-75865462 GCA_021229015.1 Solen grandis
GGGACTTTTCCTGAGGTGAAAAAAAATTTTAAAATTTTACTTTTTAAATTCTATATTTTTAAAAACGTCGACACCTTAAAAATTTCCAATTTGTTAAGTTCAGTTTAAAACTTTTTTGCATTTCAATGTTTTTTTGGGCCTATTTGGGTTTGACGTAAAACTTGCGTGCCCTTAAAATTTGTTTGACGGGCCCTACAGCCATTATTTTGGACCGTTTTTCATAAAAATTTTTCAACGGGAATGTGATGTAAGGCTTCGTTGTGCATTCCGGTTCCTTTTTTAAAAAATTCGAAAAGGCAATGTTTTTTAGGGCCCAAATCCAGTTTCGAACTTTTGAGTCAAATTTAAAATGCGTTTAAACGTTTCCCGGATGACTGAAAGCTTAAAATGTGGATGTATAAAAAGTTCCAAGTTGCTTTTTTTCTATGAAGTTTTTAACTTCATATAAAGTCTTAAAAGATTGAAATTTTTTAAGGGTTTGCGAAAGCCCTTTATTTCCCGTGAAAAATAAAATTTTAGTTTTTCCCTTTTTTTTTCCCTATTTATTTGTGTTAATTTCAAGGTTCCCCATTGATCAGGAACAATGAAAATTTTATGGCTTTTTAAAAAACCAATGGGTTTTCGGATGAAATGAAATTTATTTCTACGCCCGTCATATAATCAGATTTGACGTCGGGTTTAAAAAAGTTTGTAGGGTCTAAGTTTTATTTCTAAAACCGATTTACATCAAAAATTTTTTCCCAAAATGTGTATGTTGGTTTAGTTGTGCATGGGTTTGCCCTTTTTTTTCAAATTGGGGAAAAGGAAATTTTTTTAAAGGGAATCAAAGGGAATTTGAAAAAAAGCGTAAATTTTAAATGCGTTAAAACGCTTAAAAAGACTAGAAAGTGATATTTAAAGTGAATATTTTGTTTTTATGTTTTATTTTTGAAAGTTTAAAGCCTTTTGAGTACATGAGTCATAATGCTTTTAAAAAACTTTGTATTAAATTAAGGGTTTTTTAAACCCCCGTAGGTTTTATATTTTTTATTTGTTGAAATTTTGTTAAAGATGCAGTATTAGATTTAGGGAAATCCTTTTTATTTTCCGTTTTGGAAAAAACCCCAAAAGGGGTTAAAGGGTTTCATATATAATTTTTGGTTTGTTTTTTTTTAAACCCGTAAAAAATTAAAAAAGGGTTAAAAAATTTTTTTCAGACATATGCATATAATTTGTAGTGCTTGGGAAAAAAAACCTTTTCCCGATGATATTAGTTTTGATGATGGGGGTTAAATGGTTTTGGATTTAAAGGCGGAAAAATAAAAAAATTTGGAAACCCCCGTGTTTTTAAAGGTTTTATCCCTGGGAAACTTTGATTTTAAAAAATTTGATGATAAATTCCCTATTTGTAGGAATTTTTTTGGCCGTTCTTTTGATGTTTAAAATTTTAAAGATTGGTAAAGGGGGATTCATGGAGTAATGGAAAAAAAAAAACAAAAATTCTTTGGCATATAGTTTTGGGTGATTTTTTCATTTTTACAGGGGGTTTAAGAGCTTTTATTCAAAAAGTTTTAAATATTTTTATACATAAAGCGTGAAATGTAGAAAATTTTCGGGACAATTATTTTGGTACTTAATTTTTGAAAATTTGATCAAATTTTAAAAAGGGAAAATTTTCCATAAAAAAACCAAATTTAAAGGGAAAGGGTAAAATTTAGCGTTTTTGGGGTAAAGTCAGAGTTTTACGGGGATATCTTCGGGAATCATTAGAAAAAATTTTCTTACTTTAAAAGCAAGTGAGATTTTTGAAAATTTTAAGACTTTTTTTTTGGGGCCCCTAGAGTTTGGGAAAATTGATAAAAAAAAAAAAAGGAAAGTTCCCAAAAAAAATTTAAATTTCATAACCCAAATTTTTAAGAATTTTCAAAAATACCCTTACTTTCGCTTTCATTTAATTAAAGCATTTTGGGGAAAATGAAATTTTCCAGTATGTAGTAGTCTTATAAATTAAAAAGAAAAAAATTTTTTATTTAAATATCATTTTTGATATTTCAGCTAAACAATTTGTCCCTTTCCCGGGGGCCCCGAGTGGTTTTGAGCGTCCGGGGGGGGAGGTGGGGGGTTTCGAAATCCCAAAAAATACAATATTTCCAAAAAATTCCCCATGTTAAAAAAAAAAATTTATTTTTTTAAATTTAATTTCAAAATTTATGCTTTTTTCAAGAAGTCGTTAGAAAAAGATGCATTCCCCCCTCTTTCCCCTTTTTGCATTTGTTATGACGAGGTCCCAAAAATCGCGGGTTCCCCCAATGTATTTTTAAATCATCACAAAAGCCGAAAAACCAATTAAATATGGTAGGCGTCTTAACAAAATGAAAGTGGAATGAGGGGGAAATTGTCGTTACTAGCATTCAAAAAAAAAAGATTACTTGTGAAAATTTAAATAAATACAAAATTTTAAAATTTTTTTAAAAAGGGTATTTGTTGGAAAATTGTATTTTTTTGGGGAAGTTGCGTTGAAAAAAGCATTGATGGATATGATTGTTCGGTCACTTGTTTTCCGAGTACAGTTTCTATTGGTTTGTGATTTATTGTTTTTGTATTTTTATTTAGATAGAAAATGATCGGGAACAAAAAGGCCCTTTTGTTTTGCGTTAAAACCAAACCCCCCTTTTTAAAAATCTACTGAAAAATTTTTCAGTTAGAAGTCAGAATACGACCTTTTCGGGGCCCATAGTTTTAAACCGGGATTTAATACTTTTTTATTTTATGATATAAAATTTTTTTCTTGAATTGTGAAATTTTTTTAAAAAGTTTTTTGAATTGTTACTTTGTTTCATTGGGGGGTCCACCCGGTGCCTGGGGCTGTATGCATGTGGCGACTATAACGATTAAGTAAAAAATCGTTCAAAATGACTGAAAACTGTCGGGGGGGATTTAAAAACCAAAAAAAAAAAAAAACAAAAAAAAAAAAAAAAAACAACTAAAAAGGGTTTTTAAAACAATGATTTAGGGTTTTGTAAAAAATTTTATTTATTTAATTTTCATTATTTTGCGCATTGCGTACCAAATTTTTTGGGAGGGTTTTTGGACTTTTGGGTCATTTTAGAGTTGTGAAACATTGAAATTTTCCCCAAATTTTTTTTTGAAACAATCGAAAAATGTTGTAAAAGCTATTTTCCCAAATTTTGATAAATGAAAACCCCTATGGGGAAAATATTGTTTTATTTAAAAAGGAAATTTTTAAATTTGCCTTGGGGATCCCATGGGGCGTGAAAAGTTTTGACGTTTGAAAAAAAATAATCAACACTTGTAATCGTTCAAGACCCCTGAAGGTTTTTTGTCCGTTCCCAAAAGGCGCAAAAGGGAGTAACTTTGTGAAATAGCCCGTCTCGATCGTTTAAAAGCGTTTTTGGGAAATTTAACTCACGGGGGAAACACGGTCGCGTTTTCTATTGTAGGTAGTTTTACAAATTTTTTTCCCCGGACTGTACAGGGAAAAAAAAATTTTGCAAAATTTAAAGAGGTTTAATTTTAAAGGGGTTTTATTTTAAATCCATTGGCCCCGCAATTCCTCAATGGGGGCGTTCATTAAAAGGCGAGGGACTCAAAGTTTAAGGGGGGTTTCCCTTGATTACCCCTTTTTTTTCTATAAAATTTTTAAAGGTCGATTTTAAAAAAGGGATTTGGAATTGACCACCTGCCCCTGTAATTTAAAAAAATTTGGGGTTCAAGATGGTTTTATATTTGTTTTCCCCCCGTCAACCCTCCTTGATTTCATGGGGAAAATTGGGATTCAAAGGGAAAAAAACTTTATTTTCGAACCAAAGATCATGTAACAAAGGCAAACGGTTTGAAAAATTAAAATCAGTTGTCTTTAAAAGGTGCCGTTTTTAAATTGTTTGTGTATTGTTTTTTTTTACTCGTATTTTTAAATTTTGGAAAACCCAAGGGGCAAAATGTTTAGTTTTTATAAAAAAAGGGAAAAAATACGAAAAGGGGCACCCCAAAATAAAAAAATTTAAAAAAAAAGGGGTTTTCAATAAAAATTATCTTTAAAAAAAACCATTATTTTTTAAAATTAAATTCTAACAAAAGGGAAAGCTATGCTGGGTTTTTAATTTTTGGGTTTTTAAAAACCATTCTTTTGGTATAAAAAGTCCCCAATAATTATGGGAAATTATAAGGTAACAAAATAATTATAAAAAATTATCAGAAAATTTATAAGTGTTTTGAATTTTTTACAAAAAAAATGTTTCCTCAAAAAAGGGCGATTTTGGGTTTTTCTTTGCAGATCCCGTCGCCTCGTTAAAATCGAGTGCCCCAATTGAAAGCTAAATAAATTGTCGGGATTTTAGGCCATTTTTTTGGAACTTAATACAAAAATTTTGGGTAAAGTTAAAAGGAAAGCGATATCAAAAAAAAGATTTTTTTAATTTTTGCATGGGTTATTTAAATAGTTATGCATGATGGGGTCCATCCCGAAAAAAAAGAGAAAAAGGTTTGGGGGAAATTTTAATATTATTTTTTTAACGGTATAATCTTTTTTTTTCAATGTTAGCGAAAGTCCTATCATTCGTATCAACAAAATAAAATTAGTTATTATTATTAGGACTTTCGCCAAAAACAAAAGTTTTTGGGTTTTTTTATGTTTTTATTATTAGGGCTTTCTGCCCCAGAGAAGTCCTATTGTGTTTGTTATGTTTTTTTTTTTAGGACTTTCTCCCGGAAGCAGAAAAGTCCTTTTGGGGCTTTTTTGGTTTTTTTTTGGTTTTTTTTAATTTTTTTTTTTTTATTTATTATTCTTTTTTTTTCTTCCTAACAAAACGTTTTTTTTTTATGTTGCAATTTTCCCAGGCGATGAAATTTTTAGGGTTATTAGTCCATAAAGGAAAATTTTGATTCAATGTTTTCAGCCCCCTTAGAGGACAGGGGCGTCCCAGCTAAAAAAAGGTGAAAAAGGGTTTGTTCGCGTACAACCCCGTCATTTATGGTCGGATTTTTTTAAAATTTTTTACGAAGGGGTAAAATCTTGAAATAAGGTGTGCATATCTGTCAGTAACCAAAATTCCGAAAGAAAAAGTTTTTTGGCGGGAAAAAAAGATTAAAAATGGGCCCAAAAATTTTTCTTTTTTAAGATTAAAGATTTAGGTGAGAAGCCCCGTTGAAACTTCCCACAGTTTGCAGTTTTTCCCAAATTTTTTGAAATTTTTTGGGGTTTGTGCCTTCTTTAGAGTCATGTGACGTCATGCATATTTCTTTATTTTCATTTAGGGCCTTTTTGTTTTTTTTTTTTTGGACTTTGATGCCGTTGTTCGGGAAAAATAAAAAAATTTCAGAGTTATGAGAGAAAGTATGCGTTTCTGAAAAAAGCATCTTCAGAAACCTTTGAGTACTGAGTCACAGCTAAAATAGTAAAAAAAAAAGGTGTTACGTTACAGCCGCCTTTTATTTGGGATTTTCTTCAAATTTTCAAAGTTTGGGCCATCTTGAAAGTTAGGTGTCCCAATCGGTCAGCAACCGAAATTTTCCGAAAGACCGAATTTTGTGGTTAAAATTAAGATTCGAACGTGGACTGAAAATTTTTTTTAGGTTTAAAGGGCCCTTTGATAAAATAAAAAGTTAAAAATTAACACAGTTTGCATTTCCCTCTTAATTTTAAAAAATTTTTTAAAGTCGTGACTTTAAAATGTCTTTCTTTTTGCGTAAAAAGCAACTTTTTATTTTATTTTGGGAAATTTTTTTTTTTTTTGGAAAAAATGATCCCAGTTGTTCAAAAATAATAAAAAATTTCGGGATTTAAATGACAGTAAAGTATGGGGTTTTTTTGAAAAAACGCTTTCCGCCCCTTGGACGTCATGAATCACAGCTAAAATAGGGGAAAAATGGTGTTCGGTTAAAGCCCCCATTTAGGGGTCGGATTTTTTTAAAAAATTTTTTCACAGATGGTACATTTTGAAACTAAGGTGTGCATATCCTGTAAAGCAAACTAAAAATTCGAAAGCCCAAAATTTTCTGTGGCTAAAGTAAGATTCGAATGGGAAACCAAAAATTTTCATTTTGGGGTTTAAAGAGCTTCAGATGGATAAAAAAGTTGAAATTCAATTTTTGCAATTTGCAGATTTCTAAAAATTTTTTTGAATCGTGAGTCTTGGACGTCTTTAAACTTTCACTTAATTTTATTTTGGGGCAATGTTTTTCGACATGATCCCAGTTTTTGGGGAATAATAAAAATTTTCCCAATTTATTGCGAAAAGTATGCGCTTTTGAGAACAGCATTTTGGCCCCTTTGACGACCGAGTAGAGTTTAAAAAATAGTAAAAAAAATGGTTTCCGCTCTAAAGCCCATTTAGGGATCAGTTTTTTCTTAAATTTTTTACGAGGTTTAATTTTAAAAATTAAGGTGAAAAATATTTTGTCAGCAACCTTTAAATTCCGGAAAACGAAGTTTTGGGTGGTAAAGGGAAAAATTCGAAAAAAGGGAAATTTTTAAAAAAGGGAAATAATTTTTGAAAGTCATGTCCTGGGTATATGAATCATTTTTTACGTACAGACTAATATTTAAGTTTTGCATTTGCTTTAATTTCGGAATTAATGTCAATTGTTCAGCAAAAACATGAAATACCCCCGGGGAGGGGTTTCCTTACATGAAATTTCTTTTCCCCTGTTTTTTGTTTAAACACAGCTTGAAAAAGAAAAGTCCAATCTTTTGTTTCAGATGAATTAGTTTTTATTTTTTATTCTTTTTTTTCCCTCTTGTTTTTTTTGGGGTTAAATTTCGATTTTGTTCCCAATGGTCCAGAACAATAAAAAATTTTTGGGGCCTTTTTTTAAAAACATGGCTTTCGAATACAATGAATTTATATCATATAAACTTTTCCATGTAAGAACGATTTATTTCCTGGTAAAAAAGTTGTAGGGGTTCTAACCCTTTATTTCGGGGGCGATTTTCCCCAAAAAATTTACAGAAGGGGGATGTTTAGGCTTAGTTTTCCCTTTCCCGGGGCCCTTTTTTTAAAAATTTTAAAAGGCAAGGGTTTTTTAGGGCGGTCAAAGTTTTCAAAACCTTTGCGTAAAATTAAAATTTGCGTTTTTAAAAATCGTTTTTGGGATAAAGTAAAAAGAAAATTTTTGGACAGGTTTATGTTTAAATTTTTCCTTTTATTTTAGAAGATGAAGTCGTTTATGAGTTTTAGGGTTTCTTGAGGGTGGAAGAAAATTTAAAAATTTTACGTTTTAATTTTTTATATTTTGGGAAAAAAAACCGAGCATTTAAAAATTTAATGAGCTTGCTTCGAAAAAACATTTTTAATTTCGTCTTTTCCATTTGTTATGACTTTTTTGGGACGTAAAACTTGACGTCGTTTAAAAAAATTTGTACGCTGTCTACACCCCTTTATTTTGGGCCCGTTTTTTCCCCAAAATTTCACGGTTGTGTATGTTAGGCTTTTTGGGGCCCTTTCCGGTGCCCTTTTTTTTCAAAATTTAAAAAGGCAATGGTTTAGGGGTTTCAAAGATTCAAACCCTTGACGTAAAAATTTAAAATTTGCGTAAAAATCGTTTCTAGTGAGCTAGAAAAATTTTTTTGGAAAGGATAATCTTTTTTTTCTTTTTTTTAGAAGATGAATTTTCGATGACGTCATATGCCCGTATGGGGTTTGGAAAAGAAATTTTTTAAAATTTTAAACGTGTTAATTTTTTATGTTAAAAAAGCCCCGGCACCAAAAAAAAAAATTTTAAAAATATATGTTCAGAGAAAATTTTTTTTTTCCCTTTTTTTTCCTTTTTGTTATGACGTTTTTTGACGTCAAATTGACGGTCTTAAATTTTTTTGTACGTGTTAACCCAATTTTTTTGGGCGTTTTTTCCCCAAAATTTCACAGAATGTGTATGTTGGGGCTTCGGTTGGTTCGGTGCCCTTTTTTCCCAAAATTTAAAAAAAGGCCCAATGGTTCTAGGGCGAGTAAATATTCGAACCTTTGGAGTAAAAATTTCAAAGGGGTTTAAAAAAACCCATTCAGATTAGCTAGAAAGTAATTTTTGAATAGGTTTAAAAGGGTTAAAGATTTCTTTAGAAAATGAGAAATAAAACTTCATTTGACGTCCCCTTATGCGTATGAGATGAACAGAAAATTAATTTTATTACGTGTTAATTTATATTTTGGGAAACCCGCCCGAGCCCCTTAAAAATAATAGTTAAGTTAGAAAAAAACATTTTGCTTTAAAAAGATTTTCTTTTTCCCTATGAGTGTTTGACGTAAAATTGCCTTGCCCTTAAAAATGTTTTACGGGGCCCTACAGCTTTTTTTGGGGCCCCGTTTTTTCATAAAAAATTTTCACGGGGAAAATTGGGGGATGTTGGGTTTTTTCCCTTTGTGATCCCCTTTTTCCTTTAAAAAATTCAAAAAAGGCAATGTTTTTCATGGCAAATCCAAGATTCAAATTTTTGACTTTAAAATTCTTTAAAAAATTCTTCCAGAAAAGCTAGAAAGTTTATTTGGGTTTTATATAAGTTCCCATGTCTTTTTTATATTTTATGAAGAGGGAAACGTTTTTTGGAGTCAGATGCGTTTAAGGACAAAAAGAATTTCGATGAATACGAATTAATTCAAATATGTTGTTTATTTCACGGAAATTTAAAAAATTTAAAGTTTTTTTTACATCAATCATGAGTTTTTAGAAGGGCAATGATTCCAAAATAATGAAACGTTTTAACAGTAAGATTGTTCAGGGAAAAAAAGGGTTTTTCCCCCCCCGCTTTTTTTTTAACCCCTTTTTTTTGGGGCCGTTTTTCATCAACATTTCTCGAATTTATTTTGAAACGCTCTTTTTTGTGTTTTCCTTTGGCCCTTTTTTCCAAATTCAAAAAGGCAATGGTTTAGGGCGAACCCAATTTTTGGGCCATTGACTTTAAAATTTCCCAAATTTCGTAAAAAACCCGTTTCAAAAGTTTTAAAGAAAGTGGTATTTGGACTGAATATTGGGTTTTTAAAAATTATTTTATTATTTGAGGTTTAAAAGTCATTTTTGAGCAAAAGCTAAAAAAGAATTTTTGGTATTTTAAGGTTAATTTTTTATTGTTGCAAATTCCCAAGGGGGCAGGGAAAATTTACTTGATTTTTAAAATTTATAAATATTTCATTTTTTGTTTTTCTTATGCCTATGACGTCCCATGACCCCAAAAATTGGGAAAATTGTCAAACCATGGGTTTGAACGCGGTTTACAGCATTATTTCATGAGGGATTTTCATCAAAATTTCACGTTTGTGTTTTTAAACGCTTTGGGTTTGTGCAACCGTCCCCGTTTTACCAAATTTTAAAAGAAAGGGAAATTTTTTTGGGCCCCTTACTTTCGTTTTAAAAAATATTGAAAAGAACGAGGTTTTGGTGGTGTTTTAAACCCCAAAGTTTTAAAATTTTTGGGCCCTGGGAATTAAGTTTAGTATTTCAGGGGCCCCTATTCGAGGTTTAAAAGCTGAATTTCACCCTGTTGTAATTCAAAACTTTTTCTTTAGATTCCATAGCCCAGACGTTTTTGACGTAAGGGGATTAAATTTGTTTTATTTTGGGCAATAAAATTTCAATGTGACCCGGGAATGGCCAGAATTACAAAAAATGATAGCAAAAGTTAAATATGCTAAATTTTTTAGCAATAAAATTCTTATTCATATGACATCAAAATGGTTGTCAAAAAGTTTGTAAGCACTTTTTGACATTATAAATTGGAATTTTCTAAAAACCAAAATTTTTTTTACGTTTTCCTATCAATAATTTTCAGTTTGATTGATTTTTTGGGGTTTGCAGAAAGTCCTATGGTTTGCGTGAAAATGAAATTAGTTTTTTTCTTCTTATTTTTTTTTCTTCCTTTTGTATTTGTGTTTTTTCCCGAAGTGTTCCCAATGGCCCGGGAAAAATTTAAAAATTTTAGGGGTAAATTTAAAACCTGAGTTTCAAAATGCAATAAATTTTCATATTCATTTATTTCAGGGTAACGTCAGATTTGACGTCGGTTTGAAAAAATTTTGTAGGGGTTTTACAGCATTTTTTTTTGGGGTCGATTTTAATAAAAAATTTTCAGAATTTTTTTATGATGGGCCCCTAGTTGTCCCTTTCCCGGTCCCCTTTTTTTAAAAATTTCGAAAAGAAAAGGGTTTTTATGGCGAACCCAAGATTCGAACCAGTGACGTAAATTTAAAATGCGTTAAAACTCTTTTTGGGTTTGGTAGAAGAAAATTTTTTGAATGGTTTATAAGTCTCTAAGATTTTTTTTGTCCCGAGAGAATAAAATTATTTGAGGTATATGATTTATGAGGGGAAAAAAGGGAAATTTCAAATTTTTTGTGTTGTTCTTATTTTGGGAAAAGTCCAGCACTTAAAATTTAAAAACCCTTATGCTTGAAAGGTTTTTTTGCTTTCCCAAAATGTTTTCTTTGGGTATGAGGTTTTTTGCCCCCTTTTTTTAAAAAAATTGAGTCGTCTTTAAAAATTTGTACGGGGCCCCTAATCATTATTTTGGGGGGTTTTTTTTTTCCAAATTTCCCGAATGTGTTAATGGGGTTTTAAGTTGTGTTTTTTCCGGGGTGTCCTTTTTTAAAATTCAAAAGAAAAATTTTTTTCTTGGCGAGTAAAAGATTGAACCTTTGGAACGTTCAAATTTTAAAAATGCGTATAAAATCGCTTCCAGATGGTTGGGAAAGAAATTAATTGAATAGGTTACAAGCCCCTAAGATTTCTTTAGATCCCGAAAGAATAAAATTCAAAAGACTTTCATATGAGTTGAGGTAAAAAGGGGAAATTTCAAATTTTTTAAAATTTTTTGAATTTTTTATGTTGAACGCCGAAGCCCTTGAAAATCAATTTTGTTTTCTTAAAATTGAACATTTGGTATAAAATGATTTTCATTTTCCCTTTTGCGTCAATGACCCCAAATTGACGTCGTTTTAAAAAATTTGAAAACGCGGTCTACACCCATTATTTCGGGGACAAATTTTATCAAAATTAAAAGGAAGGGTGAAATGTTACGCTTATTTGTGAAGGAAAACCGTTTTTCTAAATTCGAAAGGGGCAAAGTTTTTGGCAAATCCAAGATTAAAAAATTTGAGAAAAATTTAAAATCCCGTATAAAATCGTTCCAATGAACTAAAAAAGGCATATTTGGCCCGGTTTAAAAGCTTTAATTTTCCCTTGAAAATTCTGTGAAAAATTAAGGGTCAATAGACGTCAAAAGACGTCAAAGGATAAAAAGTTTTTTTTGATATCTCGCGTTTTTTTTAAAATGTTGTAAATTTTTTCGGACCTTTAAAATTTAATGGCATATACCAATATTGCGTTTGAATGCAAGGTATTTAAATTAATGGGAGTCATAAACTTTGATTTGAAGAAGGTAAAAAGGTTTTATGCAGTTTAAAGCCTTATTTCTGGCCCGTTTACAAAAAAATTTTAAAAAGAAGGCATATGAAATTTGTTAGTTGTGCACCGGGTGTCGTTTTCCCAAAAATTAAAAAAGGGCCCAAGGGTTTTTATGGGAACCCAAGATTCAAAACCATTGCCCGTCAAATTTCAAAAAGTAAAAAATCGCCCCCAGTTGACTTAGAATGCTGATAATCGGATGAATATTTTCTCTATGACTTTTTCTATGCGTTTGTGCGAACTTTTTTTTGGGGACGTCTTTTTGGAGTCATAAGGTAAAAAAATAATTTATATAACTCCTCTTTAAATTTTCAAAGTATTGCTCAGGCCCGGGGGCATGAAAAATTTTTTTTTGGGCATATTTTTGGGTTTAATGGAAAAATTTATTTTATTGATTTTTTATGTCTTTTACATCTTTTGAATCAAATTGGTTGTCTACAAAAGTTTGTAACGGTCTACAGACTTTTTTTTTTGGAGGATTTTAAAATATTTCACAAAAAGTGTATTTTAGCTCTTCCCGGTGTTTTTTTTTTTTAAAATTTTTAAAAAAGGAAAAAGGTTTTTGGTAATCAAAGTTAAGAGGATTGACGTCAAATTTAGTACAAGTCTTCTTTTTTTCAGGGGAAGTGGGCCAAAAAGTTTTTTTTTTTTTTGAAATTAAAGGTTTTTTAAGCCTGTAGGCCTTTTTTTTGTTTGTTTTCCCAAAATACTTATTGAAGGTTTTAAGCATTTGACCCTTTTGGAAAAATGTTTTTTCCATTTTGAAAAATTTTTAGTTCAACCCTTGTTTATATTTTAAAAACCCTTAAAAAGCGGGGAAAAATTATGTGACTTTTAGAATTGTAAGCATTTACAAAAATTTGTTTTATTAATAGTTTAAATAAGAAAAGGGAAAGTTAAGGAAATTTAAAAAAAAGAAAAAAAAAAAAAAAAAAAAATGTTTTTCATTTAACTTTTCCCAACCCAATTTAAAATGGGGTTTATTTTTTCAAATTTTTGGGGATTTTTTGGAAATACAAAAAATTTATAAAAAGTAGAAATTTGAAATTTTATTTTCCCGCTTTTAAATGGTTGAAAAATTGTAGCAGAAAGTCTATCATTGTATCAAAGAATGAATTAGTTTTTTATTCTTTTTTTCCCTCAGGGTTTTCATATGTTGCAATGCCCTTGGAGAATAAAATTCGATGGCATATTATTTTATGCTTTAATTTAAAAAAATTTCTATAATTATATGCCTAGGGACTTTTCATATGACGTAAAATTTGGAAAATTTGTATAAAATTTTTGTACGCGGCCAAAGGGTTTAATTTTAATAAACAAATTTTTATAAATTTTTTTCAGATGTGTATTTTTAATTTATTTGGTTTCCGTTGTCCGTTTTTAAAAATTCAAAAAAGCACAATGTTCTAGGGGGTTTCCCAAATTTTTAAAACCCAAGGACTTTCAAATTGAAAAATTCTCATAAAAATCCCCCAAAATTGAGAAAGAAGGTGATTTTGTAGTTATATGTTTCCCCGACGATTTAAATATTTTGTGAAAAAAAAAGGACGTCTTGGGGACGCATTTGCCCGTCATAAAATTTTAATTTTTAAAAACATAATTATATATGTTAATAGGGCCCCAAGGGAAACAATGAAATTTTGACTTTTAAATTCCAAGAGATGATATTTTGATTTCAAAATTTTTTTTAGATCTTTTTATGACTTATATGACGTCACACGTGAAAAAATTTAAAAAAGTTTTTCGGGTCCAGAGCATTAATAAATAAACCCGATTTCCATCAAATTTTCACAGAAGGGTTGGTTATTAATTCTAGTTGGCCCCCCGGGGTGTCGTTTTTCCCAAAATTCGAAAAGCCCAAGGTTCTATAGGGGATTCCAAGTTTCAAAACCAAGGTCAAATTTCAAATTCTTAAAAAAACGGTCATTTTGAGATAAAAGATGTTATTGGGTCAGTTTATGGGCCCTAGGGTTTTTAAACTTTTTTTAAAAATAAACGTTTATAACTCCCGTGATTTTATATGAAAATGTATTTTTAATTTTAAAAAGATTTTTTTATAGGTTGAAATTTTTTTAAAAGGGCAATGAAAATAAAAACAAAGTTCGGGACGCTGAAAAATTTCGTTTAAATGATTTTCGGGAAGTTTGGGGAGTATATGAGTCACATTGAAATTATACGAAAGTTTGTCCACGGTAGAAAAATTATTAAGGGGTTTGTTTTTTCATAAATTTTCCCCAAAATGTGTTTTTTAAGTTTTTTGGGGGCATTTCGGTGTCCTTTTTTAAAAAAAATTTAAAAACCCCCATGGTTTTATATTAAATTAAAGATTCAAAACCAAAGGGCGAAAATTTTTAAATTTTATAAAATCGGCCCTATTTGAGATAGAAAAGTGATATTTGGTCAGAATATGGTTCGGGGAGTTTTAAAGGGTTTTTGTGAAAAAAAAAGGTATATAAAGTAAATGACGTCATTATTGATAAGGGAAATTTTAATATTAAAAAGAGTATTTCTATAGGTTAAAATTAAAAAGGGGCCCTAAAAATTTAAAAGGAAAAATTGTTAAACGCTGATTTTTTCCGTTTTCCCAATGATTTTCGGGGAAGTATGCGTTATAGGGCGTACATTTAAAATTGGGGACTACGAAAGTTTGTCCCCGGGTTAAAACCCAATTATCAATGGGTGATTTTATAAAAATTTTTAAAAAAATGTGTATATTAAGTTTTATTGTGCTTCGTTGTTTTTTTAAAATTTCCCCAAAAAGGGCCAGGGTTTAAAGCGAATTAAAGTTTTCAAAAACAAGGCCCGTAAATTTTTAAAATGCTTTTTAAAATCGGTCCTATTTGAGATAGAAAAGTGATATTTGGTCAGTATATAGGTCTCTGGGAGTCTTAAAAAATTTTGTGAAAATAAACGTCATGACGTCACGTGACGTCATTATATGATAATGTATTTCTAATATTAACAAGAGTATTTCTATATGTTAAAATTGTCAAGGCAATGAAAAGTTAAGGGACAAATGATTCAGACGCTGATATTTCGATTTCAATAATTATCAGCACCCTATGACGTCATATGACGTCACATTTGAAATTAACCACGAAAGTTTGTACACGATCCAGAGCCATTATGAATGAGCCGATTTTCATCAAATTTTACAGAAGGGTGTATATTACGTTCTTAATTGTGTATACCGGTGTCCGTTTTTCAAATTCGAAAGTCCAAGCGTCTATGGCGGATCCAAGATTCGAAACAAGGACATCAATTTTAAATGCTTATAAAAATGTCCTATTGGAGATAGAAAGTTGAAATTTTGTCAGTTGGTAGGTCTCTACGTGTCTTAAAAATTATGTAAAAATAACGTCATAGGGACGTCACGTAACGTCATTTTTTTTATTATTATTATTTTTTCTTCTTCTAGCAAAAACGCTTATTTTAATATGTTGCAATATCCTAGGACGAAGAGTGTTTAATGGGTTATTAGTCACGTGAGGAAATTTTGATTTTCAGCCCCCTATGACGTCACATGAGTCCAGCTAAAAATAGTGAAAATTGGTGGTCACGCCTACAGCCGTCTTTTTATGGTCGGATTTTCTTAAAGTTTTCAAGAGGGGTACATCTCGAAATAAGGTGTGCATATCCTGTCAGCCAACGAAATTCCGAAAGACCGAAGTTTGTGGTGAAATAAGATTCGAACATAGGACCGAAAATTTCATTAGGATTAAAGAGCTTCAGGATGAGATAGAGGTTGAAAATTACACAGTTTCCCGGGTTCTGCGAATTTCTACTTATATTTTGATGGCGTAAAGCAAAATTAATTTTTTTTTAAATTTTGGGGGGAAGATTTGGGGAATGATGCCAGTTTTTTTTCAAAATTTAATGAAAAATTTTTGGTTATGAAAGAAAAGTTTTCGCTTTGAACAAAAGAATCTTTAGAAACCCTTTTGACGTATGTAAACGTCAGACCCTAAAAAGTCAAAAAGGGTTTTTTAACGTTAAGCCCCCATTTATTATCAGTTTTATCAAGGTGTGAATTTTTTTTGCAAAATTTAATTCCAAAAAACCCAAAGAAATTGTGGTGAATTTAAGATTGGAACATGGCCCAAAAAAATTTTTCTTTTTGGATTAAAGAATTCGGAATGAGATAGAAAGTTAAAAACTTACACAGTTTGAAAGCCCTTCAAAATTTTCTTAAAATTTTAAGGGGTTTAGTATATGACGTCAAAAACCATATATACTTTTTTTTTTTTTTCGTAATAAGCGCTTATTTTTCGGGGAAATTATAATTTTCAATTTTTTAAAGATAAAAATGAAATACATGTACTCCCAAAAGGTGGGGTCATTACATGAAATTTTCTTTTTCCCCTGTTTTTTTTGCATTGACAAAAGGTTGCAAAAAGGGGCCTTTTCTTCTTTTTGACGAATGCATTGGGGTTATTTTAGGATTTTGCTTTAGCCTTGGGGCGAAAACCTATTGTTCTTTTCTTTTGTTTTTTTTTTTTTATTGGGTTTTCCCCGCTTCCCAAAAACCTATTGTTTTCTTTGTTTTTTTTTATTGGGTTTTTTCGATCGTTGCGAAAACCTTTGTTCTTTTCTTTTTTTTTTTTTTTTTTTTTTTTTTTTTTAAATTATTATTTTTGTTTTTTTTTGGGTGAACGGTATAAACAAGATAGGAAATAGTACAGTTCTGTTTTTTTTTCCCAGTTTTGCCCTGGGATCTGAATTTGACCTAAGTCGGGGAAAATTTTTAATTTTTGTTTTAATTTTCCCGTGGGGGGGCCGTTTTTTTAAAGTAAACTAAGGGCTAAAACTTGTTATTAAAAAGGCCGAGGGGAAAATGAAAAAGTTTTTTGCCTTTGGTTCCTTGTAAGTTATTTAAATTTAAAATATGATGTTTTAAAAAAATTTTGCATAATAAAACTTTCGTGTCAGGGGGTTGAATGTTGGGAATTCGAAAAAAGGTGAAATGGGGTGGGTTTCTGCAAAAAAAATTTATCCACGTCTTTCAGGAATGAGATGGGAGAATTTTGTTTTTTGCTTTGATTCCGGAAAGGGACAAAATTAAGCCCCAAAATATTTAGTGTGGCGTTTTGGGGGAAATGTTGGTTTGCCCAAAGTATGCGGTCAAATTTCCCAAATTTTTTGAAAAGTCAAATTTTAAAGCATGACTTTTATGTTTTTTGCAGCTTGATTTTAAATTTTTTTTTTCAATCTTCATTTTTTTCATGTTAATGCTAGTTTTAAAAAAAAAATAAAAAAGGAAAAAAAAATAGTTAATATGAAACGGCCCAAGGTTATCCCAATTTTTTTTATTTTTTGGGATAAAATCCCCCCAAAATCAAAAAATATTTTATGGGAATGTTTATGAACAAAAGTTTTAGTCTGTAAAGGATTTTTTTTTTTTGGTTGTTTAGATTTTGAGATCGGCTTCATTTGTTAAAATAAACCACTTTTCAAATTTTAAATTCCTTTATCAAACAATTGTATAAATATTTTTTTTCTTTTTTCGGGGGGCCCGGATTTTAAATTTTTTTGTTCAATCTTCATCATTTTTTTCTTTTTATGCTTTTTTTAAAAAAACAAAAAATTCTAAAAAAAAAAAATAAGCTTTAAATGCAAAGGTCAAGGTCATAAAACCAATTATTATTATTTTTATCGGCAAAAAATTAGCCCCAAATTAAAAATTTTTTTATAGAAATATAAGAAACAAATTTTTTTGTTTATTTTTGAGTCTTTCCCGTGATGTTTAGTTTTTGAAGAAACGGAATTGATTTGGTCATATTGGGCAGTTTCCAAGTTTTATCCTTTTTGGGAAAAAAATTTTTAAATCAGTTTTTAAGCTTCAAAAATTTTGATATATAAAAAATAGGGGAAAGTTGATAGGCGACTTCGACTTGTTGAACCCATTTTTTGGGGATTGTTTTGGGGGCCTTTAAAGGAAAAAATTTTTAAACAATTTTGTTTCTCATTTTTCGCTAGGGGGGGTTATTTTTAAAGCACTTTTACTTATAACTCAAAAAATTAAAACCTGGGTCCAATGCGGTTTATTGAATTTTGGGTTTTTTTTGATAGCCCATAAAATTGTAGTTTTAGGTATGAGTGGGTGAAAAATTTTTTTTAGTAGCAACGGAAAGGGTTTAAGTTGAAAACCCAAAAAACTGTGCAGTGAGGGTATGTTTTAGAAAAAAAACCCATCCCTTTTTTTTTGCATCAGATAGAAAATTTTGTTTGCTGCAAATGATTTTCAAGACATTACGCCCCAAAAAATTATGGGGGAGGAATTTAATAAATGTGGTTTTTTTCTAGAAACGGTTTTAAATTCACTAAAAATTTTGGAAAAAAATTAAAAATTTTGAAAAGGTTTTTTTGCCCTGACTTTTTTATTTTAGGTTTTTCTTCTGATATTTTCACAAATTATGTATTGTTATTTTTTTTAAAGGGCCCCACAAATTTAAAAAATTAAAAGAAAAATTTTAAAGGTTTAAAGGGCATTTTTACGATAATTTTTTTTTTATTCGGTCCGAAAAGCTCCAAAAAAAAAAAATATTTTATTGAAAGTATATAAACAAAAATTTTGTTCTTGAATGCCCCTTTAAATGATGTTTGGGGTTTTGAAGATGGACTTGATTTGGTTTATATTACGGCAGTCCAAAGTTTTTATCCCTTTTTTTTGGGAAAAATTGTAAATCGTTTTTTTGTTCAATTGTGTTATTTGGAATAGTGTTCGATAGTTCGACTTTTGCTTCATTTTAAATTTGCTGCTTTCTAGGTACCTTTAAAAGAAAAAATTTTTCTCAAAATTTTTTTTCTCTATTTTGTTTCTAGGGGGGGCTTGGCTTGAAATTTACCCCCTTTTTTACTAAAAAGATTAAAGTATGATTTTTATGGGAATTTTATTGCATTTTGGGTTCCCTTTGGTTTACATAATTTTAAAAAACACTAAAATATTTATTTTCGATAAATTTTATGAAAATGATAGTAAAAAATGAAAATTTGCGTTTTTTAATGTTAAGTTGGGATATCGGATTTGGGCGGTTTTATTTTATATGTTGTGTATCGTTTGCAATTGTTGTTTATCGAGTACAATTGTCGTATGTCATCTCATAAAGCAACACACACATATAATGTTGCAGTACCCGAATTCTGTAAAAAAAGTTTTCAAGTTTGCGACTACATTACAGACAGGTAATACTTAGAAGTATTCTTTTGGTAAAAAGTCTGCTTAAACATTGCAACAAAAATGTTTGAAAGATCACTGTATTCAACAGTATCAAAAAGCCATTGAATGAAGAAATATGTTTTTCGAAACATGTGACTCGTGAACTGAATGAATTGCTTTTGCGAAACCGATGATATCGCATTAGCGATTCTAGTTATTATTATTTTTCTAACCCTTTTTTATGAACGGCATATCACCATGATAGAAAAAAGCAACAATTATGAAATTTTTACCAGTTCCTTATATTTATCTGAACTTGATCCTAACGTGAGAAAATTTTCATTTTTGTCTTATTTTTGCCGCTGGGGGCGCTTTGAAAAAAATCAACAAATGCTAATAGCTCTGTTATTGAGGTCCGCTTCAGATGTGGTTTTTTTGCATTGTGTTCCTTGTCCAAAGTCTAATCAAATATGATAGGTTTCAAAAATCTGCGTATATAAAACTTTTTGACTAAATAGGTTGAAAGTTCGAACCTCCCAAAAACAGTGAAAATGAGGGTAGGTCTACAAAAAAAGTGCCCATTTTTAATGGAATTAAGATGAAAGAATTTTGTTTGTTGCATTTGATTTGCAAGACATATACGCACAAAATATATGGGGTGGCGAATTCGGGAAATGCATGGTTTGTCCACAGTACGCGGTCAAACTTAACCAATATTTTCGAAAAAATCAACATTTTCAAAGCATGACTGTTAAGATTTTTTGCAGCTCCTGACTTTATTTTTAGTTCAATTTCTATGAAATTTTCACATTTAATGTAAAACTATGTTTTTAAGTGTCAAATAATATAAAAGTAAAAATGTATTGTAAAGGTCAAGGTCATATTAGGATAATTGTATATCAATTCGGCTTGAAATAGCTCAAAATCAAAAACATTCATAAACAATATATGAACAAAAGATTTAGTTTTAGAAAAGTTCTCCTAATGATGATTAGATTTTGAAGATCGGACTTGATTTGGTCATTTACGGCAGTCCAAATTTGATCCTTTTTTGGAATAATTGTAAATCAGTTTTTATGCTTCAAATGTGATGTATAAGAAATAGAATGTTCGACTAGTGCGATTTGTATATTAATTGAAACTAATTTGCCGCTTTTGCTAGGTACCTAATGGTAAAATTTTAATCAATTTTGTTTCTCCTTTTGCCGTAGGGGCGCATAGCATGAACGCACTTTTCTACTTATAATTCAAAATGTTGAAGTCTGATCCATATGCAGTTTGTTGCATTGTGTTCCTTGTTGATAGCCTAATAAAGTATGATAGTTTCTAGGTATTAGTGGATGAGTGGCTAAAACATTTTGAGCTACTAACGGAAGGTTGAAAGTTCGAACCTCGCAAAAAACTGTGCAGATAGGTAGGTCTACGAAAAACCTATCCTTTTTGTTAGAGATCAGATAGAAGAATTTGTTTGCTGCAAATGATTTGCAAGACATAAACGCACAAAATATATGGGGTGGCGAATTAAGAAATGCATGGTTTGTCCTCTAGAAATGGTCAAACTTCACTAAATTTTAGGAAAAATTAAAATTTCTAAAACATGTTTTTGTCGCTCCTGACTTTAATTTTTGTTCATTTCCCATGATATTTTCACAAGTTATGTATTGTTTGTCTAAAGGACTCACAATTAAAAAAGGGAAAAAAATTGCAAAGTTCAGGGGATATTCGATTATTGTGTTTTTTTTTGGCTGCAAATAGCTCCCCCAAAAAAAAAATATTTTAT
>CM037778.1:75865562-75906549 GCA_021229015.1 Solen grandis
AAAACTTTAAAAATCTTCTTCTATGAATCCATAAGGCCTAGAGATTAGATATTTGGTATGAAGCATCATCTTATGGTTTATTACCAAGATTGTACAAATCATGACCCTATGGTGACAAAATGCCCCGCACCAGGGGTCACTTGTTTAACATAGAGTTATATAGGAAAAACTTTAAAAATCTTCTTCTATGAATCCATTAGGCCTAGAGCTTAGATATTTGGTATGTAGCATCATCTAATGGTTCATTATCAAGATTTTCAAAATGGTGGCCCTTTGGAGATAAATGACCCCGCACTAAGTCTTCTCCTCTGAAACCATAAGGCCCAGTGCTTATATATTTGGTGTGTAGTATTGTCAGGGCTAAAATGTTTAAGATTGAGTTATATCAGAATTCTTGTCTGTTTAAAAACCTTGTAATCAGTTGTAGCAATGGTACTCAGGTGAGCGATCCAGGGCCATCATGGCCCTCTTGTTTGTTATTGCCATTTGTTTAAAAAATATTACTCCCGGGAGAAGCCTTTTCATATTAAAGAGAGTGATTGCCTTTTGCTAAAAAAAAAATTAAAAAAATCCACCTCATAACCCTGTTTGTGTTTAAGATAGGCTTAAATTATGACACATCTTATTTTCTGAATGCCTGTACCTTGATAAAATCTTACATTTCCGCAACTTCACATGGTCTCACTACTCTATGATAAATATGTTCTTTCATTTTGTTGAAAGAGAAATATTCGCTTAATCGCACATAACAAGACATTTTTTTGTTAATACACTTGCATTGATATTTCATTTCAGACAATGGCCATTGTGGCCCATACTCTGATAGATCTCATAAAAAATCTCCACTCTTTTGGGGGACTCCTTGTGGTAAGTTCTTATGTTTTCAAAGTATATTCAGTTTATCTTTTTATCCTTAAGATTGGTTATGTTTCTTTGAAAGTCAGGAAATAAATATGCAATGTAGTGCTGAGTCTTTATGTGGAATACTAAACTGAGGGAAGTAATTAAACTAGTTGTATTTCATATATCCTGTGATTTTTAACTCACCTGAGCACATGTGCTCAGAATGAGCTATTAGGATTAATGAATGTCCACCGTTCGTCCGTCGCCCACAAGTAGTTTGTTTCCCCTCTAGCATCTTGATTTCTTAAACAGTCATTTTCAAACTTTATAAAAATGTTTATTACCATAATCTCTTGGCCAAGTTCGAATATGGCTGATATTGGCAAATTAGGTCAGGAGTTATACCCCTTTTAGTATTAAAAAATGCAAGATTTCACATTGTTTGCACTCTAGCTTCTTGATTTCAGAAGAAATCATCTTCAAACTTTATAACGATGTTTATTACAATAATCTCTTTGTCAAGTTCAATTATGGCTGATATTGGCCAATTAAGTCAGGAGTTATGCCCCTCTTAATATTAAAAAAATGACAGATTTCACTTTGTTTGCACTCTAGCATCTTCATTTCTCAAGCAATCATCTTCAAACTTTATGACAATATATATAGCCATATTCTTTCTGCCAGTTTAGATTATGGCTGATATCAGCCAATTTGGACAGGAGTTACACTGCGGCTCGCGTTCAAGTTGGCATTTTTAGCGTGTAACGTGCGTTCCGTGTCCGTGTAATGTGCGTGTAACGTGCGTGCGTGTACCGTGTAACCGTGTAACATTCTCAACGTGTGGTCCGTGTAGCATCGTTTATATCGTGTGTAACGTGTTAACCGTTCAGCTGTTAAAAACTGCTGTCCGAGATGGAGCGATTCATTCTGGATTGGGCATCGCTTAAATAAACCTACGACTGACTTCAACGCGGAAAAAACTTTGAATCATCATTTAGAACAGAGAGACTTAAATAAAATAGATAGTATATAATAGAATCTTGATAAAGAGGTGAAATTACTGATATCCAAACATAAAACGTTTTATTCAGGTGATTTATTGTCATTTTGGCTAGTTGCAATCCATTCGCACCTCCTACATCAGTTTCACCAATACAGTTTTGGGTTTTATACATCACTTAGTTCGGTGCTTAATTCGTGTATAATATTTTATGATAACTTTCACCCAGCCTACAATAAAAAGAAAATCGTGATCGCGGGAATAAGCCGCTGTAAAATACTATAGCAGAAATCAATCTTACGCCATCTCTTGGATATGTCTAAACATTTTTTAGCATTGTTTATTGTTTTTGTAACACTTTTTAAAATTAGCTTCCGTATAAAGGAGACAGTGTATAAAACTGAATAAAGGTAAAAAAACAAACATTAAAAAAATAAATGTAATGTTTTGCGTGTGCCGGGAGCTGTATATCTACAAATTGAAATTACTTCCATTCCATGTTGTTGTTTTTTTACCAATATCTTTACTCTTTAAAAAGGGGACTATTAGCACAAAATGTTGTGATTATGATTTTACTATTTGTGTAAAATGTTTTACCGAAAGTATTTCAATCATTTTAAGACTATGTAAACCTGAGACAAAAAAGTCTGAGTGCTTGAGTACCACATTATCTGTTCACCTTTTTTATATTTACTACATAATTTACAGTCGTCCATTTAATCCTGTAAAAAAGAAAATTGTTTTGAATGAATGCCAATAAGGAAATGGAATTGCTCTTACAGACATAGTCTTTAATGAATGAAGCTCTTTTGTTGTGTAATGTTCATATGATGATGCATCTCAAATCCCACATAAAGCTGCGACTGAATTTATATCGACGTCCAGCTAATTACAGGTAGAGGAAATCCGAATGCACAGAGGCACCCGGGTAAACCACCGACCTTCAGCAAGCCAGCTGGGATCAAGATAAACGTGTACATATGTTGGTGTACATGGGGTTATATATAGTCATTCATAGTAAAAAAAGTTCGTAATCATACCAATTACACAATCTTTAATTCTGATATTAATTAAAGCATGTATAATTCTATAATTTTGCAACGACAAAATTATCTGAAATTTATAAATGTAATAAGAATATAAAAGGGATCATACTAGAAACCAAGGATCCTAAAAACCGATTTTTTACCGGTTTTGACCGATTTTGATCTCAATCGACCGGTTCAGATTTCAAAAAGTACCAAAAAAATCTGTCGAAAAAAAATCCATAATCCTCGTCTAAAACTTTCAAAATCGGTCCAAACGGTTCATAATAGTCTCTCTTACACACCAATTGACCTACTTTTTGAATTTCCGGTGTGCCCTCGGGGCAGGTGTCAGTGGGGGTCAGGCAGGGACACCCGTCTAGGTCATTATTGGGCAGTTAAGATGAATGGATTAACGGTTTGTACTTAGCGGTTATTTGGACGGTGCCGTGTAATTATCTATGCCGTAATAATGGACCATTGCTTGTTTGCAAACTGTAACCGGTCGACTTTTAAATGAGGTAATTAATGACAATATCAAAGGCTAATCAAAATGTTTGATCTCCTTAGTAATTTGTAATTTGTAAGAACAAAATAAAAGAATTAAAAAAAAAATGATAACTGTTTGGTGTTATTACTCACTTACACACATGGTAGTGGCTAGCTGCAGCACAACGCATTTAAATAAAAAAAATAATCACAAATAAATAAAAGTTATTGACAAAAAAAATATATAAACACAAAGGCACATAATAAACAACACCAAAACGACTGCTTCCAACAATTTATTGATTCGTTAGAGTCATATACAGACCGTCATATACATGCACTTCCGGTAAACAAACTTTCGATTTCGTAGAGGTAAATATTGCAGAAAAATACCTTATTATGCCAACAGGATGCTGAAATAAAATAAAAGATCTATTTTCACACTGCAAATGATTCAGGGTATGTTGATTGAAAATATCAATGTTATTTTTTTTCGGTTATGTTTTTTTTCGGGGGGGGGGGGGGGGGTACGGAACGGAATTGTTGTAAAGGGGGGGGGGGGATTTTGCCATCGACCGGTTGAGATTCCAAAATTTTAGGATCCCTGCTAGAAACAACCCACAAATTTATTCAATTAAATTACTTAGTGTGTAACTAGCCTACTATTTCACTTCCTTAGTAGCAGGAAATCTAGTTTTGCAATTACATGTACCTATCAGGGTTTTACTGTAACATGTAGTACTACATTGACTATAGACTCCCTGCCGTGATGACCAGCAATTAGCAGGTCTGGTCAATGCAGCTGGGGGAGATCAATAAAGTAAGCGGACACGTGCCTTACTTTCTTATCAGTTGGCGCAGCATGTGCTATACTTTTACCGGAAATATGCCACCTTAGTGTTAAGCCGCACCATGCTGTCACATACCCTAATTAGAGGAGGAAGTGTGTTCATGACATGATGTAATTGATATTTTCACACTTCGTTAATTGAATAAGTTAAATAATACGATATCTCATGTGTAAACTCGTTAACACCGCATTAATTGAACATAATGACAGAATAGTTAACCGTTCTTTTCATCTATCTCTCTTTCTTCCTCTATCTTTCTCCTAATATATGTATGTTTATGGCAGACGGCAATTGAGACAGGGCTACTGAGTATATATCTATATTGTACTGATAAGAGAAACCGGTTGAAAATATTTTACCCAGACTTTGGCATCTATTTTTTGCCTCATATATACACATATATATATTCCATGTTATGGCCAGCAGATATAATTTAATCATTAACAATATATTGCATTATTTCAACTTTATTTAACATTATATTATTTTACGAAATGAATATTTTTTTTTACGAAGCGTCTTTCGCTAAACCTATAAGACTATTTTGACGAAAAGATTGTAATTCATTTTAATCAGTGAACCTGATATTATAATTTAAGTATTAAGTATCCACTGGATCGTTTAATGATCCCACAGACTATTATTATTTTTTTGCAATTTAACATAATCTATATGTTTATAACGACTAAATGAAAACAAACATGAATTTACACGAGCACGTGTATTATTTGTGTCCATGTGAAGTGAGAAATGAGCTAATTTCCAATTGATGATACAATACATGTATTAATCTTTATGTTTTAAGTTCTTATACGATTTGCATAATAAATGAGTTTTTACTTCTAAGCTTCTATCATATACATGCCAATGCATGCTAGGCTACTGTCTTATTTTTTATCATATGAAAAAAAATCAATTGAAAGGATAATTTCGTTAATAACAACATTCCCGTAATACAATGAAAAGAATCAACAGAACGGGAATAATAGGTAAAAAAAAAGTTTTTCACATGATTATTTCCGTAAAGGATAAGGACATAACACATAAACATATAGATTTCTAAACTGTAACATGTCACGGTGTAAAATCATTCGGCTTATTGTACTAGAACCCTGATGGAAATGAGTTTTGATCGAGGTAAAAAACACATATTATCATGTGTGTTTGCGTCCTGCTTTATGCATGAAAAAACAACTGCTTACATGTGCATCTGGTGTGAAATGATACAACTTATGCTGTTGGATATACCATATTTCATAATGCACATTGCTTCAACTTTATATAAATTAATAATAAAATACGACTTACCAATTTCCTAGGTCTCCTCAGTCCTCACGAATATTATAACCACTATTTATTCCGTTTACAGGTAAAATGTAACTCAAAATTTGCTGGCTCGGAATTTATACTCTATCGTGCTGGTGGCACATTGTGTCGTTTAGCAGGGACTTCCTGTGTATTCCAGTTTGATACAATACACAATCTATGCACAGGAAATATTTTATTTTGACACCCAAGACCAAGAGTACATTTGAGGAAGTTAGGTGTCAGACTGGGTAGCTGGACTTGGATTATACGTAAATCGTCACCTTGGCCTGGTACATGTAACTTAACGTTTGACGACTTATGTGTAATTCTCTCTCTCTGCCATCTCTCTCTCTCTCTCTCTCATTAGCCTAGATTTGATATATATACAATGAATTTAAAACTTCAACTATCATGCTCATTATTAACTAATTAAATTTAATTTTCACGTTATAACCGCAACGAATACATCCAAGACTTAAACCTTTCATCTACCTAAGGAAGCGCTCGATAGGATAAACTTATTTAAATGAATTGCGTTTTTAAATTGATTCGATAAACTGATAAATGATTAGGAATTAATTGCCGAAAGTATAATTATAACTACTCGCTTTCATCTATCTAAGGAAAAACTCAAGAAGATGAACTTATTGATCGATTGCGTTTTTTGAATTTATTCGATAAACTGATAGGAAATTAGGAATTAATTGCCGAAAGCATAACTTTAAATACTCGCTTTTCCATACATATCCTGGTGATGGTACAGGTAATTATAAAGATAAAATGGGCTCGATTTTTCCACTCCTAAAACTATTGAATGTTTTTATCCGTCTTTTAAAAATCATTTGGGGTTGGTTGTTTTGTCTGTCTTTCAATAATGAGTAATCATACATTGTATACACAGATTCTATTCGTTTAATTATTAAAAGAATTAGAAAAAAAAGATTGATAAGTGTCTATGGACGAAAACAACTACAGCTAGTATATGTGGCTAAAATTATAGATTACCAACAATACGATACGATTTTTTTAATTCTGTGTTCAGATTTGTTTCGGTAAATGGCCAGATCGGTAATTAATTAAATAAAAAGGTAACTCCTTTGATGTTTCATTTATTGATTATATATGGAATTTTGTTCCCAAACTTTAATGATAGTGTGAAAAATAGATCATACGCATTGAATGGAGTATGCATTCATACATTGTACATGAACGTGATCATATAAGAATAAAAAAGTAATCATTTCTTTCAGATCTTCAACGTATCTAAAAGAACAAACATGAAATAAAAAGTTTACTAGCAATTACATGTAGTTATTATAAATCTAAAACAAGAATTTAATACGATCGCTTGTCTCTTGATTCCTTCTTTAGTTCTCTTATTAACTAATGACGCATAGAGAAGTAGTTTATAGACGAAAATAACCAAGTTGACCCAATAAGCCGGCAGCGTTTGCATCGTGCATCGTTCGTATCGTGTGGACCGTGTATCGTGTATATGAACCAAATGTGTAACGTACATGCACCGTGTAATGTGCGTGTAACGTGTATTCCATGTCCGTGTAACGTGCGTGTAACGTGCGTTCCGTGTGCCAACTTGAACGCGAGCCGCACTGTATGGCCTTTTTTAAAAATTTCCAGATTTCACTTTGTTTGCACTCTAGCATCTTCACATCTTAAGCAATCATTATTAAACTATATAATAATGTTAACAACCATACCCTCTAGGACAAGGTCGACTATGGCTGATATCGGATAATTACGTCAGGAATTATGGCCATTCTATTAATAAAAATGCCAGATTTCACTGTTTACACTCTAGAATCTTCTCATCGTTTCATGGACAATGTTGAAAGCCATAATCTCTCAGTCAAGTTTGATCACAGGCACTGTTGGTTTGTGGAATTGAAATAATCTCATGGATTATGTATTCAGTACAACTATGTTATAATTAAGTAACTTGTACAGGCAATGAAGGCAGCTTTTCTCACGTGAGCAACTTAGGGGCCATCTTGGCCCTCTTGTGATATGTATACATGTTACCTCATACAGAAATATATCATATGTCCTAACACTACTCTGTTCTATTTTGTAGGTTATGTACTATTTCTATGCAATTTTGGGAATGGAGCTTTTCCAGAATGTCATCCAGTACCCCAATTCTACAGCTAATACAAGGTATGTACCTTTAAGGTGAAAAGGGGACAATGTAAAGCCCTTTCAGAGTAAAAAATTGTTCTAAGTCTGATCTGATTTTTCTGTCGTTATGATCAAATTGTACAGGGTTGTCATCAAGATTGCTATTTACAGTCTTCTAGGGCTTCATACTTGTGAAACAACCCTATCTTTCCCACCTAGTCAGTTTTTTTAGCTCACCTGAGCATGTAGTGCTTGTGTGAGCTTTAAGGATCAATGGCTATCCATCGTCCGTCCGTCGTCAACAATTATTTCAAATGACATCTCCTCTGAAACCACTGGGCCAAATTTGATGAAAATTTCCTGTGATATTCCTTGCATGAATCTCTATCAAAGTTGTTCAAGTGGTTCCGGTCCATTGCATACCTGGGTCACAGGAGCTAAAAATAGATTTTAAAAGTAAACCACAAGGCCTAGAGCTTAGATATTTGGTGTGTGGCATTGTCTTATGGACCATTACTAGGTTTGTTCAAATCATGACCCTGGGGTCAAAATTGGCCCCACCCCAGGGGTCACTTGATTTTTCATAGACTTATATAAGAAAAACTAGAAAAAAAATTGCAGAAACCACAAGGCCTGGTGTTAAGAATTTTGTTGTTTGGCATTTTCTTATGGGCCATTACCAAGTTTGTTCAAATCATGACCCTGGGGTCAAAATTGGTCCCGCCCCAGGGGTCACTTGATTTACATAGACTTATATAAGAAAAACTAGAAAAATCTTCTTCTCAGAAACCACAATGCCTGGAGTTTAGATATTTGGTGTGTGGCATTGTCTTATGGACCATTACCAAGTTTGTTCAAATCATGACCCTGGGGTCAAAATTGGCCCCGCCCCAGGGGTCACTTGATTTTTCATAGGCTTATATAAGAAAAACTAGAAAAATCTTCTTGTCAGAAACCACAAGGCCTGGTGTTTAGATATTTGGTTTGTGGCATTGTCTTGTGGACCATTACCAAGTTTGTTCAAATCATGACCCTGGGGTCAAATTGGCCCTGCCCCAGAGGTCACTTGATTTTACATAGACTTGTATAAGAAAAAAAGAAAAACCTTCTTCTCATAAACCACAAGGCCTTGAGTTTAGATATTTGGTGTGTAGCATTGTCTTATGGACCATTACCAAGTTTGTTCAAATCATGACCCTGGGGTCAAAATTGGCATGCACTTGATTTACATAGACTTATTTAAGAAAAATTAGAAAAATTTTCTTGTCTGAAACCACAAGGCCTGGAGTTTAGATATTTTGTATGTAACATGACCTAGTAGACTTCAATCAAGTTTGTTCAAAGCATGGCCTTGGGGTCAGATATGCCACCCCCTAGGGGTCACTTGATTTACATAGACTTATTTAGGTAAAGACTAGAAAAATCATCATATCAGAAACCATAAGGCCTTGAATTTAGATATTTGGTGAGTAACATGGCCTAGTGAACATCAACCAATTTTGATCAAATCATGGCTCTTGGGTCAAAATTGGCTCTGTCCTTGGGGTCACTTGATTTTATATGGACTTATTAGAGCAATGACCTTCAAAGATTGGATGGCAGGTACAGTTTTTGTGTTGAATTTAAATGATCTTGCTGTACTTCTGCATAGATTATGTATTCACTATGACTCGTCATACAATAATTGGCATTGAGGGCAATGTTTCTCAGGTGAGCGATTCAGGGCCATCATGGCCCACTTGTTTAGCTCACCTGAGCAACTCAGGTTGAGCTTTTGTGATCGCCTTTCATCAGCAATTGCTTGTGAACACTCTAGAGGCCAACTTCATGAAAATTGGTCAGGATGTTTGTCTACATGATATCTTGGATGAGTTTGAGATTGGGTCATGTGGGGTTAAAAACTAGGTCACTGGGTCACTGGCCCTCTTGTTTTTTCCAGGGGCTTAACTCAGTCTGTCTAGTTTTCCCCAGGTGGTGAAACTAACTACTTCAGTTTTTCCCCACCCTGTAAGTTTTATTAGCTTGACTATTGGAAGAATATGAAAGCTATTGTAGTCACCCCTACGTTGGCATTGGCATTGCAGCTTTTGGTTAAAGTACTGCATGCAAGTTACTATCAACCTTATATCTCAATAACCATTTATGGTATTGACTTTAAAGTTTATGAATATGTTCAGAGGCATCAGACAACCAAGGTAGATAACTCTTAACTGCATTTGATATAAATTATGGCCCCTATTTAACTTAATAATTTTGGTTAAAGTTTTGCATGCAATAGAAAAATTGGTTTAAGTTTTGCATGCAAACTACTATCCAGCTTGTATCTCAATAACCATTCATGGTGTTGACTTGAAAGTTTATGAACATGTTTAGGGGTATCAGACAAATAAGATAGATAACTCTTTATGGAATATTTTACAAATTATGGCCCCTTTTTTTGACTTAGAAATTTTGGTTAAAGTTTTGCATGCAAGGTTCTTTCATGCTTATATCTCAGTAAACAGGCATGTGACTGATTTGAAACATCTTTAATACATTTAGAGGTATCATACTAACAAGGAAGATAACACTTGATGGAATTTTTTACAAATTATTGCCCCTTTTTAACTTAAACTTTAAATTTTGGTTATATGCTTATATTTCAGTCACCAGGCATGGGTTTGATATGAAACTTCTTTAATATGTTCAATGGTATCATACTATAGTGGCAGTGGCAGATATTTTTTGACTGAATATATTGCAGATTATGGCCACTTTTTGACTTTTTGGTTTAAGTTTTGCATGCAAGCTATTATTCAGCTTATATCTCAGAAATTGTTTATGATATCGACTAGAAATTTAGGAGTGTGTTCATGGGCATCAGAAAACCAAGGAGGATAACTCTTGGATTGAATTTTATACAAATTTAGGCCCTTTTCTAACTTCGATACTTGGTTAAAGTTTTGCATGCACAGTGTTATCATGCTTACAATTATGTCTCAGTAACTAGACATGGGATTGATTTTAGACTTCATAAACCTATTTAGGGATATTAGACTATTAAGGTTTATCATTTTTGACTATTATTATATACAGGGTATATGAAGGGCAAGAATTGAAATAGATTTCATATGATTTACCAACAAGCTTTATGAATAGCTGAGTGTGCTGTCCTCTGACAGCTCTTGCTATATATTTTTAAAGATGGGGAATTTTCTTTTCCCTGTCAGTTTTCCCTTCTTTTCGATGGTGCATGACAGTCTGGGCTAGTCAGTTTTATTTTCCCATCATTACCTATAGATTGGGTTTTGAAAATGAAGATATATTTGGCTTGTCAGTTCTTTTTTATGCCATGGATATTCTGATCTAGTCATTTCCCTCCCACAATCTTAAAATTGGTATTGAAGGTGGGGAACTTGTGGCCTAGTCAGTTTTCCCCCTATTTCATAGAGCATGTGTGATGGGTGATATCTTCTGGCCTCTACCTGTACCATTCAATATGATACGATGATCTGAAACCATACCATACACGATTTGCGATTTACATTATGCGATATGCAATACATGGTAAACATGGTTTACATGACCTTATTATACCTGTAAACTTGATTTGACTACAGGTTCAGCAATATTTAGTCACGTATAACTGGTAAATCGTATGTTTATTTGAAATTAACATAGGAAAATACAGGAAATGGGGACAAATTAAATGTTGGTCCCCCTGAAAAAGCGACAGACTCTGCTGTCTCACTTTATAGAGAAGACCATCGTTTAGCACATGTTATGAGAGAAAGATTTTGTTTTTTAATGAAGATGATTTTTAGCTCACCTGAGCCAGAGGCTCAAGGTGAGCTATTGTGACCGGTCTTCGTCCGTCGTCCGTCCGTCCGTCGTCCGTCCGTCGTCCGTCCGTCCGTCGTCCGTCAACATTTTGCTTCAAACGACATCTCCTCCTTAACCGCTTGGTCAATTTTGATAAAACTTCACAGGAATGTTCATTATGGGGCCCTTATCCGAAGTTGTTAAAATTATTTTGATTGGTCAAAAATCTAGGTCACAGGAGCTAAAAATAGATTTTAAAAATGAAAATTTTAAAAATCTTCTTCTCCGAAACCACAAGGCCTAGCCTTTTGATTTTTGGTATGTAGCATGATCTTATGACTCTCTACCAAGATTGTTCAAATTATGACCCTGGGGTCAAAATTGGCCCCGCCCCAGGGGTCACGTGATTTAATATAGGCTAATATAGGAAAAACTTGAAAAATCTTCTTCTCAGAAACCACAAGACCTGGAGCTTAGATATTTGGTGTGCAGCATTGTCTAGTAGATCACTACCAAGTTTGTTCAAATCATGGCCCTGGGGTCAAAATTGGTCCCGCCCCAGGGGTCACCTGATTTTACATAGGCTAATATAGAAAATACTTGAAAAAATCTTCTTCTCAGAAACCACAAGGCCTGGAGTTTAGATATTTGGTATGTAGCATGATCTTATGACTCTCTACCAAGATTGTTCAAATTATGACGCTGGGGTCAAAACTGGCCCAACCCAGGGGTCACTTGATTTAACATAGGCTAATATAGGAAAAACTTGAAAAATCTTCTTCTCAGAAACCACAAGGCCTGGAGTTTAGATATTTGGTATGTAGCATGATCTTATGACTCTCTACCAAGATTGTTCAAATTATGACGCTGGGGTCAAAACTGGCCCAACCCAGGGGTCACCTGATTTTACATAGGCTAATATAGGAAAAACTTGAAAAATCTTCTTCTCAGAAACCACAAGTCCTAGCCTTTTGATTTTTGTTATGTAGCATGATCTTATGACTCTCTACCAAGATTGTAAAAATTATGACCCTGGGGTCAAAATTGGCCCCGCCCCAGGTGTCAGCTTGATTTACATAGGCTATATAGAAAAAACTTGGAACTCTTTATCATCTAAACACATAGGTATAGAGTTAAGATATTGGTGTTGATGAATTTGTTGGCATCTACCATGTTTTCTAAACATGAACTTGGGTGATCTTAAATTTGGCCCCCGGCCAGGGTCACTTGATTTAAACTTCTTTAATATGGAAATGGAAATCTTCTCAAGGACCACAATGGCCCGGGGTTTAGATATTTGGTGTGCAGACTGTCCTATAGTTCACAACAATTTGTTTAATTTCATGCCCGGCTAAATTTGGGCCTTCTCCAGTGGTTACTGATTTAAACATAGAGTATTATAGGAATACTGAAAAAATCTTCTTCGAATCCAATGGCCTGAAAGTTTGGGATTTTGGTATTGTACTGATTTAATTGCTCTTACCAGAGTTGTTCAAATTTGACCCTGGGTCAAATTTGGACCTGCCCTAGGGCACTTGATAAACCATTAAGGATATTAGGAATAATTTGAAAAATATTTTTCTCAGTAAACACAGGCCTGGAGGTTAGATATTGTATTGTCATGATTTAAGAACTTTATGAAAGTTGTGTCAATTATGACCTGTTGCTAAATTTGTCCAACCCAGGGTTTCATTGCATGTCTTTACTTCTATGAGGAAACATTGAAAATCTGTTCTCAGAAACTTTAGGCTAGGGTTTATAATTGGTGTGCAGCATTGTCTAGTTAGATTCATACAGTTTGTTTCAATCATGCCATGGTCAAATTTGCCCCCCCAGGTCACTGAAATTTGTATTAGCTAGGGAAATAACTTGAAAATCTTCTTTTCCATTACTAGAAACAATGCTGCATTTAGATTTGGTGAATATATTTGGCCCCTACCCAGGGATCATTGATTATTACTAAGACTTATTTGGAAAAATATCTAGCAAAAAATTTTCTACAAACCACAAGTTTGGAGTTTAGATAGTTTGGTAGTACATGGCTATTAGACCTCTACAGTTTGTTATCAATCTATACCTGGGGTCAAAAGGATCTGCCATGGGGCATTGATTTTACATAGGCCCTATGATAAAGGAGCGATCCAGGGCCATATGGCCTCTGTTAAATATATTTTTATGATATAATAATTGATTTACATAGATGATTATTAAAATGTATTTTATGTTATTATCAAGTATTTACGGGGCATATGCATATTGTCAAAATTACGTTATCAATCTTCATACGTCTCATAGTTGTCAAAATAATATGACCGTATTATAAAGCAATGGTTTATCGTAATAAGGATTTTGCACAAGCCAATGAATGTAATGATTTCAATCACTAAGTTTTGGGCAGTCTGCATTCGGTAAGCATTTTTGATTTTTTTGTTAAGAAATTATTTATTTTTTGTTAAGAAAAATTATTCTTAATTACTATCTTCAATTCAATTCAATGTTTGTAATTGTATTAATTATGTATCATGAATTATATTATGTAGTATAATCTTATTATTATATTCCCTACTACAAAGTTTGGGGGGGGAGGGGGGGGTGAACTGGAATCAGGTTGACTGTCTGTCCACCTGTCTGTAGACACGATTTTGTGTGCGCTTCTTCTTCTACAGTTTTTGGCCAATTTTAATGAAACTTCACAGGAATCCTTCCTACTATCTGAACTTGTGCACCTGCAATTTTCATTACGATTTATCAACTATTACAGGATTTATGCCACTTTGAATTTTTTCCCTCTATAGAATATATACGGAACATATCTTGTGTGTCTAACTTCTTCCACACTGTTGTTGTGATTTACCCAAAACTTTCACAAATGGATAATATACATGTGAAGATGCACATGTGTTTGAGGAATTTTGTTGTTACCATTAAAGCCTGAGTTACTGCCCTTTGAAATTTCTTTCTATATACAGTATATAGGGAATATTTCGTTTCCATCAAATATCTCTTGTTAGATTAGAGATACAGTTTTCATACTTGGAAGGTAGATACCTTATTGGAAGAGGAAGATTTGAGATTGATCTCCAGTATGATAGTGTCAAGGTCACTGTTGCTAAAAATAGATTGTTCTTTTAGGATTGAGGTATGATGATCAAATTAGGTATACATATACCTTACGGGAAGAGGAAGATTGGGATTGATTTTCAGGTTAAAAGGGTCAAGGTCACTGTTACTAAATATAGATTTTTTAGCTCACCTGAGCACGTGTGCTCAGGATGAGCTTTTAGGATCGATGAATGTCCGTCGTCTGTCCGTCCGTCCGTCCGTCCGTCATCCGTCGTCCACAATTTGTTCGTTTGCACTCTAGCATCTTCATTTTATGAGCAATTATCTTCAAACTTTAAAATAATGTTTATAACCATAAAATCTCGGCCAAGTTCGATTATGGCTGATATCGGAACATTAGGTCAGGAGTTATGCCCCTTTTAAAATTCAAAAAAGCCAGATTTCACATTGTTTGCACTCTAGCATCTTCATTTCATGAGCAATTATCTTCAAACTTTATATCAATGTTTATAACCATAAAGTTACGGCCAAGTTCGATTATGGCTGATATCGTACCATTAGGTCAGGAGTTATGCCCCTTTTAATATTAAAAAAATGCCATATTTCAAGTTGTTTACACTTTAGCATCTTCATCTTTTGAGCAATCCTCTTCAAACTTTATGGCAATGCTTATGACCATAAGGTCTCAATTGAGTTCGATTATGGCTGTGATTCATCAATTAGGTCAGGAGTTATGCCCCTTTTAATATTAAAAAAATGCCAGAAATCACTTTGTTTACACTCTAGCATCTTCATCTTTTGAGCAATCATCTTCAAACTTTATGACAATGCTTATGACCATAAGGTCTCAATTGAGTTCGATTATGGCTGAGATCCGTCAATTAGGTCAGGAGTTATGCCCCTTTTAATGTAAAAAAAAGCCATATATCACATTGTTTACACTCTAGCATCTAACTTTTTTTAGCAATCATCTTCAAACTTTATGACATTGTTAATGACCATAATGTCTCGATTGAGTTCAATTGTGGCTGAGATGGGTCATTTAGGTCAGGAGTTATGCCCCTTTTAATACAAAAAATGCAAGATTTCACTTTGTTTATTCTCTACCAACTTCATTTTTTTAACAATCATTTTTAAACTTTAAGACAATGTTTATGCCCATAATCTCACAATCGGGTTCAATTATAACTGATATTGACTTGTAAATTTAGGAGTTATGCCCATTTCACCATAAAAAAAAGCCAGATTTCACTTTTACACTCAAGCATCTTTATTTCTTAAGCAATCATCTTTCTCAGGTGAGCGACCAAGGGCCATCTTGGCCCTCTTGTTTTTTGTTTCCATCAAATAACTTATTTTAGGATTAAGGTATAATGATCAAATTTAGTATATACCGTATACACCGGCAGATTAGGCATACTTTTTCCCCAGATAATTCAAGTTTATAGAGGGGGTGCGCCTTATATGATGATATACAGCTTTTCAGGTTTCTTTTTTCAATCACCGAGAAGTGAAAATTACCGGTATATGATCTCAGAAAATGGATATACTGAAAGCCAATGAATTCGATAATATGACACAAAGTCTATAAGAAACCATGATAAACAATACCAGATTATTGCTTTTGTTCGCATTAGTTATCCTACAGGTATATTTCATGATAAAATGATCGTGAGAAACTGAAACAACTTGATGGAAGCCATTTTCAATATAAACAAATAAGTTTATTTTACGGGACCTCATAATGTATAGGAGAAACTTGACAGGTGGCAATTGTTACGTAATGTTTCTTCGTTGGGAGAATTTTGACAGGTGACAATGGTCCCCAGTGTTAGAATGCGGGGACACGGTTGAGTAATGTCATGTTATGAAAATGTGTCACCTTTATCTGTCGTTAAAGTAACAGTCTAACGGTAATCTTATGCCATGTGTAAATAAAACGGTTCACTGTATGATTAGCCTGGTGACGTACGGATAGCTTTCGGTCTGTCAAAATGTGCGACGGCGCAAATTTCAAAACAAGATTTCGTCGCATACGATACGATAAGTGATTTTTTTTTTTCAAATAAGTTACCCTGAAAGTTAGGATGCGCCTTATACGTAGCTGCGCCTAATCTGACCGTGTATACGGTAGATACTTTATGGAAATGAACTTGTGCACCTGGGTATTTTTAATCGGATCACAGTTGACAATGTCTAGTCACCAGATGTTTGAGCACTTGTCTTGTGTTGCTATGGTATTTGTTCAACAGACTTTAAACTTCATGGATATAATATTCAGGACACGACTTGCCCACCTGGGTGTTGGCCTTTGTTTTGGCATCTCTGTCCTCATCATCTTAATTCTAAAGCAATCTGTTTTGTACAGGCAATGAATGATACTTTTCTCAGGTGAGCGATCTAGGGCCATCTTGGCCCTCTTGTTTTTTTTAATGAAGATTATTTATAAATATAATTTTATGATTAAGTGTAATAATAACAATCACAATAAAAGAAATGATAACAGTACTTTACTGATATCTAGTACTCTGCTACTTGAGTTAATTAACACAATATCTTTTCTTAAAACATTATGAATATAATTGTCCATGCCCTTTTATATACGATCGCGACCACTCAGTGAGCGCTTGTGAACCAACACATAGAAGTATAGCACGTGCTAGAGAACTTCTGGTTAACTGTCAAATAGCCGAAAAAAATGTAATGATACATGAGCAACTGCATGCCACCTGCACCTTATATACAGAGAGAAAGAGCTACCCGTATTGCTGCTTCTTTAAACAATTATTTAATTAAAAAAATGAAGACCGGAAGGCCATCTTGTTCGAAGAAAAGTAATTAGTGAAGAGGTCGCCGATTCTGTCGCAGCTTATACATGATGATAGCAGAAAATCTAATTTGCAAACAACTTCTAAATTGGTCCAATGCTTTCAACCATAAGCACATATTATTTGTTCCTATCAAAGAACTGTTGCTATATTTTACTCGCTGTTTTAACTATAAAAATATTTTTATTTGTTTTATCAATCATAAGAATACTCCAAGACTTACTCGTATGCGATTTCTATATTTTTTAAAAGATCATTAGTCTTTAATTTGTAAAGAACCCCACCCCCTCGAAAGAGAGAGAGAGAGAGAGAGAGAGATTTTTATTATTAATATCATCATCAACAAGATTCGCTATGGAAATATACTGATATATGAATCAAATTAATTAATGGAAGAAACTTGTAGTGATGTTGTTGTTGTCTAGAAGATTCCTCCGTTGTCTTTGGGACACTCTTTGGTAGGATGAAGAATTTTGAGTTTTCTGTATTAAGGGTCACACTTCATTATATACAATCGCAATATTGTGAATATATGCTTTTAGTCAGACGGTATTAATTTAGTCGGTACAGTTTATATTACGTAAGTGCTCAATAGTGTATGTATGTATATACACATACTTATTCTAAGTTACATGTAAATTATTGTATAATATTTATTATAATAGAGGAACAGTTTTTGACTAAGCTACCCAGCGACACTACGTACATAACACCCTGGTTCTTTCTGTGATAATGTTCTCACAATAGGCCTGCGACCATCTTTCAGGTTTTCTATCACGTAAATTAGTACGGTTATAACATTCATGTTGTGTAAAGGTTGATTGTCCCTCCCTTGCCTTGGGGTGGGATTGGGATTGGGGGTGAGTGACGGTATATCGGTATCGGCATTACATAAAGGTGACATATCCGGTCAAAATTAACACATGCTGTGCCCGTTGATAAGAAGGTATGACACGCGTTTGATGAAATACAATTACGTTGGTTAAATATACATATTCATGCAAAAATGAACATACATGAGAAAATAAATCAGATATATTTTAAGCGAACTATACATGTAATAATATGGAATTTATAAAAAAAATTCCCATTTAACTTTTATCATGTAGTGAATTTGTGTTTTCACGGACAAGGAGAGATTGGTAATTTGACTAAAACCGTATGCCTCTATTCTCAAAGGCAGTATGTTAATCTTCTATTGTAGGGGTCCTTTTTTTTTTTTTTTTTTTTGCTGAAAGCATCGGAAAAGACAGTGGTTGGATGCAAGTGAGTCCGGGAGCGATACCCTAGCTCATTTCCCGAAAAGACACATTGGTTATTTTACATGTCAGGGGAATAGCACCGACCGATACACAGGAGAGAAGTTCCTGCTTAGAACCAGTACTGAGTTTTCGAGTTCCCATAGCAACCCCAATTTGCCGAGTGCAAGACAAGGGCAAATCTAGTACAAATTTTATACGTCTTGACGCTATCACCGGAGAAATGTACCCTGGTTCGGATTCGAATCCAAGACCTCCTGATATTATATTGCTTATTCAAACTGAAAGAGAGGGAGAGAGGAAAATAAAATATGTTCTGTGCGAATTATGACGTTTGCATTATGTGGAGAGAGAGAGAAGGGGGGGGGGGGGTAAATAAAGTAGGAAATAAAAAATACACATTAGAACTATAATGTAGGTATATGCGTAAGTTACGATCATCTCTTTCAATGTTTTAAATAAGAGCACACGAGCGAACACTGCAGAGGAAAAAGATCCCGGAAAATAAGTTATTCAAAGGAAGCAACATCTTGGACGAAATCGGATTTTGATTATGCATAATTAGGTCAGATTTAATTGTTAATTTTCAGACTTGCTAATCGTGAAAATTTTGATCAAACACATCATATAAACTTAAAGGAATGTATGTAGCCCAGCGTTTACTTCAATACTGATTTAATGCTTTTAAATACGTATTTTTCACACGTGCATTAAATTGCTTAATGACGCACGGCGTCTGCTGCAGAAAGTCACATAGGCCACTACACATGTATATACCGGTACATAAAAAGTAAAAAATGTTATTTTACCTAACCAAATAATAAGATTATACTACATAATATAATTTATGATAAAAAATAAACCATATACACAAAATGACACGAAGAATAATTATTTTCTATAAAAAAAATAAATAAATAAAGGGTGTCCCGAAACATACACTGCCAAAAATGTTAGAGTGATTCGATATGATATACGTTATGCGATTTACGATATACAATTTATGATATACCATTGCTTTACGATACGATGCGATAAGATCCTGTTCATTATGTGTAATACGATTGAATGTGATAGGATACGATTCTATACGTTACAATGCGATTGAGTATACTATACGATACGATACGATGCGATACGAACGATATACGCTATTTTTGACAACTGATACGTTAGCACCACTGTAACCCTCTACCATGATTGCTAAAATTATTCTGATCCATAAAAATAAAAAGAGCTGTCATGGATGGGGCTAATTTGCCTTAAATGTATGTAGTGAAAACTTTAAACAACATCTCATGAAACAGCTATACAGAATTTGATTAAAATTGTCAGGGATGATCCTTGGGTGAATCTCCACAAAAGTTGCAAAAATAAACACTAAAAAACTCTGACTTGACTTGACTGGACTATTTGAGTTTACCTTCGCTTCAGCAGTATTTCAGTCATATAGTGACATCCAGCAAATTAAAGGTGGAGGAAGACCCCAAATGCATGGAAGCATCCGGCTAGAACCACCAACCAACCGCAAGCCAGCTGGAAGGCTTCCTGACATGAAAATCCGAATGACCCTGCTGGGATTTGAACCCACACGGTGAGGGGCTGAGTGAGTGTTAAAGTCAGCGACTTTACCCTCTCGGCCACGGAGGCCCCTCTAAAAAACTCTAAAATAAAACTCTGGTTGCCATGGTAACAGAAAGAAAGAAAAAAAGAAAACTTTAAAGGGACTGCCCCCCAGATGCTAAAATGATGGAGAGAAAAAAAAACTTCTAATTTCAAGAAAATCAATGTTACAATTGTATGTGAGGCATTGAAATTTGATCACTGATAGCTTACATTGCCCAAGAAATCCTGAGATATTGCCGTTTTTGCAGTTTTTTTTCCATCGCAAATCTAAATGTGTTACAAATACACAAAGGTTTTAAAAATAGATTTTTGAAAAATCATGTGACATGGCAAGTGCCTGTTCCCACATGAGAATGTTAATTTCTGAAGATAGATGTTAAATACTTTGAAACAACTTGGCGACAGCTAAGAGATCTAACCTTTATGTAGACTTTGATCAGTATTGATGTCACTGATTGACATCCAGATGTCTTGTATTCGGCTACAGGTATTTGGTGATAAATCAATAGGCAAGAAGACATGTGACTTGGTAGCTTAGTTGGTAGAGTGCAGGAACGGTAGTCCTAAGGTTCGAATCCTGGTTGTAACATGATTTTTTTCCCCACCTGTTACAGTATTATAATGGTGAAATAGCATAACTACGAGCCTCTTTGATAAATGACACTGAGGACTCCAACATTTTGTTTTTCAATCACGTGATCAATGTGAAGTGCTCGTATCATGAAATCCAATTGTTATTCATAAATGAAAAAATCCCTTATTGGGTAAGAACGGAAGCCGTTTTATTTGCTAAAAATTTGAAAATCAGTACATTTCTGGCTGTTTGTAGACTTAATAAGAAAATACATAACATTTCCGTCCAAAATTTGAGTTTACACATTTTTTACGGTCATTTTGAGTACAAATGGGAGGCAGTCCCTTTTAAAATCATCTGTTTTAAAACTACTGGCCAGATTTCAATTTTTTTTAGTACAGATGTTCCTTGGATAATCATATACTCAGGTGAGCAATCCAGGGCCTCTATGACCCTCTTGTTTGTGTATATGGAAATATATATGTCATCGATAATTTTGTATCAATGCAAGTAAGGTATTGACAATTCTGACTGATACAGTGCCCTACTAGATAGCCTAACTGTGTATGAACCTCATTTATTTCAGTACAAATACATGTGGAACCTATGAACAACTGGAGTATTGGGCAAACAACTTTGATGACTTTGCTGTAAGTATCCCTCAAATAGTTGTATTACTACACGAGAAACTCTGAATGCAAAATATATACCTTAATATAGCACCATCTAAATCCATCATTTGAACATCTTGAATATGCTAGATAAAGAAAATACAATGTGTATTTGTTCCCACCAGTAAAACTGGTTGGGGACTATAAGTTTTGGTGTGTCTGTCTGTCCATCATTTCATCCCTCTTTTGTGTCTGCTCAGAAACTTAGAAATTTATGGATGGATTTTAATAAAACTTCAGAAATATTCCCCATAACCCAAGGATGCTTTCCATATATAATGGATGGAATTTTATAAAACTTTACAAAAGTGTTTGTCATAACACAAAGGTGTGTCGTGCGTCGTCAACAATTGCTTGTGATCTTTCTAGAGGCCACAGTTTTAGCCCAATCTTCCTAAAATTTGGTCAGGATGTTTGTCTACATGATATCTTGGATGAGTTCGAAATTGGATCACGTGGGGTAAAAAACTAGATCACAAGGTCAAATCTTCGAAAAACCTTATGAACACTCTAGAGACCACAGTTTTAGCCCACTCTTCATAAATATGGTCAGGATGTTTGTCTACATAATATCTTGGATGAGTTCGAAATTGGGTCAGGTAGGGTCAGTATGTAGGTCACTTAGTCAAATGTTAGAAAAACACTTTACATGCCAGATTTTTTGTCATAATGCCTAACACAGCCATCTTACTCAGAAGAGCGACACAGGGCCATCTTGGCCCTCTTGTTTACTAGATATTTTTTATACATTGCCATATACTACTGTAAGTTTGATGGTATAGACATACTTTCATTCTGTTGACCAGTGATCAGTGCAGAAAAACCAGTGTCCAATATCAAACTTTGTGTTTACATTACTGCCTGTTATGTGTGTACTTACTGAAGTACACCGAACTGTAGAATTTTGTTTGAATAGTTGACTATACTATTTTCAGGAGTAAATGGCAGTCTCTTAAAATTGTTCAGTGTAATTAGTTTGCACCTTTCCACGATTCTCAAAATAGACACCATTAATTAATGTGTTGGCAATTTTTAATAATAGTTTTGAAAATGAAAGGGATCTATTGGCACGGGTCAAAATATCATTTGCTTGAGGCTATGCTTTCAAATAAAAAAAGTAAAATAAGGTGTTTTTCTATAGAAACAAGATGGAATGGATCAAGACAACAGAAGTATTTCAAATGTCACCAGATATTTGAATAAAGGACTGTGCAGTAACCAGGGTTCGATTGTATTGTGGTAGTGGATCATTGTATATTTAACATTTTTTGTATAATTTATAGGCAGCCCTTGTTGTACTGTGGGATGTGATGGTTGTCAACAACTGGTTTGTCTTCCTTGATGCCTATGCCAAATACACGAACAAGTAAGTTCTATAGGCTCTCAATGCTCTCAATGCTTCATTCATCTAAATTGCTGAATGTTTTGGATGATATATAGCATTGCTTTTCTCAGTATCTATATCATTATATTAATGAGGGGGGGGGGGGTATATAGGAGTCACCTTGTGGTAAGTCTGGTGGTTAGTTGATCAGTATGTTGGAATTTTCTTGTCTGAAACATAACTTGAAAATCATTCAAGGTATTAACTTGGAACTAAAGATATAGACTGATGGCTACTAGAAGAAGTGCAGTGTCCAAGAAATGTAACTCTATCTGGTCCCATTTTTAGCTCATCTGTTTTTCAAAGGAAAAAAAAATATGAGCTATTGACGTAACTCAGGCATCCGCATGGTTGCCAGGGGTGGGGCTAATTTGCTTTAAAGGTATATACAGTCGGCACTCGTTATCTCGAATTTCATGGGACCAAAAATAAGACTTCGAGATGTCCGTAATTTGACCAATCCGAAATGAGGTATTTTCGGCTTGTGAACAAGAAATCTTACCTGTATCATTCTATTAATATTGTGTCGATATCATGAAGAAGATGACATATTTTTGTAGAATATATAATTAATAAATAATAATCCATAAGTAGCTTATTTTTCTTTATTTATTCAACCGCTTCTTTCTATAAATACAGAAAGGTAAACGAAATAAACAAATAGGGTTACAACAATAATATAGATCCGAAAACATGCGAACTACATTCTATTAATAAAGAGCACTGATGTACATGCACAATATTCAAAGCACTTTGCACAACGCCAGATTGCTCAGCGCTCATAGATGTACATGTAGATTCTAGAATTATGACCTGGGTTTATTCTTCGATAGTATTTAAAAAAAAATTGGCACATTTTGAGCAAAGATTGTCAAGCACAACACCTTGTGTTTGGCCATATAATTACCATGCAAATATTTTGTCAAAACATAATCTGGTAATTATTGAAAGCCTAAAATCACGATTTGTCGTACAGATAGCCCCGTGCAAAGCTAGTGTCACCAGTTTACTGATAGGTGTGAAAAATATCAGCAGGCTAATTAGCGTCTGTGGAATTTGAGATAAACAAACAAATATGAATTGTACTATTGGGCGAGGGTCCTAATTTCCATTTTGAGATAGCAGTAATTTGAAATAAATAAATTTTGAGACACAGGAAGTTAATGTAATGAGACAAAGAAGGGAAAAATCTGGACCAAGTCAATTAATTTGACATAGACGAAATTTCGATATACGCGAATTGGAGATAACGAGTACCAACTGTATTGTGAAATCTTCTTTGAAACTGCTTGACAGAATTTAATTATATTTGGCAGGGTTGATCCTTGGGTGAAGCTTCACAAAAGTAGCTGAAATTATTCTGATCTGTAAAAAAACATGGCTATCAGAGGTGGGGCTAATTTGCCTTATATGTATATAGAGAAATTTTAAAACGACATCTCTGAAATCACTGGACAGAATTTGATTAAATTTGGCAGGGATAATCCTTGGGTGAAGCTTCACAAAAGTTGCTGATATTATTCCATCTGTAAAAAAACATGGTTGCCATGGGCGGGGCTAATTTGCTTTATATGTATATAGTGAAATCTTTAAACCACATCTCCTCTGAAACTGCTGGACAGATTGTTATTTAATTTGGCAGGGATGATCCTTGGGTGAACCTTCACAAAAGTTGCTAAAATTATTCCGATCCATGAAAAAAATGGCTGCAAGGGCAGGACTTATTTGCCTTATATGTATATATATGAATCTCCTCTGAAACTGCTAGACAGAATTTGATGAAACTTTGCAGGGATCATCTCCTTCAAAACTACTGGCCAGATTTCAAAATGTTTTAATACAGATTGATAATCATGGGTAACCCTGTACTCAGGTGAGCGATTCAGTGCCATCATGGCCCTCTTGTTGGTATGCATATTCATTATGAAAAGGCCTATTCAGACATATGTAAATTTTTCACCTATTGACCTTGACCTTTGACCTATTTTTGCAGTAACTTTTGGAAGCTTTAAAATGCCCGTCATTTCAGAACCGTCACCAACAGGGCACTGATATTTCACATGTGAATTCCTTATGGCAAGACCTTTCCATCAATGTTACACTTTTGGACTTTTGACCTTGACCTTTGATCTTTGACCTATTTTTGAAATGTTTAACAAAAAACTTTAACGTTGGCTGTAATTTCTTAACTGGGGGCTGCTGTGGCCGAGCGGTTACAGTCGTGGACTACAAATCTCTCAGCCCCTCATTGCTGTGGGTTGGAATCCCGGTAGGGACTTTAGATTTTTCATGTGAGGAAGCCTTCCAGCTGGCTTGCAGTAGGTTGGTGGTTCTAACCGTGTACCTCTGTGTACACGGTGTCTTCCTCCACCTGTAATAAGCTGGACGTCGCTATATGATTGAAATACTATCACAGCGACGGTAAACTCCAATACAACAACAATTTCTTAACTATTTCATATACAACTTTAATTTATGGTATGCATATTCATCTTTGCAAGGTCTATTCAGCTATACCTCAACGTTTCATCTATTGACCTTGACCTTTGACCTATTTTTGCTGTAACTTTTGAAAACATGAAATTGCCTGTCATTTCAGAACTGTTACCAACAGGGCACTGATATTTCACATGTGAATTCCTTTTGGCAAGACCTTTTCATCAATGTTACACTTTTGACCTTGACCTTTAATCTTTTACCTATTTTTGAAATGTTTAACAAAAACTTTAACGTTGGCTGTAATTTCTTTACTATTTGACATACAACTTTTATTTTTGGTATGCATATCCATCTTTGCAAGGGCTATTCAGATATATCTCATCATTTCATCTATTGACCTTGATCTTTGATCTATTTTTGCTGTAACTTTTGAAAACTTTAAAATGCCTGTCATTTCAGAACCATTACCAACAGTGCACTGATATTTCATATGTGAATTCCTTATGGCAAGACCTTTCCATAAATGTTACACTTCTGGATTTTTGACCATGACCTTTAAACTTTGACCTTTTTTAGCTCACCTGAGCACAAGTGCTTGGGTGAGCTTTTGTGATCGCCTTTTGTCCGTCGTGCGTCGTACATCGTCAACAATTGCTTGTGAACACTCTAGAGGCCATCTACATGATATCTCGGATGAGTTCGAAATTGGGTCATGTGGGGTCAAAAACAAGGTGACCAGGTCAAATCTTAGAAAAACCTTGTACCTAGAGGCCACAGTTTTGGCCCAATCTTCATGAAACTTGGTCAGGATGGTTGTCTACATGATATCTTGGATGAGTTGGAAATTGGGTCATGTGGGGTCAAAAACAAGGTGACCCGGTCAAATCTTAGAAAACGCTTGTGAACACACTAGAGGCCACAGTTTTGGCCCAATCTTCATGAAACTTTGTCAGGATGTTTGTCTACATGATATCTCGGATGAGTTCGAAATTGGGTCATGTGGGGTCAAAAACAAGGTGACCAGGTCAAATCTTAGAAAAACCTTGTGAACACTCTAGAGGCCACAGTTTTGGCCCAATCTTCATGAAACTTTGTCAGGATGGTTGTCTACATGATATCTTGGATGAGTTGGAAATTGGGTCATGTGGGGTCAAAAACAAGGTGACCAGGTCAAATCTTAGAAAACGCTTGTGAACACACTAGAGGCCACAGTTTTGGCCCAATCTTCATGAAACTTTGTCAGGATGTTTGTCTACATGATATCTCAGTTGAGTTCGAAATTGGGTCATGTGGGGTCAAAAACTAGGTGACCAGGTCAAATCTTAGAAAAACCTTTTTGAACACACTAGAGGCCACAGTTTTGGCCCAATCTTCATGAAACTTTGTCAGGATGTTTATCTACATGATATCTCAGATAAGTTCGAAATTGGGTCATGTGGGGTCAAAAACTAGGTCACCAGATCAAATCTTAGAAAAACCTTGTGAACACACTAGAGGCCACAGTTTTGGTCCAATCTTCATAAATTTTGGTCAGGATGTTTGTCTACATAATATCAGAGAGGAGTTTGAAATTGGGTCATGTGGGGTCAAAAACTAGGTCACCAGGTCAAATCTTAGAAAAACCTTGTGAACACACTAGAGGCCACAGTTTGGTCCAATCTTCATAAATTTTGGTCAGGATGTTTGTCTACATAATATCAGAGAGGAGTTTGAAATTGGGTCATGTGGGGTCAAAAACTAGGTCACCAGGTCAAATCTTAGAAAAACCTTGTGAACACTCTACAGGCCACAGTTTTGGCCCAATCTTCATAAATTTTGGTCAGGATGTTTGTCTACATGATATCACAGATGAGTTTGAAATTGGGTCATGTGGGGTCAAAAACTAGGTGACCAGGTCAAATCTTAGAAAAACATTGTGAAGACACAAGAGGCCACAGTTTGGGCCAATCTTCATGAAAGTTAGTCACGGTGTCTGTCTACATGATAGGATAGTTCGAAATTGGTCATGTGGGTCAAAAACTAGGTCACCGGTCAAATCTTAGAAAAACCTTGTGAACACACTAGAGGCCACAGTTTTGGCCCAATCTATATGAAACTTGGTCAGGATGTTTGTCTACATAATATCTCAGATGAGTTCAAAATTGGGTCATGTGGGGTCAAAAACTAGGTGACCAGGTCAAATCTTAGAAAAACCTTGTGAACACACTAGAGGCCACAGTTTTGGCCCAATCTTCATGAAACTTTGTCAGGATGTTTATCTACATGATATCTCAGATAAGTTCGAAATTGGGTCAAGTAGGATCAAAAACTAGGTGACCAGATCAAATCTTAGAAAAACCTTGTGAACACTCTACAGGCCACAGTTTTGGTCCAATCTTCATAAATTTTGGTCAGGATGTTTGTCTACATAATTTCAGAGAGGAGTTTGAAATTGGGTCATGTGGGGTCAAAAACTAGGTCACCTGGTCAAATCTTAGAAAAATCTTGTGAACACACTAGAGGCCACAGTTTTGGCCCAATCTTCATGAATTTTGGTCAGGATGTTTGTCTACATATTATTCGAGAGTTGAAATTGGGTCATGTGGGGTTAAAAACTAGGTCACCAGGTCAAATCTTAGAAAAACCTTGTGAACACACTAGAGGCCACAGTTTTGGCCCAATCTATATGAAACTTGGTCAGGATGGTTGTCTACATGATATCTTGGATGAGTTTGAAATTGGTTCATGTGGGGTCAAAAACTAGGTCACCAGGTCAAATCTTAGAAAAACCTTGTGAACACTCTAGAGGCCACAGTTTTGGCCCAATCTTCATAAATTTTGGTCAGGATGTTTGTCTACATAATATCTCAGATGAGTTCGAAATTGGGTCATGTGGGGTCAAAAACTAGATGACCTGGTCAAATCTTAGAAAAACCTTGTGAACTCTCTAGAGGCCACAGTTTTGCCCAATCTTCATTAGATTTGGTCAGGATGTTTGTCTACATATATCTCGAATGAGTTCGAAAATGGGTCACATGAAGTCAAAAACTAGGTCACCAGGTCAAATCTTAGAAAAACCTTGTGAACACTCTAAAGCCTACATTAATATGTAGGTCACTTAGTCAAATGTTAGAAAAACACTTTAGATGCCAGATTTTTTGTCATTATGCCTAACACAGCCATCTTACTCAGGTGAGCAACACAGGGCCATCTTGGCCCTCTTGTTTCATTGTTTTTCATCTCAAATGTCGTTGCAGCCATGTGAAAGTGCAATGGGACACACATCCCGATTGCTTTTAGTGCTGAGGATGTTCTCTAGGGAATACCTGTGCCTCTTGTTCCCCTTGGGGACAAGAGATTTGGGATTTAGCCAGTGCCAGGGAATCCTGTTTGTCTCGCAAGCATCGAAGGCATCTGTTTTCGTTGTCCAGCAAATTTTGGGGGTTTTCCCGAGAAGCTTCGGCAAGCCTGCCACCTCACTACTCTCCAATGAAGCATAATCAAGAGATCGTCAAACAATCTCCGGTACCAGTCACCGACCATCTTTCACCAGTCACTGGGACATCACTAGTCACAGGGTTTTTAACATACCAGTCACTGGGTACCGGTCACCGGCCATCATGTGAGCCTTTCCCTAAAGGGAACTCATCAAAGAAACGTCAGGGCAGGTCTCCCCATGCACCAAGGGAGACCTCACAACCTGTTTCAGGCCTGGGCCAGCAGATCACTACTACTGGTGTGTCTCTACCAGTACCCTTCCCCAATTATGAGTACATGTACCTCCTCCCCCATGTAGGCCCCCATGTAGCCTGGTTGGTCATACCTCAATATGGCCAACCAGAACCTCATGGCCTGGGTGGCCTCAGGTGAACCAGACAAGCCAATCCTCTCCTTGGCCATTCATACCTTTTTATCCTGATGGCTCTCAATCTAAGCCAAGCATTCAATCGGCGGATCCTCTCTCTGCTGTTCCGAGGGATGAGGAAATAGCTGATACTGTTCCTCTCTTCTCCACTGAGGATGATCCTCTTTTGAAGAATGATTCCTCAGTGCCTCCCTCAGGTTCCCCCAGCATCCCTCCTCAGTCACAGGTTCAGCTCTGTCTGAGGAGGATGACCCTCTTGTTTTTCCTTTAATAGGGCAGCACAGGAGGTATTCAAATTTCTCCCTGAATCTCTCTGCCCCCCAGCCCCTCCTTTGCCAAAGAGGAAGTGTGAGGGCTATTTAGCCCTTTTTGAACAAGAATGGAGGCCCCCCACCTCCCCACCATCTATACTCCCCTTTTCCCCTACTGTTAGGGACGCCTTGGAGGAAATTGAGTCCCTCTCTTCAGCTAAACCAGACTCAAACTGGATGGTTACTTCCTCTTCTATGCGGTCATTGGGGTTTAACCCAAGTGATTGTAAGTTTTCCACAACAGATTTTCCAATTTCTCCGCCTTCACTTGATGAGAATGCTAGCAGGCTTCGCCTTGGAACACTGTGTCAGACAGGCGGTTGGCATTGCCGCCCGTGCCGACACCTTTGTGGCAGCAATCTCCCTTCTGCTAGAAGGAAAGAGCCCTTCTCCCTCTTCCCTTAAGATTCTGCTTGAAGCTGTTGCCAAAACTACAAAACATTCAGTTCTAGTGGGTGCTGCTACTTCAGCTGAGATGCTTCGGGCTCAGAGTGATTCTCTGCTGGATGTCCAGAACAAGTTCAGGACAGCTCCCCTGACGTTATTCGGGGGTATGAGGTTGCTGAAGCTTCTGTAGAGGAACAGATGCACAGGACTGTGGCTTTTCAGCCTCGCAACTCACCATCTACCACATCCTCTTTCAAAATTCCCAAGAAGTCTCCTTTGTCTTCTAGGAAGCAACCCTCTCAGACATGGCCCAAGACTTCCCAGTGGTGGATCTCTTTGCCACCAGGTTCAATGCTCAACTTCCTCTGTACATGTGCCAAGTTCTAGACCACAGAGCTTAGGCTATGGATGCTATGTCAGTCAATTGGAACTGTCTTCATGCGTACACATTTCCCCATTTGCACTGATTCCTATGATGTTGAGGAAAATACGGTCCTCTCAGGCCAGAATTCTACTCATTGCACCTCTCTGGCCAGCCAGACAACCTTCTAACCTTCTAGATCTTCTAGAGGGTCATCCCATTCAGCTTCCCATCACCCCAAACCTTCTCACTCAAGGTTGGCCTCAAACTCCACATCACAATCCAGGCATGCTACATTTTCATGCCTGGCCATTATCAGGAGTAGCATCCGCGAGAAAAAGTTTTCTTCTCTAGTTGCCTCCCTCATCGCTAAGGCAAGATGACCTTCTAGAAGGAAGGTCTATGAGGCCAAATGGAATATCTTCTGTGATTGGTGTATGCAATGGCAGATTTATCCTATCCATTTGCCTACCAGAGAAATAGCTAATTTTCTTGTGTATCTTTTCAATCACAAAAGCAAGCCGTCAGTTCTGTTTAGGGTTACAGAGCTATGCTATCTAACACTCCCAAATTCCATAGATCTTCCTCAATTTGTTATGATCCATATCTCTCAGAACTCATACGGTCTTTCGAACTGGCTAGACCTATTTCTCGCTCCCTTACATCCAAGCGGGATTTAGCTTGTGTTCTTTGGTCCCTCACCAAGGCACCCTATGAACTTTTAAGCCTTGCTTCAATCACTCATGTCACATGGAAAACAGTTTTTATGCCCCCACAAAGTGGGGTGCATATAGCGTTGCACTTGTCCGTCCGTCCATCCGTCCGTCAGTCCGTCAGTCCGTCAGTCCATCAGTCCGTCAGTCCGTCCGTCCGTCCGTACGTCCCGAAATCTTGTGAACGCAACTCCTCTTAAACCGGATGGCAGATTTTGCTTAAACTTCCAGGGATGAACAACCTTAATGTGTAGATGGTAGTAAAGAAAGGAATTTTCGCGGCGACCAAATTTAACAGAATTATGGCCCTTTGTTGATTTGTTCACTATAACCATAGAAATTTTGTGAACGCAACTCCTCTTAAACCGGATGGCAGATTTTGCTTAAACTTCCAGGGATGAACAACCTTAATGTGTAGATGGTAGTAAAGAAAGGAATTTTCGCGGCGACCAAATTTAACAGAATTATGGCCCTTTGTTGATTTGTTCACTATATACCATATAGAAATTTTGTGAACGCAACTCCTCTTCAACCGGATGGCAGATTTTGCTTAAACTTCCAGGGATGAACAACCTTAATGTGTAGATGGAAGTAAAGGAAGGAATTTTCGCGGCGACCAAATTTAACAGAAATATGGCCCTTTGTTGATTTTTTCACTATATACCATATAGAAATTTTGTGAACGCAACTCCTCTTCAACCGGATGGCAGATTTTGCTTAAACTTCCAGGGATGAACAACCTTAATGTGTAGATGGAAGTAAAGGAAGGAATTTTTCGTGGCGACCAAATTTAACAGAATTATGGCCCTTTGTTGATTTTTTCACTATATACCATATAGAAATTTTGTGAAAGCAACTCCTCTTAAACCAGATGGCAGATTTTGCTTAAACTTCCAGTGATGAATAACCTTAATGTGTAGATGGAAGTAAAGGAAGTAATTTTTTGCGGCGACCAAATTTAACAGAATTATGGCCCTTTGTTGATTTGTTCACTATATACCATATAAATAATTAAATTGATTCAGTTTGGTACAGAAGACTATCTGAATCTCTGCTTAATTATCGCCAGTGTGTGACATTACCAACACACTTAAGTGGATCTATTATTGATCTTGTCTATGTAAAAGATGAGTTGCCACAGCCAAAAGTAACTGTATACCCAACATATTTCTCTGATCACAGCATTGTGTTCCTGCAGTTTTAGGAGACCAGACATGTGTTTCAAAGTTTTGTTTTATTCAGACACTAATATTGTATTCCATCTGTAAAGAAACCAAATATGATGCCTCAAGAGTTAGGTAACTTTTTTATCATTAATACATAATTGAGGAAATTTCAACTGAAACGCTATAATAAGAACAGAATTTTGTAGACATTAAATGAAGCTGCTCTTGTTTACGAGCACATCTGCACAGTGGGGGCATCCGTGTCCTTTGGACACAGTTCTAGTTCTTCTGGCCATGGCTTCTTCTAAGAGAAGAAGTGAAATACATGCCTTTTCTATTAAAGACTGGTTTCTTCGTTTTAATAGGTCAGATGGTTCATTGTCTTTACGGGATTCCTCCCCAGAAATCATCTACCTTCGGTATGCCCACCTCCTGTGGTTATACCAAGTCTAGCAAGGTCTTGTGGTTCTGATGACCCCGACAGACTGCTCTGTCCAGTCATATCTGTTAAGGTTTATCTTAAGAAGGTTATTTCTTTAAGAGGTAACAGGAAGAGACTTTTTATCCCTGTCAAGGGGGGGTAGGGTAGGTGGAGATATCTCCACCGCATCCATTACCAGTTGGGTTGCCTCTACAATTAAACTGGCATACTCAGATCTGTCTGATACTGATTTGGCCCTAATGAACTCAGGGCCCTTTCAACTTCTTGGGCTTTTCTTAATAAAGCTGAACATGAGGATGTTCTTAAGGCTGCTTATTGGAAGTCTCCTTCCACCTTTTCCTCTTTCTACCTGAGATCCTTCTCAGCACAGGCTGACAATATTCAGGCTCTGGGTCCCATTGTTGCCTCTCAGAGAGTTGTGTAGTCTGTTTTTCTCCAAGGTTCCCTCCACTTGGTACGGCTCTTGTTCTTGGTCGGCTCCTGTATTTTTTGTGGTTTCCATTTTATTTTCATCCCCAACTCTCTAGATCATTCTGATCTTTTTCCTGTTTCTTCAAGACTTGGTCCCTTCAGTCTTTTTACCAGACTTGCGAAGATTTACCTTGTCTCAGAGAGTGGTGAAGTCTGACCCAAGTTGTACTTAGCACGGTGAACTTCAGTTCAAGCAGGACATAATCTACAACAATCAGTTCCATCCCACCATTGGTACAAAGTCATATCTGAGTTATAACAGGTATGTATTAATAGTATTAAAATGTAGTTTTACAGTAAACTAATTTTAATTAGTTAATACTTACCTGTTATAACAGTCTCACATTCCATCCTGCAGTTGCTTATTGACTATCCTTCAGTTATGGCTTCTACAGAATTGAGTAAGCATGCGCCATGGGAACTTACGTCATAGCAATATTCGGGTACCTTTAGACAAGTGCATTTCACGGGACTCTGTTTTTGGAAGCTGGTAGTAGTGAAATAGATATCTGGGTTATAACTAGTAAGTATTAACTAATTAAAATTAGTTTTACTGTAAAAACTACATATTACTATTATTTATTGCCTATGGTGCATTATTGTACTAATTAGGTTTTCGCATCGCAGTGCGAAAACCTATTGTTCTTCTTCTGTTTCTTTTTTTTTTTTTTTTTTTTTTTTTTAACCCTTTTTTGTGAACGGCATAGCTCCGAGGTGAGAAAAGCCACATCTATGAAACTTTTATCAGTAATAACCACGTATTTGAAGATGATCCTAACGTCGAGAAAATTTTCATCTTTGTTTTGATTTTCCCGCCAGGGGGCGTTTTATATGAAAATGTTTAATAAGCAATATCTCAATTATTTGAGGTCAGATTCAAATGCGGTTTTTGCATAATGTTCCTTGTAAATAGCCCAATAAAATATGATAGGTTCCAAAAATTTGCGTATATAAAACTTTCGTGCTACAGGAGGTTGAAAGTTCGAATCTCGCAAAAACTGTGAAATAAGGGTAGGTCTACCAAAAACGTGCCCATTTTATTCAGAGATGAGATAGAAGAATTTTGTTTGTTGCATATGATTTGCAAGACATATACGCACAAAATATATGGGGTGGCGATTTTTAGAAATGCATGGTTTGTTCACAGTACGAGGTCAAACATAACCAATATTTTCGAAAAGTCAACATTTTAAAAGCATGACTTTTAAGGTTATTTGCAGCTCCTGACTTTATTTTTTGTTCAATCTTCATCATTTTTTCACTGTTAATGCATTTTTATAAAACAAATAAAATCATAGAAAAAAAATCACCCATAATATGCAAAGGTCAAGGTCATATACCTATTATTATTAGTTATATCGGCATAAAATAGCTCCAAATCTAAAAATATTTTATAGAAAGTATATGAACAAAAGTTTTAGTTTGTGAAGAGATCTTTCCATTGGTGTTTAGTTTTTGAATATCGGACTTCATTTGATCAAATTACCACAGTCCAAAGTTTGATCCTTTTATCAAACAAGTGTAAATCCGTATATTTCCTCTTTATTGCAGCTCCTGACCTTATTTTTTGATCAGTCTTCATCATTTTTTCACTGTTTATGCATTTAAATAATAAAAATAAAATCGTAGTAAATAACGATGAAAATATGCAAAGGTCAAGGTCATAATACCGATTATTGTTATTTTTATCGGCACGAAATAGCTTCAAATCTAAAAATATTTTATAGAAAGTATATGAAGAAAAGTTTTAGTTTGTGAAGAGATCTTTCCATTGGTGTTTAGTTTTTGAAGATCGGACTTCATTTGATCAAATTACCACAGTCCAAAGTTTGATCCTTTTATCAAACAAGTGTAAATCCGTATGTTTCCTCTTTATTGCAGCTCCTGACCTTATTTTTTGTTCAATCTTCATTATTTTTTCACTGTTTATGCATTTAAATAATACAAATAAACTCATAGTAAATAACGATGAAAGTATGCAAAGGTCAAGGTCATAATACCGATTATTGTTATTTTTATCGGCACGAAATAGCTTCAAATCTAAAAATATTTTATAGAAAGTATATGAACAAAAGTTTGTGAAGAGATCTTTCCATTGGTGTTTAGTTTTTGAAGATCGGGGTTGAATTGGTTGAGTTATGACAGAAAGGCGAAAAGTGTACTTTTAACGAAATTGAAACGCTGTAGTTTCATGAACTTTGAGTCAAAAATTATGATTTCTTCAGCATTAACACACTGAAAAGTGAAGTGATGTATACTGCAAGGAATACTTGTTTGGTCACGTGATTATGATTTCATGCATATTTAAGCAGAAATTATTTAAAAAATCATATAAAATCGACAAGTTGATGTTTGAAGTTGAAATTTGCAAGAATGCCGTAGACTACAATGTAAAACCAAACATGGCAATATTCATGTTTTTCGGATAAGGGCTTGTATACGAAAATCTAGCAATTTGACGTAAGAGAAGAAGGCGGTTATTGGGTTGGTTACCCACGATCCTGACGTTCCTACGCAGGAAAGAGTGCCCGTGTTGAAAGGTGAATTGCGATGTGTATTTGAGAGAATGAGGTGCATTTTAGGATGCAATGGTGTACACCAGGACCGATAAGCACATTGCCTTTGTTATAACGGCTTTCTTCAAACTTTTATTAGGGCTTTCAGCCTCAAGTAGAATTATTAGGTTTTCGCATCGCAGTGCGAAAACCTATTGTTCTTCTTCTGTTTTTTTTTTTTTTTTGGTTTTGCCCCGCAGTGGAAAACCTTTTTTCTTTTTTTTTTTTTTTTTTTTTTTTTTTATTATTTTTTAACCTTTTTTTCCAAAAAACATGTTTAAATTTTAATCAGTTATTACCACGTATTTGAATGATCCTAACGTTGAGAAAATTTTCATTTATGTCTTACTTTTCCCGCCAGGGGGCGTTTTGTATGAAATTTATTAATGGCTAATAACTCACTTATTTGAGGTCCGATTCAAATGCAGTTTTTTGCATTCTTTTCCTTGTTGATAGCCAAATAAAATATGATAGATTTCGAGGGTACGTGTCGCTGAAAGTATTTGAGCTACAGAAGTTTGAAAGTTCGAACCTTGCAAAAAACTGTGCAAATGAGGGTAGGTCTACGAAAAACCTATCCATTTTTCTTAGAGATCAGATAGAAGAATTTTGTTTGCTGCAAATGATTTGCAAGACATATACGCACAAAATATATGGGGTGGCGAATTTAAGAAATGTATGGTTTGTCCTCTGCAAATGGTCAAACTTCACTAATATTTAGGAAAAGTTAAAGTTTCAAAAACATGTTTTTTATCGCTTCTGACTTTATTTTTTGTTAATTCTTCATGATATTTTCACAAGTTATGTATTGTTATGTTTGAAAGGGGATCACAATTAAAATTTTTAAAAATAATTGAAAAGGTCAAGGTCATGTTACGATTGTGTTTTTATTCGGCCCCAAATAGCTCAAAAACTAAAAATATTTCTTTGAGAGTATATGAACAAAAGTTTTAGTTATTCAAGAGCTCTTTCCAGTGCTGTTTAGTTTTTGAAGATCGGACTTGATTTGGTCATTTTACGGCAGTCCAAAGTTTGATCCCTTTATCAAACAATTGTAAATCCGTATGTTTCCTCCTTTTTGCAGCTCCTGACCTTATTTTTTGTTCAATCTTCATAATTTTTTCACTGTTTATGCATTTTTATAATGCAAATAAACTCATAGTAAATAATGATGAAAATATGCAAAGGTCAAGGCATAATACCGATTATTGTTGAAAACAGTACTCTTACTAGTCAAGTTAAAAGCGAAAACCAAGATGCCGCTTTGCGGTTCTAGTTTATTATTTATAACTTTAGAAGAGAGTTTAGGACTAACAGGTTGTACAAGTTAGCCCAAAATTTCATAAATCTGGTTTCAATATCAGTTTGGCCTGGGAATACACCTGGCACCTGTTTTACCATGTTTTGATGGGGTCAACTCTTTAAATAATAATATATACTTCAGAAATTTAAATTGAACCCTTTCTATTACAGTGGTCTCGTGATTCCTAAATGTGGCGATTCATTGAATACTGGCAATGACTCAAAGCTACAAGCTTGGTCCCTAGATAGTAAATCCTATATAATTACTGTGCAATTCTTCGAAGTCGTTATCATATCTACCTGTATCTGTTCATCAAACCTCTAGAGAGTGAGTAGGCGAATCGTAATATCAACATGGCCGTGGAAAACTTATTTTCACACCAACTGATAATGAAGCAAACTTTGACAGGTCCCCCTTGATTAATAAACTGTCATTAAAATTAAAGGAACCAAATTTTGATTCTTTGTGAGAAGGTAGATAGAAAAAAGAAAGAAGAAAGCTACACTTGATCAAACAAATCACAGCAAAATAGTTGGTGTTTATTCCAAGAATGTAAACAATTAACGCATCTGCACCTTATACGAAACCGTAAACAAAGGTTGTCAATCAAATGATCAGTAAAATAAAAAAACAAAAACATTTTAGCTAGACTATTCGAAGAATACGAGAGCTATTGTAGTCACCCTTGCGTCAGCATTGGCGTTGCAGCTTTTGGTTTAAGTTTTGCATGTAAGCTACTTTCTAGCTTATATCTCGGTAACCATTCATGGTATTGACTTTAAAGTTTATGAATATGTTCAGCGGCATAAGACAACAAAGGTAGATAACTCTTGACTGAATTTAATACAAATAATGACCCCTTCTTAACTTAGAAATTTTGGTTAAAGTTTTGCATTCAATAGAAAATTTGGTTACAGTTTTGCCTGCAAGCTATCCAGCTTGTATCTCTATAACCATTCATGGTATTGACTTGAAAGTTTTTTTATATATTTAGGGGCATCAGACAACGAAGTTAGATAACTCTTATGGAATATATTTCAAATATGGTCCCTTTTTAGCCCGACTATTCAAAGAATATGAGAGCTATTGTAGTCACCCTGGCGTCGGCGTTGCAGCTTTTGGTTAAAGTTTTGCATGCAAGTTACTATCAACCTTATATCTCAATAACTGTTTATGGTTTTGACTTGAAAGTTTATAAATATGTTCAGGGGCATCAGTAACCAAGGTAGATAACTCTTGACTGAATTTAATATGAATTATGGCCCCTTTTTAGCTCACCTGAGCTTTTCTGATCGCCTTTTGTCCGTCGTCCTTGCGTTCGTGCATCCGTCCGTTGTCAACAATTTCTTTAAACAACATCTCCTTCTAAACTACTCACTGGATTTTGATAAAACTTATGGGACCCTTTACCAAAGATTATTTTGATTGGTCAAAAATCTAGGTCACAGGAGCTAAAATAGATTTTAAAAATTAAAATTTTAAAAATCTTGTTCTCCGAAACCACATTGCCTAGCCTTTTGATACTTGGTATGTAGCATGATCTTATGACTCTCTACCAAGATTGTTCAAATAATGACCCTGGGGTCAAAATTGGCCCCGCCCAAGGGGTCACGTGATTTAACATAGGCTAATATAGGAAAAACTTGAAATATCTTCTTCTCAGAAACCACAAGACCTGGGGTTTAGATATTTGGTGTGCAGCATTGTCTAGTAGATCACAACAAAGTTGTTCAAATCATGGCCCTGGGGTCAAATTTGGCCCCGCCAAGGGGTCACTGATTTAACATAGGCTAATATAGGAAAAACTTGAAAAATCTTCTTCTCAGAAACCACAAGACCTGGGGTTTAGATATTTGGTTGCAGCATTGTCTAGTGTCCACCAAATTGTAAAAATCATGACCTTTGGGTCAAATTTGGCCCAGCCATAGGGGTTACCTGATTTTACATAGGCTAATATTGGAAAAAGACTTGAAAAATCTTCTTTCAGAAACCACAAGGCATAGAGTTATGATATTTGGTGTGTGGCATTGTCTAGTGGATCTCTACCAAGTTTGTTCAAATCATGACCCTGGGGTCAAAATTTGCCCAGACCCAGGGGTCACTTGATTAAGCATAGGCTAATATAGAAAAAACTTGAAAAATCTTCTCCTCAGAAATCACAAAGCCTGGGGTTTATATATTTGGTGTGCAGCATTGTCTAGTAGATCACTACCAAGTTTGTTCAAATCATGGCCCTGGGGTCAAATTTGGCCCCGCCATAGGGTCAACTGATTTTACATAGGCTTATATAGAAAATAAACTTGAAAAATCTTCTTCTCAGAAACCACAAGGCCTGGAGTTTAGATATTTGGTATGTAGCATTTGTCTACTGGGTCTCTACCACATTTTTACAAATCATTACCATTGAGTCAAAGGGGGTCCTGATTTTACATAGGCTTATATAGACCCGGGGGTAAAAAATTGGCCCAAAACCCCAGGGGTCACTTGATTTAACATAGACTGATATAGGAGAAACATGAAAAATTTTCTTCTCATAAATCACAAAGCCTGGAGTTTAGATATTTGGTATGTAACATGGGCTAATAGACCTCTACCAAGTTTGTTCAAAACATGCATTGTCTAGTGGATCTATACTTAGTTTGTTCAAATCATGGCCCTGGGCTCAAATTTGGCCCCGCCATAGGGGTCACCTGATTTATATATAGAAATAACTTGAAAAATCTTCTTCTCAGAAATCACATGGCCTGGGGTTTAGATATTTGGTGTGTAGCATTGTCTAGTCGATTCTTACCAAGTTTGTTCAAATCATGACACTGGGGTCAAATTGGACCCACCCCAGTGATCACTTCATTTTACATAGACTTCTTTTGGAAAAATCTAGAAAAATCTTCTCAGAAACCACAAGGTCTGGAGTTTAGATATTTGGTATGTAACATGTGCTAATAGACCTCTACCAAGTTTGTTCAAATCATGACCCTGGGGTCAAAATTGGCTCTGCCCAAGGGGTCACTTGATTTTACATAGCCTAATGATACCAGGTGAGCGATCCCGGACCATCATGGCCCTCTTGTTTACTTAAAATTTTTGGTTTTGCATGCAATAGAAAAATTTGGATAAGGTTTTGCGTGCAAGCTACTATCCAGTTTGTATCTCAATAACCATTCATGGTATTGACTTGAAAGTTTATGAATATGTTTAGTAGCATCAGACAATCAAGGTAGATAACTCTTGGTGGAATATATTACAAATTATGGCCCCTTTTTAACTTAAAGATTTTGGTTAGAGTTTTGTATGCAAGCTACTATCCAGTTTGTTCCCAATATCCAGGCGGGTTTTGACTTGAAAGTTAATGAATATGTTTAGGGGCATCAGACAACCAAGGTAGATAACTCTTGATGGATATATTACAAATTAGGGCCCCCTTTTTTAACTTAGAAATTTTGGTTAATGTTTTGCATGCAAGGTACTCCCATGCTAATATCTCAGTATCCAGGCATGGGATTGATTTGAAACATCTTTAATATGTTAGGGATATCATACTTTCATGGTAGATAACTCTTGATAAAATTTATGTTACAAATAGGGCCCCCCTTTTAACTTAGAAATTTTGGTTAAAGTTTTGCATGCAAGGTACTTTCATGCTAATATCTCAGTATCCAAGCATGCGACTGATTTGAAACATCTTAAAATACATTTAGGGGTATCATAATATCAAGTTAGATAACTTTTGGTGGAATATATTACAAGTTATGGCCCTTTTTTAACTTAGAAATTTTTGGGTTTTTAAAGTTTGCATGTAAGGTACTTTCAGGGCTTATATCTCAGAGTCAAGGCATGGGATTGATTTGAAACAACTTAAATATGTTTAGGGGTATCATTTATAAAGGAAGATAACACTTGATGGAATATTTTAAAAATTATCCCCCCTTTTAACTTAGAATTTTGGTTTTAAATTTTTGCATTCAAGCTACTACCCAGCTTATATTCAAAAATTGCATGGGGAAATTTGACTAGAAAGTTAAGGAGTGTCTTCGGGGGCATCGAAAACAAGGAGGAAAATTTTGGACTGAATTTTATGAAATTATGGCCTTTCATTAATTGGATTTTGGTTAAAGTTTGCATGCGTGTTATTATGCT